>CADCXT010000393.1:0-376387 GCA_902806775.1 Microtus agrestis
ATGCACAAAGGAACAAACAGAGTACCTGGTAAGTGTACAAGGGGCCTTCTTTATTCCTGGGTTCTTTGCGCTCTGAATCAGCACATCCTTCACATTGCCATAAATTCAGGATAGTTTTCCAAGATCTGATATGTTCCATCTGAAACAATTGAGCACAGTGAGAAATTGTACGTTGATATTATTTGAATTAATCTATGGGTTTATCTATAAACACGTATTAGTTAATACCTTAAGTGAGTTTCAGAAATAAAAGGACTTTCAACACTTTATCTATGCTGTACACGGGGCATTTTCCCAAAGTCCTTGGGTGTGGATGTTTCAAGCTTCTGCCATCATTAGTTCCAAACATCCATGTAACAAGGAGCTCTTACTTGCTTTCCTGAGAGGCATGCCAGTTCTTTAAGTAAAGTTTAGAGGAGGAAACACAACTCAACTCTTGACTGTACATAGACTTAGAAGCCTGAATTTGTAGAAAAGTACAGTCAGCACTTGGGTTTCCTGAGCTGCTTTGTGAAACCCAAAGGAGTTCTGGAGATGAGACTGAATTTGAAGGACCATTGAGCACAGAGCACTTTTCCAATTACAGAAACACCTGCACTCCATGGCTTTATGCTGATCTGTTGTGTACATTTTACGGGGTGTTTAATAGTCCTTCAAATTCTGAATTCCACAATTAAAGACAGTCGGGGTGGAGGAGGCTTCTCAACTGGGCTGATTTGATACCAGACCCAAAGTGTAGCATGTTTGACCTATAGAGTCTCAAATGCTAACCACAGACACGCTAAGGAAACAAGCTCCCTGCATTGCCTTAGTATTGTTTTCTTTCACTTACTAAGTAAAGATTGTTGGAAAAAGAAATGACTCAGCACTTTAGTGATAAAACTATTTCCATGGGCAAGAAAGGCTGCTGCAGGCTTGAAAAATTCATTCCCTCTGTCATGAAAGTGTAGTTCAGGTAGACGATTCATTTTCAAGCGTCCTTTGGAATATCCAGTGCTCCAAACAAACAAGCGTTTTGTCGCCAGAGGATCTGAACAATAATTACCGCAATTATTTCTGTGTACCCTAGGAGAAATTCTGTAGTCCAAACTGGAGCATGAGAACTGTTGGGCTGTTCAGCACTCCCTTTTTTTAACAGTTGGCCAACAGGAAACGATGGATATAAATGTATCTGTATTTATGCGGCAGTTTCAAAGAAGCATGCAGACACAGCACTTTTCAAATCCTGCCAGTTATGTTTTCAAAATCAACTTTGGACTAAAACATTACTGATGGGCACACTGTGTAACTCTAAAGGTAATACTGCATTTGGAATCTTCCCTAGTGTTACCATAGCTGTTACAGAAATTGTCTAAGCCTGGAACTTGCCTGGTGAAAGGCAACACAAAAAGGATATCACTGAGGCCAATTATTTTATAGTCAACCATCAAGAGAACCAATAAGTTCCCCTACATTATTTGTTATATAAGACTAATATTAACCAGCAAAACTCATGATTTATTCTTAACTTTTCCATGAAATTAAATTTTCACATCCTGAATGGTTGCCTTCTTAGTTCAATTCTGACTCTGGCTATTTACTTCTATAGTTTCAGTCAAATAAAAAAATAGCAATATTCAAATTCATTAGAAAATATATTTGATGGCTTATCCTCAGGGCAAGAGTTGTTTTAAAACTCACATCGCGCAGAGCGGTTAATCTTTCTTTATACCAATAAACTGTCAATGTTAAAGCCAAGAAATGCAAAGTACATTTGTATTAGTAGCAAAAAGTACCAGGATTTTAAGACTCATTTACTCTAGGGTTTATTGAATATTACTTTTAGCATTTAATTAGTTGCAAGCTACTTTATGAACACTGGGTTTTTCCATCCATTCCTATGGATGGAAAAGCAGGCAAAGAGAGAATAATTTTCCTTTTTCTATGACTTTTATAAAGACTCCCAAAAGAAGGTATGGTCCAGATTAAAGGTGGATCTGCCCTCCTCAAATAAGCATGATTAAATGTATCTTCCCACTTCAAATATCTGGATTACAAAAGGGTCTTTTCTTGAGAGCTTGTTTAGAGGTTCTAGCTGGGGAGTGCAGCTACTCAGAGAGCCTTGACATGTCCTCCTCTATTTGAGGAAGGTGATCTCCATCAACCAAGCAAGCAGCTTGCAGCTCCAGGAGGGATGCTAATGGAGAAGAGAGGGAGGGAGGGGATGTGATAAAGATTTGCAGTGGTATGGATCTTTGTTTATTGATACAAATTTAGGGTCTATCTTGTTATACATATATTTCTTCTCTGGATTAAGGTATTGTGATTGTGTAGTTCATTTAAAAATGTAATGCATAAACTAAAAATTTAGGTTAATAAATAATCATCTATAATAGCCAAGCTTGTAGTCATGTTAGTTAGATTTTCTAGATGTATAAAGATATATTTCAGTTAGTTAGGTATTCTTCAATTCTTTCAGAGACCTTCAGAATATGGCATTTAAAATGTTTAAGAACTTAAGACTTTTCATGACATTGAGATACATCTGCTTCTGGCAGCACCAAGCTATTTCAAGAGGATGATGATCATTGAAGAGGCTCCTTATAGAGTTGGTTAGCCATTTGATAAGAAACTGTTTTTGCCTGGACTGCTTAACTAGGCATGCAGAACCCACAGTTTCTTCGCGGTTCCTGCTTCATGAAGGAGTCTACTAGACATTCTGCAGGACACACACACACACTCAAAAAAAATGTGACTGGCAAACTGCCAGTTTAGGTGGAACTGTCTTTGAAATTTCCTGCTTCATGAAAACGTCTGCTGGATACTATGGCCTGTAGGCTGAAGATAGATGCCCCAACAGTACAGCAAAACTTTGGGTGACTGTCCAGGCCAGGAGATGTCTCTGTCAATTATAGAGTTTTGTAAGTTGCTCTCAATGTACTTCTTGTTTACTTAGGTAATATCATATCCTTCTGGAGTCTTTGATGGATTTTAAGAATAGATAGATAGTTAAAGTTTTTGTTAGTTATGATAAAAGATAAATTTGATATAAATATTGCAATTAATTCTTGCTTGATAAATGTTTTGTTATATATAATTTTACTATGTTAAAGTTAATTCCTTCCTTTTCGTTTAAACAGAAATGAAGAAATGGTGTGGAAGGTCCTTTTTGTCTAAGTGTTGATTTTATTGGTTAATGAATAAAGAAACTGTGTTGTCCTACGGATAGGGTAGAACTTAGGTAGGTGGGGAAAACTGGACTGAATGCTGGGAGAAAGAAGGCAGAGAAGAGATGCCATGGGAGCTGCCAGAGATAGATGTGTTGAAACTTTGCTGGTAGGCCATAACCTCACAGTGATATACAGATTAATAGAAATCAGTTAAATTAATGTAGGAGTTAACCAATAAGAAGCTAGAGCTAATGGGCCAAGCAGTGATTTGAATAAAACAGTTTCTGTGTGATTATATCAGGTCCTAAGCTAGCCAGGAAACTGGGAACCAACAAGTAGCCCCTCCTCTAAGAGAGGGGACACTTTACTAGTCAGCCAGATGAAGCGAATCAACCCTGGCAAGCAATGGGGTGACAGTCAGATGGGCCTTACTTTGACCTTGTTTCCCTGGATAATAGACTACAAGCTGTAGGATGAAAAATATCCCCAAATTCACAGAAAAACGGGTCTTCCCACTTTAAATGATTTAATTAAAAGTAATTCCCTAACAGATGTGCCAAACTAATTTTGCTTTTGTTTTTCCAGTTGTATTCAAGGTGACAGCCAAGAACAGCTATCTCATCTATCTTGGGTAAGTTCTTGTGAGTTCTCCTTTGTTGGGAGCAGTGAGACCCCAGATCCTGAATTTCTTGTAATCCCCTGATCTGAGTGCCTACAGCTGCTCTGAGCACGAAACCTTCAGGAGTTCCTGATGGCAGGAGAGTGGTTTCTGGTGGGTTTGGCTGAGGCGTAGCTATCTCTATATAATCTGCCCCTGAACACAATAAAGGGGGCATTCTGGGGGAATTCAAGGATGACCCGTGTCGCTGTCTCTCTGTCTGTGTGTGTTTGTCTATTTTAACCTCCAGCTCTCTTGCCTGAAGCTCGGTAACTGGGTGCCAGCGCACAGAGCGCAGACACGGGGGCGCGGTGCGCGGCACTCTTTCCCAATGTAGACAATGGACAGAGACTAGCCTTATTAGGCCCTGTCTGATACATACACATATAAATATATGTGTGTGTGTGTGTGTGTGTGTGTATACATATATGCATATTATATATATGATATATATATATAGCAAAGATCTATAAATGTTTAGAGATGAATGTGACCTCATGAGAACACACCATCCATGATAAAAAGTTATTGGACCCAATTGTACATGGGTTTCCTTTGGGCAGTCACAATTTCTGATGGTTTAAGAAGATGGTGGATCGTATTTTTCCCAAGGGACCTATTTCCAACACTACTGGTAATAAGTCAGTGAACTATGAAGCAGTATAATGATGTGATTTCAAGTAGCATTTCTTTTATTTTCTCTTAAGCAGACTTCATTAGTTTGTAGTGGATCTCAAGTAGAATTAAAATTTTAGTGTTAATCTGCGTTCTTCCCAACAGTTGTAAATCTATAAAAAGCACCTTGTGATATGTAATCATTCTAGTATTTGCTAAAGAAATTTTCTTCTTTATAATGAAATTAAACCTTATTGGTGGAAAACACAGCTTTCAACACATAGAATGTAAGATGCAGTTAATTCTTGGGTCCAATATGAATTGCCTTTGGGATCACCCAAATCATGGTACAGCATGGGTTTGCTTCCATGACATGTTTGCAGAGAAAGAACAAAGAAATCAAAAATTATGTTTTCATATACTTTGGGGGAAACATCAGACATGTTATAGCCAAGAGAGAAGTCTCTGTTATAAGTCTATATGTTATCTTTGTGTTAGTTGTAGTTAATGGCCTGTTAATGCATTGCAAGACATTTTACATGAGAGTAGAAAGTGATAGTAATTCATATTCAGAGATAGGCAATGATTGAAAATTATAGGGCGTAAAGACATTACAGAATATTCTGACTCTTTTTGGATTTACTGCATTCTAACTCTGCAAGATGACAAAATTCCTTCCTGCCCATTAACTTTGTAGAATCTTTAACATAGGTATGGTTTTATTTCTGGAAAATTAAAATTTCAATACTTAATAGGAAAAGCATGCTTATTATTTTCATTAAGCAAAACAAGGGGTTCAGGGATTTTTGTAGGAATGTAATATCTGTTATCACAATAGAAGCTAAAATACGTTTGCCTTACTGGAAGCATCATCAGTTTCTGAGGTTCCATTTTAGAAATGACTATAAGTGGAAAACATAATTCAAGCCTAGCAAAGGTGTTCCCAGGTACCCGTGAGCCTTTGCAAGGGTTTACTGATAATGGTGGGTAATGGACAACAAGGCTATGCAGAGAAATGTTTAAAATGACTTTTGGAGATCCATACACTAAATTTGTATCAAGGCACACTGTGGTAATAATTCTCCCAGTGTCGGGTATGCTTTAAAACCAACACAGATTATATTTACCATCAGAACTATCTCAGATATCGTCTTGTTTCCTCTTACACTAGTTTGAAAGAATCTGGTTTGTTAAATCCCTGCAGCAGTTTGGGTGACATTGTTTTAAAAATGCTCTCACCTCTCCTCCCGACATAGATCTACAATTGACTGAAAGTTTCCTTAGTTCAATTAAGTCCTGCATTAGCCCAGGCCACTTCATTAGGATGCGATTTCTACAAATACAGCAGGTTTGGACAGTTTTTGCTGTGAAAAAAAAAGGGTAAGTCATGTCTCCTTGCCATTATAACTGAAAGATAAATATTTAATAATCTTGGAACCTTCCCATCCAGACATTTCATAATCAGGAAGGCATCCTGAGCTCATGGATTTATGTAAGGATGCAATCAGGCTCCTCATAATAGAGTGTCTCCAAGCACATTTTGAGTTGAACTCAAATGACTCAAACACTGTATTTTTTTCCCCAATAAATTGAAAGAAACAATATTTTACTGTATTATGTTGTACATTTAGCATCATACAGTGAGCCAAGAATGCTGCTTTCTTTTAAAGGCAATGCATGCCACAGTTACAACATTACCTTAGTTAATTAGACAATTGACTAAGGAAAAGAGAACGTTAAAGAGGATGCTTTAATAGTGAGATATGAAGATTAATGCAATAAAAATAGGATGATTACAGTCACCTTTATATGCAGACTCTATTTAGAATTGCTATCATGTTTTTTAAGAGACGCAGAGAACCTGTAGAGCTCAGGAAGACAGAAGTCTGCCATTCATAAAGGAAGCAAGACAAGTGGTCAGATTTAAGGAGATTACGCCTTGTGCTTTGAAATTTGAAACTTACCTCCTATATTCCACTATATTATATGATAACATTTCCCTTTAAGAAGTAAAGTTATGGAACTGGAAACCCAAATCCTGTCACTGAATGCTTACAAATTACTTCACAGAGGTTCACAAATAGCAATGAACCTCTTCAACTCAAAAGAAATATGGGATCATGGACACCTATTTGTTTCCTTCTAAAACAACTTGACATTCTTTCAGATTTGATCTAACTGGGTTAAGCAAGTAGACTAGAAATATTGCTGATGTGCACAGAACTCTCACAATTCTGCCTTGCTCTTATGAACTTGATATCAGCCATACTAAATAAGGAGGGGTTTTAGAAGAAGCATTTTGCAAGTTTTCAATTTCGAAGCTATTTTCACCATAATGTATGGGCTAAAGCAGACGGAATTCTACAAATGGCAGCAAAAAGAGAAGTCTGTCTCTTGGAAACACTGCATCAGTTTTGGACCATGCCCTGGGATGTCAAAGCTGGAAAGGGAAACTTGATATGCGATAGCTTTGGTTAAAAATTGAGGTTATATGAGAGACATTTTAGAAACAAGTCCTAGAGATAATTTTAAAATACTGGGTTTAAAAAGTCTAGATACTGAAATTAGGTTCTGAACTTTCTGAAATAATACTGAGCAAAAGGTGATCCCATAAAAATTCCCATTCTGAAAACAAAATCTAGAATTCAAAGGAGATTTTAACCCATAGCTAATATATAGCCAAAGCACACAAGGAGGAAAACTGATAGTCTATTTCAAAGGCATATATACATGAAATCTGAAGAAGACACATGCTTGGGAAAGCATTTTGAGAAGGGTAGAAGCGATGAGTTGAAGGCTAGTCTTGGAAATACCTTTTTGTTTCTGGTTGGAAAATGTAATGTTTTATATTGTAGTATGTAAATATGACTTCTCATTTTAAACAATCCCCTTGGCACTTATTTTCCTAAATACTACACATGAATACCACAGAAATTTATGTCTCAGAAATTATTTTTGATTTAGAGCTTTGTTTTGCAAATAGCCTAAATTTGATCTCTCCATGAGGCCAGATACTAAGGGAATTTGTTTTCTGAAGAGGCTCAGCCAACATCCTAGGCAAATGTGCTTCTCTTGCGGTGGAGAAGAAATTTCAGAAGAGCCAATATCTTTCCAACTAGGAAAGAGTTTATAGGGACTTTTTAAAAACAAAATAAGGCTGTAAACAGGTTACTGGTTCATATATGCAATTAGAGGATAAATTTGCTTCTACAGTTCACTGGTGCAGCACAGACTTCATCGTTGTTAAACTAAACAAGAGGTGCAGGACACAGGGTGTTCCCTTTGCACAGTCAATTTCCTTTATCCTGAAACCAATGTCACAGAGTGCTTACTTCAGAACAGGATGGCATTTGAGTCTTCAATTGGAGTCACCCTTGTTACCTTCCTCCTTCAAGTTCAGCATTCCTGCAAAACATCACAAAACTTCATCTATGTATGTTTCCAGCAAGAAAATGCCTCGTGGCAAAAGTAAAAAGATATTTAGTAAGTTGAGCGCCTAAAAGAGACTAGTCCAGTTACCATTGGCTACTGAACAAACAGATGTATATAGAATTCCACCTCCGTTAGTGCATGAATTTATATGAATATAATCTAAGCTTCTCTTACTCTAGTTCATTAAAAGGAATCTACTACTATCTCATGTAGACTACTTTTTTATTATATTTATGTTTTAACTCATTTTGCATACCAACCACAGTTCCCCCTCCCTGCCCCCACCCTGTACCTTCCCCTGACCCATCCAAATTCATTCAGAACGGGTAAGACCTCCCATGGGGAATCAACACTACTTTTAAATTGCTTAAATGGAAAGGAAAATATTTAAACAAGCCATTATTGATAAAATATCCTTAAAAGGGATGAAGTAGCATATAATTTTCTTTGTCATTTTTCCAGATTTTAATTAAGTTACAAACTTGACACTTGAAGTCATTTCTAAATGTCTGTAAGTGAAGTTCTGGCATGCTGTTACACAGTGGGGTGCCATCTCCAATACTGAACATTGAATTTGGGGTCTTCAGTATGCTAAATTTATATCCTCGGCACTAGCTATAGGTATATTAAAAAGTTAGAGACAAGTATGAGGATATTAACAAATGCAGTGCCAATTAATGAAAAAAAGAAGCCATGAAGTTGAAGGAGAGTGGGAATGAATATATGGAAGGAATAAAAAGAAAGAAAATTTGTGAATGATATTATATTATCAAGAATAAAATTATGAGCCAGCAGGAGAGTTTCCTGTAGGTAGGCTGCCGCAATACCCACCTTATCCACCACACCCTGCAAGCTACTAACCCCATTCTGACCTCAAACTGGACTATTGTCCTGAAACCTCAATGGAACTCTGAATCACAGCTTGCTACAATACAGAGGAGACCAAGAGCTTGCTGCAAAACAAAGAAGACTAAGAGTGGAATGCTGAAACAAAGCTTGCTACAATGCTGAGAGGACCAAGAGGAGAGTTTCCTGCGGAGAGGACCAAGAGAGAGAACTAAAAGAGGAACTCTAAAGCACAAGCTGTGACTGCACAGAGTAGACCAAGAGAGTGAAACGGGAGAGAAGACCAAGACAGCAGACTAAGAGAGACCTCAGTGGATCCATGAGAAATATTGACAGCACAGAGCAGACCAAGAACAATTCCCAAAGACTCAGTCACTGCAGGGATTGGAACAAGATGCAGGTCAAAGAAAACAGTAAATTCAACAAATTCTCACTACAAAACATCCAGGAAATCTGGGACATCTTGAAAAGACCAAACCTAAGAAAAATAGGGATAGAAGAACAAGAACTCCAGCTCAAAGGCACAGAAAATATATTTATTAAAATCATAGAAGAAAACTTTCGCAACCTAAAGAAGGATATCCCTATGAAGATACAAAAAGGTTAGAGAACATCAAATATACTGGCAGAAAAAAGTGCCAGTGCGTTCAAGTGTGTTTCCTACTTTCTCTTCTGTCAGGTTCAGTGTGGTTGGCTTGATGTTGAGGTCTTTGATCTTTTGGACTTGAGTTACGTGCATGGTAATTGATATGGATTTATTTTTATTCTTCTACATGTTAATATCCAGTTATGCCAGAATTATTTGTTAAATATGCTTTCTTTTTTCTATTTTATAGTTTTTGCTTTTTTGTCAAAACTCAGGTGTTCATAGGTGTGTGGATTAATATCTAGGTCTTTGATTCATTTCCATTAGTGATCCTATCTGTTTTTATGACAATTCTAAGCTGTTTTCATTACTGTAGCTCTGTAGTAAAATTTGAAGTTAGGGAAAGAGATGCCTCCAGAAGTTCCTTTATTGTACAGGATTGTTTTGGTTATCCTAGAATTTTTCCTTTTCCAAATGAAATTCAGTATTGTTCTCTCAAGGTCTATGAAGAATTTTGCTGGGATTTTGATGGGCATTGCATTGCATCTGTAATTACTTTTGGTAAGACTGCCATTTTTACTATGTTAATTCTTGATCTATCAGTTTTGTGTTCCAATATCTGACTCCCTAGCTTTTATTAATAATTTAGATAAACACGATGTTAGGCTGAAATCTCCAGCTCTGCTCCAGTCCAGACCCCATTCACTCAGATAGATTGCCAGAAGTCTAGGCTCTTCCCCTGTAGCTGCTAGCTGCTCAAGAGCATGCGTATTGGATATTTAAGACCTCTCCTCTAGACTGGCCTTGTGATTTCTTTGACTCCATTCCCAGGCCTCACCTCTTGGGACCAAAAAGGTCAACAGGCAGTACTTAATTTATTTATTGTTCACAGTATATTATGAATAATAACTATTAATTAAGGAGATGAAAAGTATCATAGACTCTGCCAAGAAAATTTAGTTCTATCCATTTATCATCTAAAAATCTTCCAAATGTCTGAAATGCAAAATCTCTCACCATAAGACCTCCAACAATAACTATATTTGCTTTGTAATTTTTCCCTTTTTTAAATGATGCTTGCTTGTATCTTACAGTGGCAGGAAAAGAAAGGAAAAACAGGGGGTTGGCATTTTTCATCAAGGGTGTAGGGATGAGGTAGCACAGTTACTTTTCTGTTGCTAGGCTGAGTGACAGGACCAGAGGTGGCTCAATAATTACTCTTTGTTAGTTGTGTTCACAATTTTCTTTCCTTGAGCAAGTGCTTTAGATATAATAGTGATGATAGTGTGTACATACAAATCTACTAAGATGGGTGGTGGTGGCGCACGCCTTTAATCGCAGCATTTGGAAGGCAGAATCAGGTGGATCACTGTGAGTTCGAGGCCAGTCTGGGCTAGAAAACCAAGGTTGATGACAAGCTTCAAAGCAACAGAGAAACCCTGTCTCAAAAAAACAAACAAAAAAGAAAAGAAAAGAAAAGATCTTCTAAAATGAATGAGATCTGACGTGAGTAAAAATATTAAGCAGGATATATTTAAGATAGACTGTAGTTACAGTTTGGCAATGAATTTGGAGCAATCTACAACAGATGTGTTTTCAACAGTTCATATAAAAGAAGACCAAAGTCTCTAATTCAGCATAGTCTCATCATTTCTGTAATCAAACTGTAGTAAATATACAGCATGAAGAAAAGGAAACGTTCTTCAAGAAACATAAATGAAACATCCCTAAACATCATGAAATAAAGGCTGGAGAAGTCACAAATTTTTGAAGTAAAGTGATGGCGAGATGGCCCTTGCTGATCTCTTAGGGAACCGGATTTGATTCCTAGCACTGATCTGCCAACTTACAACCATTTATAACTCCAGTTCCAGGGATCTTATGTCCCTTTAGGGCTTCTGTGGCATGAAGAATGCATGTGGTACACATGTGTACATTCAGACAAAACATTCACGTACTGTAAACAAAAATACTTTTAAAAACACAAATATAAAAGCAAGCAATTTAAAATATAGGATTAAAATTTAATCATGAAGCATATATTGAGGTCATTATTTACTTCCTATTTAACTCTTATTAATGTTAATATATTATTGACTATCATTCAAAATTATAATTTTATATCTGTGACCTGTACCCCAAAGTAAGATTTCTAAAACATTGTAATCAACAGCATTAATCATTCGTGAATACTGATTATGATTCAAATCAAACACACCAACCAATCAACAATAATATCAACAACAACCTCAAAAACTCATTTTTAAGCAAGATTGCTCTAACGTTTCCAATAAAACTATAGCATTACTTAGGAATAAGTGAGTAGATTATAGCTGTCAAGGACTATATGAAAACCAAATATCTGAAAAGTTTCCATCCTTCCTTGTGGCCATTTTCTATACTTGGGAAGAAAATAGAAGCAAGGACAAAAAATAGTCCCCATTTTCAAAATCATTGCATCACTCTGGGATAAATACAGGGAGATATAAAAATCAACAAATGCCTAATAAAAATTTATTGGCTGAAACTGTGAGAACTTTATAAAATGAGATCTAACCATTCACAAACTTTGCTTTGACATTGAAAGAATTACATCATCATGGGGATCTACTTTAGTTATAGCAAATTTTCCATATGTAATTTGAGATCAACCAACCCAAGTAGCTAACTTTTATGAAACTGAATGTTATGGTCTATAAAGTGAAAACATTGTCAGAAGTCACACATAAGAAGGTTTGTTCAGTCCCTTTACTTATAACCATTGTAAGAACTTTGACATATAACTGTTTTCTTCATGGCACATAAACCTTGTTTATATCTGTATGGTGCAATGTTGCAATTTGATTATTCAGCACATGTATATAATGTATATTGATCCAGTCAGATTACTTAGTATTTTCATGTAATGCATTTATGATTCTTTTGTGTTTGTAGTCCTTACAATATTCTCTCTCTCTCTCTCTCTCTCTCTCTCTCTCTTATATATATATATATATATATATACTCTCTCTATATATATATATATCTCTCTCTATATATATATATCTCTCTCTATATATATATATATATATATATATATATATATGTATATATGTATGTATATAGGTTCCCACTATCCTGCCCCCTTAATCACCAGAGTCAAAAAGAAGGGGCACCAGGCCCTCACAAATTACAAGGAAGCAACCCAGAAGAGGGAATAGAGAGTATGTAAAAGCCAGAGGATGAAAAAGAATTATATGAAAAGCTAATCTCTGAACACTTACTGCTCTAACTCACATGCACTAACAGCCACAGGGTTACCTGCACAAGACCTTCAAAAGATCAAAGCAAGCATCAAAGTGGGAAGGCCCCCGATGGCCAAAGGCTAGTGAGGCTCTAACACTGATACTGCCTGCTGAGGGAGGGAGAATCTCTTTTATTAAAGAGAGTAGGCATTGGTAAGTTACTCATGCCCTAGTGGAAGACTTCAACACAGTCATTCATATACGGGCGCACTAATTGGACCTAGTGGATTATAAACAAAGACATGAAGTTAAAAGAAAGATAAGAGGGAGGAGATAAGGTCTTGATTCAGATTCCAGAATGAGGCAGTGTGGCATGCACCTGACAATAATACATTATATACATGCATAGCACTTTGAAAAATAAACACTGTAAATATGCACATACATATCTTCGGTTTATGTGAACTGCAGATGTTTTATTGTGCTCATTATTTGCATGCTTTCCTCCTGTCAATCAAACTGTCCTTCTCCCCAGGAACCTTAGGTCCAAGAAAATATATGGATAAAAGGCATAAAATGATGTGAATCATAATACCTGCAAATACTTTAAATTCTATTGATAAAACATATTCAGCTAGAAATCTCTACTAGTCACTCATTCTCTAAATGTACCAAATTATGTTGCATGTAGAACAAGTGTTTAAGTAAATATATATAACCAAATCTCCCTTTTATCTTCACATTTATAAGCTAGATTGACCACAAAATTTACTATCAAGAAAATAACTTCCCGTCAGTTTATTTATAAGAACTATTTTATGTGATTCCCCTTAGAATGTGAGCAGTAGAAGAGCAAGTTCTGTTGTCATCCCTACTATCCCTGCCCCATGTTTATGTAGCTGCTGGGGAGCTGGAACACGGTCCTCTGGCTTATGTGCCTGATGCTTTACTCACTGAGATGTCTCCCTACCTCAGACTCAGTGATTTATAAAAAAATGTTTCTGTTTAGTGTTGATTCCATACATACTGTTTTTAGGGCTGACCAAGGACAGATTGGAGAGCGAAAAGAAAAGATGAGGAAATTATAGAATTTTATTTTGATTAAATAAAAAATAGTAAATCTGATTAAAATTAATAGTAACAAAAATAATTTATAAGCTAATTTTTTAAAAAGAGACCATGGTAAAATTCATAAAATCATAGTAAACAAAAAATAAATTTTCTAGATTACATAATAGGCAAAACACAAAGGAAACTGTTTTGTTTCTCATAACAGCAGTTGGCTAGGCATCCTTTCCAATGTGGAAATACATCTCCCTCTATATATCCAAGGATAACTGAGATATTCTGTTGTTGAGCTCATGTGTCTTTGAATGTCATCCTTCAATCCATCCCACCATGAGGGACAATGAAGACACAAAGTATACATGGACAGGTTAAAGATGAGGACCAAGGGGGTAATTAACTTCTGATCATACTCTTTGAGTTTGACCTTACAAGAGTTTCCAAGAAGTTGATCCAGTCTGTAAAACAATTAATAGTATCTGTTACACTCTCTCTGGAAATAAAATTGGTGGGTCCATGACTTTGTAAATCAAGAGCCTTCTTAAGATCAATTACGTTTGTGGAAAAGATAATGACTTTAGCTTCTTTATCTACTACAAATACATATCAGTGATTATTATTTATAAACCAAAGTGGGATAAACTTGAGAAATACATAGACCAACTTGTTTCCTCTCAAAAACACACAATAGAAAAGAAAATCTTTAAGGGCACTGGATGAAGTGATCATCAGGTGTTCTACGGATTCTATAAAGAGAAAAACATTGTCTGAAATATTTATAAACATCAAAGACATCAGCAACAACTTGAGGGTTAAGTCTAAAAGATAAATAAACAAACAGCTTGGTAGTCCTCATGGCCATCAATAGATGACCAACGCAAAATTAACTAGATGGTGTTTTGTCTCATATGGCTTTTATTTGGACATTTTTGTCTTACTGGTCTTTTGTTTCTATATTTTGGTTTCAAATCTAGCAGTTTCATTCTGTGTGTGTGTGTGTGTGTGTGTGTGTGTTTCTTATGTGTTTTGTTTGGTTGGTTTTCGTTGTTGCTATTTAAACTTGTTTAATTTTTTTTTTGTTTCCTGTTTGCTTTCTAAACCAAGAAAGCAAAAGAGAAAAGAAAGGGTGTGGAATTGGGTTGGTGGGGAGGTGAAAGCAATCTGAAAAGAGATAGACAGGGAGAACTGTGATCATAATATATTTGATATTTTCCCAATTTGAAAAGTATTAATATAAAAAACTTAGAAATGACAAACATTCTGGGTATGGCAGGCTTATTTAGAAATGGATAAGTTGTGAATATGTAAAACATCATTTAATAAAACTTCACATATTAGGAGAGTTTATCAAGACAAACTAGTGTTAAGGTATATGACGTCATTACAGGTGTTATAGGGAGGTCCTGTCATATAACACAGAAAGGAGGCCATTTCAATTTGTCTCAGAACCTTACAATGAAGAAAACATGAAAAGAGCACTATGCTCTGGTCTCCACATTGTTTTGCACAGAACCAGGCCTGTGTGGACACCCTGATTTTACAGTCATCCTCTTGGTAAAGTACTTCAGTAATTTATTATTTATACCAATGCCCTTGGTAATGTGCTCCTGGGTCTTTAAAATGGCTACCAGATTGTATAAATGGAACACTTTCAACTCATCTACTCAAAGTCTTCACTTCCTGGACCTAGATTACCAGGCCTCAAACTAATGTATTTGCCTTGTGTGTATATTTTGATACCATGAACATTTGATTAGTTTTTCTTTCCATATAAAACACCACAGTTTTTTAACAGGCAAAAAATTTGAAATTTCTCTTTAACAAATAGAATCCAAAATAAATTCTAATTTCTTTCATTTCCTATAGCATTGTTTCTAGACTATCCATTTTCACCTGGTTTATTCATTTTGAAATGTTAACAGTATGCTTTGTTGTCGTGTTATTAGTCTTAAAAAAACTGGACAACAAAAATACAGAGAGAGAAATGACGTTTGTATCTGTTTCTTTTTTACCTCCAATGTGTGTCATTTATTAAATACTTAATAAGCACACCCTAATCTGTCTGCATGTAAAATGTGTGGGTGACCACACTTTTTTCACATACTACAAAGCCCATGAGTGAGCATACACACAGAGCCAAGTATGCAATCTAAATTGTAATTTCAAAGTGTGTTCTGGAGCATGATATCTGTAAGCCAGCAAGCCTGTCTGCACTGTCATTTGTCTGGCCTGGAGCCCTGCTAAGGCATTATCTTTCTATAATGGATCATGTCATTCTTCCAAGGAGTAGGGCACAGTTCCTGTTTTACACATACACTTAAGTGCATTGCCAATAAAATAACTCAAATTGTCTGGAAGTGAAAACTTTCTTGAGATCTTCATGCTAATGAAAGTTGCTCAATAAACAATAAATTAGGGGAAGTAATGCATAATCATATAACTAATAAATAGTAATTGTCCTACTAATCTAATTTAGTTACTATTATCAAATGATGAGCATGTGAAAACTTAATGAAGATCGTCATACACGTTTTCCTCCTAAGTATATACAGATAAAAATATAAAATAATATTACAGGTAAATGTGTTTCAGTCAATAGTTATTTTAGTAAATGTCCAATGCTTTTTCCCTCAACAAATGCTAAAAAACAACAATAAAAAGAAATATGGGGAAAGATGTGTTTTTTTTTTAAAGAGAAGCATTCTCAGTTTGTTTTCTAGCTTTAATAGGGTTCTTGAACTGTAGCTCTCTTAGTTTATTTCCTAGCTGAGTTATCCACTCATTCAATGTATAATGAATTCATCACCTGAAATGAAATGTCTATATTTATCTCTAAATAATATTTATACTTAAAATATTCAGGCATTCGTGGTGCTTTATTTACTATAGGAGTTATACAATGATATTATTAAAATGTTTTTCTCAAGATATTTGGTAGAATCATAACATCTAGAGATAATATATTTATCTTCCTTTATCCATAAGTAATATTTTATTGTAACAGAAACAGTATATAGATGTAAATAATAAATGTTAGTATTGAATATTGCATCAATAAAACATTTTCAAAACATTTTTATGAATTAAAATGAATTACTTGAAGACATTAATACTTACTTATATACAATATTTTTTGGACTTATCTCTCAAATACAGTTACACTAAAGTCGCATTGAAAAACTGAAACACAAGAAGGAGTTATGCAAAACATGCCTAATCTGTCATTACAAATGCATTTTCAAAAAAAATTCTGGGTGATGGTAGCGCAAGCCTTTAATCCCAGGATTTGCACTCAGGAGGCAGAGACAGGCAAATCTCTGTAAGTTTGAGGCCAGCCTGGTCTGCAGATCGAGATCCAGGATAGCCACAGCTATACAGAGAAACCATGTTTTGAAATAACAAACCAGACAAAAAAAACAAACAAACAAACCAAATACCCAAATGCATTGTCTTCATTTTTATCGATAGTTGGCCATCATTCTATGCGACTATTTTTGACTTTTCAGTTTTCTACAGTTGAATCTTGTTCTTTTCTACTTCTTTTCTTTTTGTTGAACAAATGGGGCACTTGCTCAGTTGAGATAATAAAGGTTCAACCACAAAAGTCTTTTCAAATAATTTAGTTCAATTAGTGTCTGGATGGTGTCTATCTTACCCCCTTATTTTCAATTCAGTTAAGATACTAGATATCCCGTGAATGGAAAGATTCTTCTTTGGTCTTTTTCCTTACCTGTATCTATCACATTCAAGGCTACATCCTTCCCTCTCAAGATATAGGTTCATCCTCTTTCTCTGGTGTTGGTAATATACTCAGATCTCTATGTTTCATGCTCCCCCTTCCTTGCACTGCAATGTCTCCATCTGCTATAGTTATCCTTCCTTTCTTTCTACCCAGGAGAAATTTAAGAATTTCCCACTGGTTCTTTCCACATCACAGTCCTTGTTTCCATGCTATTTCCCCCTTTTCTGTACTCATCAAACAACTCTCCACTGAAGTATTTTTTTTGGTTCCTGTTCCCTCACATGTGTGGCTTACTCATATGCTGACTGTCCCATTTAAGAAGTTCCACTCTATTATGCTGGAGAGTTTGTTTGAGGAGTTCAGTTATAGTTCCATGCCCAATGCACTGCATGGCACAGAACAGTGATGCACAATGCAGTGGAGGAAGTGGAAGAAAGTTATACCTGAAGCCTGCAATAAACTGAACTATTTCAGGTATATTGTCTTGGATATTTTTTCCTCACTGGAGAGAAGAATTTATTTTGGCCCACTGTTTAAGGGCAGAATAGCAGGTAGAGTATATTATTCAAATATATAAACTACTTTCTTTCATGCGAGTATTAAAATATTGAGAAAAATACATATCTTTCTTTAAATGGTCATGGTAATAATAATCAATAGTAATGGTATGGACGTGATACACCACAATAAGAAAGGAACTCCCAAAAGAAGACACAAGAATCAAGAACTCATTGTTCACATTTCAAGATGTGCCATTAAAACACTAAAGTTCAAAGGGAGGACTTTGATAGTTATGGAATTATTTTAAATATATTATCTATAAGTTTTTTATTTTTTGGTTATTATTTGGGGGTTTTGTTGTTGTTGTTTTGAGGCAGGGTCTCTCTCTTTGTCCTTGACTAGCCTCAACTTGTAGTGCAGGCAGGGCTTGAAATCGTAGATATCTGCCTGACTCTGTGTCTTAACTGCTGAAACTAAAGGCATGCACTTCCAGACATACAATCTGTTCTTTATGTCAATATACTCTTTGTCTGCGTATGTCACACTACTGTAAGTTTGACAATTATTTTAATAAAATGATTTGTGTATGTGAAATTATATATGGCAACTGAGACATATTTGGGACAAGCTAACAAGTCAGAAACTTCTTAAAGTTGAGAGAAGATGTAAATAAACAGGTATGATGAGAACAGAGAATCTGTAGGTCTAATGGGCTGCTCATTGTCCTGAAGCCAGTTGACACTACCTTCAGTCAGGAGGAAAAACAACAGATTTAAAGCTAAGGATGAAAACCGGATTAAAAAGCTACCTAAGATATGCCCAAATTGTGTAGATAATTAGGAATTCAATAATATGTAGCTCTCCAGAAAGTGTATCTCAATTGTCAAATCTTTTAATTTAGTAAGTGGTTCTGAAAGGCATCACTTCTTAAGCTAAATTTTATTAATATGCAGCATCCATACAAGTTTGCAAATCATAAGTGCACAGCTCAGTTAGTTCTTACATAATAAAAACAACTATGATTCCCCTCAAGGCAGTCAACAGAACATGGCCAATAACCTGAAAACTTCAATTACTTCTGTTCACATCCTGTAACTATTTTTACCTGTTTGGAATTTTGCAACATTATTTCCCTTCTCCTCTCCATCCTTCCTTCTCCCATTCCTGTCTCTTTTTCTTTTTGTCTTTGCTATTTTTAATTTAGGTGTTTCTCACTCAATGTCACATTTATGAGGAGCAACTTACAATCACTCATTTTACTGCTACATATCAGGTACCTTGAAAATGTTGTGACTTACTTGTACAATCTAGTTTGTATTGGTTCCAATTCAAACAATTTCATGTAATTCTTCTACCCAATAACGTGACTGTATCTTTTATTTTAATAAATAAATACTCTTTTATACTTGACTCATATGTTAGCCAAGAGTTGCTTTGTTTGTTTGTTTGTTTTGTTTTGTTTTAAGCACTTTTCAGTTTTTGGCATTGGGAAAGGTATAAAGATTTTAGTTTGCCTTGGAACCACTAAAGAGAACGACATGTGTGTATATGTGTGTGTATGTGTTTGTGTGTGCGCGTGTACATGTTTGTGTGTAGTATCTTTGTACATACTCCCACTGGAAATGCCTTATTTGGAAATCCACATTATTTTTTGTGCTCTTTTTACATATGAATGCAATCGATTCAAATTATGCTAATTTCCTTTTCAAATAAAAACTCTTGGTATAGTATATGTGCTGAATATTTTCTAGGAGAATGTAACTGACTAGAATTATTTTTAAACTCTCTCAGGTTTTAAGTGGATTTAGCTGTTCACATTGGTGCCATTTGTTGACCGAGGTTTCTGTCCCACCCAGTCCTGCAGTTGTTCAGCCCTAAAGAAACACACAGAGGTCTACATTAATTATAAACTGTTTGGCCTATTAGGTCAGACTTTTTATTAACTCTTATTACTTATATTAGCCAATAGTTCTTGTCGGTGTTAGCCACATGGCTTGATACATGTTATCGGTGAGGCATTCTCATCTTGATTCCTCTGCATCTGGGTGACGGCTGCAGACTGAATCTTTTCTCTTCCCAGAATTCTTCTGTTCTCATTGCCCTGGCTCTACTTCTTCTTTGGTTGCCCCAACACTGCTTCCTGCCTGGCTACTGCCCAATCCGCATTTTATTAAAATACAGGTGACAGGGTACAGACCATTGTCCCCTAGCACCTTTCTCAGTTCTTACTCTCATATTTGTAAATAACACTATTCTGTCTAAATGATCTGATCATGCTATTTATCTCTGTACTTCCATCCTTTTCTCAATGGGGTTTCTGTTGCTGGCTGGTTTTGATACTCAGAGGTTCTTCAGTATAAGGACATTCACAAAATAGTAGGCTTTCATGGCTAACACAACTACGTTTTAAGATTTATTTTTGTGTGTATTTTGCAAGTGTGTGAGTGTGTAATGTGCTAGTGTTAGTGGATGCTTAAAGGGTTGTTGGGATCTCAGGAGCTGGAGTTACACGTGATTGTGAGCCTCCTGATGTGGATGTATTACCAGTGTTGAATTATCACACACGCTGAGAAAGAACTAACCCTCAAAACAATATTAGTAATTAACTGGATATTTTTGTAGTTTTTTTGAATCTTGGCTACAAAATGAGTCTGAACATCTGTTTAATTTTAAATATGCTGCTTATGTACACAGGTGGTTTTATTAGTTTACCTGTGTCTTCCTATGGTGGTTTTCATTCAATTTATTTTATACTGAATCCAAGTTATCAATGCATTTATTTAATAATTAAAAAACACTTTATATTTTGTTAAGTCATTGAAAACATGATTATTTTGTGTAATTGTTCATGCTTGATTTTCTGCAAATACAGGAAGCATATGTTTTATCATTCTTCATATGTATAAGAGATTGTAGAGTTATAAATATTTCATATCAGCTTTATGAGTCTGCTTATTGTGAGCTATAAGTCCTGGATCATAAAAACTATTACCTCACTAATTATAAGATATTCTTGATATATTCATATCATACAAATAATGTACCAGTAATTGGTTAAAACTGATGATAAATCCTGAAAGCATATACTTGAGTACAGTTTTCTGGACCTTTGGGCATGCAAAACTAAAGTGTTTTCCACAGTTTTCTATTTTAATATGACTAATTTTAAAGCAGTTTCCAATGTTTAATCAATGCATAACCTAATTAAGAGGTGATTTAGGAAACAGAAATAGAAAACTTATATCCTTCTCTATGTATTCTCTAACAACTCTAATCTATTTGAGTTTGTTTTCATCAAATCCAAATGTTTAAATCAAGAAAACATGGCTTAAAACACTGAGCACCTGCCTGCTAGTCTAGGTTCATTACTTACTTCCTATAGCTTGGTGTTTTTCATTTTTTCATTTTGCATTTTCTAAACCATCTGTTACTAATAGTGCAGCTCCTGAACTTAAATGTAAATGATATCTGGGATTTTTTGTTTGTTTGTTTTGGCTGGTTTGTTTTGTTTTGAGATAGCTTTTCTCTGAGCAGCCTGGACTGCCTTGGAACTCACTCTGTAGACCAGGCTGACCTTGAACTCATGCTAAGTGAACATTGAGATAATCAGCAACTGTATCAATCACCTATAGCCATCAAGCTGAATAGCTAAAATATGATTTGGAATGGTAATTAACTAACTCAGTTTCTTTTGCTCAATGCATGGAAAATAAATGGCAGCTGATTGAGCAATGAGTTCTCTGAATTCAAAGCTGTAAGGGAGAAACACATTTTTGAGACGATGGTGTAATTGTTGGAATTCAAACTCCCATGTCTCTTGGTATCCAAGTTAGTGAGTTATTTTCAAATGGAACAGTAAACTGTTTTATCATTAGCCTAAAGCACTCAGAGGTCGAGTTTATATAAATGAACTTATGTGCCTTGTTCATAGGATTTATATCCTTGGTATTTGAAATTGGAATTCAGATTTAGTCAGACTCAACACAAAAAAGGAACTGAGTCACACAGTCACACTATGGACACATCCAAATAATTAACCTTGGCCAATTTTGTAGACACCCTAGAACCTGGCTGATTTCTTTCTACTCTGTTTACTTTTTAAGTTTTTATTTATTTGCATTTTCTATGTATTAGTGCTCTCTCTGCATGTGTATCTGTGTACCACATGTGTGCATGGTGACACAGAGGCCAGAAGAGGTCATCTGATCTTTGAAACCAGCCTTATTTAAACATAGGAAAATACATATCAACTGATGTTCAACAACAAGATTCCCTTTGGGTTCCTGTCTGAAGGTACTGATTTGGAGTTGTTAGATTTACTCTGTGTGCCAATATTCTCCAAATTATTTCACCCAAAGAGCAAATGAGGGAGTGAACATATCCTTATCTTAATAGGGAGCAAATTATGAACTTTGACAGACATGGTAGGAAACTACATTATTAGAATAACATTTGGCTCAGACAACATAGCTCTAATCAGGAACTCTTTTAATCAGTCTCGTGAAGCCACTTCTTATATACATTTATGTAGCTGTGGTTAATCACAAATTTAATTATATTACTGAAGTACATTGTATTTTCAAAATTCCTTTCACGTAGATGCGATTTTATGATGAGTTTAAGCCTTTCTTAATGTTGTAAGTTTTATGAAACAATCAAGTATGAATATTAGGGAAGGCCAGAGTTCAGTCACCCTCTCTCCTTTCTGAAAACGGTACTTTTATAATGACTTCAGAACTGAGGGTACATGTAGCCATTTTTATCACACTCATTAATTGTGCCAACTATAATTTAAAAGATACGAGAAGATGAATAAAGTAAACTATGAGTCATAGTATGATTTCAGTGTTCAGTTTTCTTGAGAACAATTTATTTTTTTGTGGTTGTTTCTGGTCAAAAACAGCATCAATAACAATTATGCATAATGAATTATTGTTTTCTTTATATATTAAATGATTCAGACTTGATATTCATTTAGAAATTAATGTAAATTTTAAGATTCTGAACCACACTAGCAATCAGTACATAAATAAAACAATAGGATTTAAGATAAGACATGTAAAATAGATTTGTCTGTGTAGATACTTTTCTTGACAAAGAAAATATATAGCAAAAAATCCAACATAAAGAATTGAAGTGCTTATAGTCCCCCTTGTACCTATGCTTTGCCATGCTCCTAGCCAAGACAGAAGCATTTTTTAAATACATTTTCAGTCCAAAGTAGTTGAATCCACAGACTGAAATCTATTCTATAAGGAGGCACCCACAGGGCAGGGAACCCTGATTGCTCTTTGGACTGACGAGGGAGGGGGACTTGATTGGGGGAGGGGGAGAGAAATGGGAGGCGGCGGTGGGGAAGAGGCAGAAAACTTTAATAAATGAATAAATAATAATAATAATAATAAAGAGGCACCCAGATGTATATACTTTTCAACATATTTCCATTCAATAGTCATGTGATTAACTATAATTTTTTGTTATACTACTACTACCACCCATTCTGCCTTATTCATCCTGATATGCTAGCTTTCATAAAGAATCAGACTCCATGATGATAAGATGACTAAGAGTATAATGTTGGTAGACATTATACTAAAGTGTTTTGCCAATTATAAGTGAGTAGTCCCTGACTTCACCTTCCTCCCTGAGGGCTGAGATAAGGATCTCAGGCAAACACTTCAACATCTGTGGATCTTTTAAAATATTGCTAAACTATGGTGTTTACTGGATTGAGTATATAAAGATATTTAATTCATACCTTTTTTCTATTTATTATGGGATTACTAAGAAATAACCTCTCTGTTAACTGAGGAGTTTGTGTGGAGTAATGATGGTACCCAAGTGATAATGTGAAGGTGTTGAGAAGATTATTTTAAATTCTCTGAATAATACCAGGAAGTACTTAGAAACAGTCAAAATAATGTATTGATATCAAAGGGATTAGTGTATCATAGTAAGGAGGCAGCTAGTTAGTTTCTGGTTGTTTAGCCCTGAAATAATCACACAGAAACTGTATTATTTAAATAACTTCTTGGCCCATTAACTCTAGATTCTTATTGGCTAACTCTTCCATCTTAATTTAACCCATCTCCCTTAATCTGTGCATCACCACGAGGTCATGGCCTACCAGACAAGTTTATGCACATCTGTCTCTGGTGATGGCTCCATGGCTTCTCTCTAACTCAGCCTTTCATTCTCCCAGCATTCAGTTTAGTTTTCCCCACCCACCTAAGTTCTGCTCTTTCAACAGGTCAAGACTTTATTAACCAATAGTATTCACAACATATGGAAGGGAATCCCACAATATATGTATTTATAGTATTGTGTGTATGAAATAAAGAAAAACAAATCAAAGAATCTCTTTAAATTAAATTTAAGTTAAATGTGTATATATATATATACATATATGTATTATATACTGTATATATACACATACATGCATAAGTATGTGTGTGTCCAAACAGCATCTGGAAGAGTGAGTCATTCACCAGTATCTTCGGTCTTAAGTAGCTGAATTCAACCGAACTATGGGCATCTAGTGAAGAGAGCCCTGAACACAAATTATTGGATTCTGTTTCCCTCCCATCTTGTGGTCTTGGGTAGTATCCACTATAATCTATTAAGTTTGTCCATTAGGTGGGAATGTTTCGCCATTTCAAAATTATACAATAATTAAACATACGAATTTGGATTTCCTATGTATTCCTGAAGATTTGAAATTCATTGAGTCTTCTTACCTTGATAGTTAGTTAGATTCTGCATCATATGACAATGTTCCCACTATCAAGATTTTTTGTATTATCTATGCAGATGTAAGTTTACTGAGACCACATTTATTATGTATTGCTTACTTGATTTCCACGTTTGCTATTAGTAGACTCTTTTGTTTTTTCCTTAAAATCTGTCATCTATTAGTTCCTTTGGAAGATATTTAGACATCATAAATATATATCAACTATATATATATATAAACTATAATATTAAATGATAATGCAACAAGGCAAATAAGATTAAATTGGCCACTACTTTTGTCTAAGTACTTAAACTATGATTGTCTCTTAATAGTATAACTTTCATTACTGAGAGATAAACAGTTTTATAAGGGAAAACTCATTCATTTACTATAAGAGTTTTCTCATGACAATTTTGTTTATGCACTGAGTACATGCACTTCCTCCTTCCCTCCATCCCTTTTTCCTCTCTCATTTTTCTTTCTTTCCTTCCTCTGTCTCAGTTTTTAAGCATTCTAATGCAGTATCTTTTTGTTAAACTTTATTCTCTATTTTTCAGGGCTATTTTTTTCTCATCCATATTTTTGACATAACCTTTTGATATTATCTTTCTCTCCCTTCTCCACAAATGCAGTTTTTTTTTCTTCACCCTTTTTCAATGACTACCCTATTTATTCTTTTAAGCATTATGTAGACTTTTTATTTTAGGGAATTCCATTTTTATTAAAAATAAATATCAAATTGTTCCTTCTATCACTAGTCTTTGTTTTTTTTTTTTTTCTAATTTTTATTTATTTATTTATTAAAGATTTCTGCCTCCTCCCTGCCATAGCCTCCCATTTCCCTCCTCCTCCCCCGATCAAGTCCTCCTCCCTCTTCAGCCCAAAGAGCCATCAGGGTTCCCTGCCCTGTGGGAAGTCCAAGGACCACCCACCTCCATCCAGGTTTAGTAAGGTGAGCATCCAAACTGCCTAGGCTCCCACAAAGCCAGTATGTGCAGTAGGGTCAAAAACCCATTGCCATTGTTCTTGAGTTCTCAGTAGTCCTCATTGTCTGCTATGTTCAGCGGGAACACTGAGACCATGTCACTAGTCTTTGAACACTAACATTTTCTTGACCATTTAGAAAATACTTACTTTACATTTTCCGTTATACCAGCCTAGCCGTCACTCTCGCAGTGTCTGCTTTTTCTGCCCTCCCTTGTATTGATTTGTTTCTACAAGTGCTGTGGGGTTTTCACTGCAAATTCATGTTTTATGAAATGGTTTAAAATAGATTATTCTAGTTTATGAAACTTTCCCTTTCTGTTCTACTGGCCCAATACTTTACATTATCTACTCAGGCCAGACGTAAATTTATTTCTCATCATATTTGGCGTGGAAAAGGGAGGGGGGATTATAAATTGTAGCCCAAACTTATAGAGAGTTAATATTTTTTCTACATTATCTGGGGAATTATATTTTTTTCTCCAATACCCAAGGGAACCTATTTAATTCCATCTTTCCTTGAGAGGTTAATTTTCTTCCATTTACCTCTACATAGCATTTATGAAAGTTACTTTTGATTACTCCTACTTATGAATTAGTTTCAAATTTGCTATGTGGTTTAAATTCCAATTTTTGTCTCTAGTTAGACTTGAACTTTAAAGATGTCCTTTATGTCAATATAACATCTCATTTTTATTTTTCCTGTATTACCTATACTGAAATTGTAGCAGTTCAGAAAGTTTATTTCTTTTGTGAATAATTACCCAGAATATAGTGCCCAGGAAACTCTTACAATGGGTACTGGGATAATATTTCAGAATCATGAGAAATAATTTATGTGATTGATTTCTGGGAGATTTTCGGGGTGTGGAATTTTGTAAATTACTGAAATGATGACAAGTTACAGGAAATTAAAAGATATAAGTCTGAGAATCTCAGATTCCTGAAAGTGACCAGCTAACAGGGTAGGTACTGTGAATATCTCATGCTCCGAAAACACGTGATCCCCTCACAGTTGGTGCCATAGATTACCTTCTCTGTAAATCCACACTCTATAAATTTAGAAGAACAATAGAACCAAGTTTGGGACATCAGTAATCTCATAAAAACCTTGGGTCTGAGTTTTGTTTCTGTAGAAGTGAGACCTTTTAAATTATCCACAGTTGGGATCCTATTCATTCTTCTCCAAACAAAAACAACAACAACAGAAAGTTTTCTGACAGAGATGCACACTAGAGAAAGATTGAGAGCCTCCATGTCAAAATGTCTTGTTTGTTTTGCCTTTTAAATTTTGGGGCTTTTTCATTTAATTACAATATTTCCCCCAACCCTGTCATGCATTCTGCTTATCATTCAACTTACCCTTCAAGCTCATGTTTCTTCTTATCACTATCTACTATTGTATGTATTTATTTATATAGCTTTATAATCCTAAATATAACCTGTTAGATACCAATAATGCTGTCTGTCTGTATGTTTCCAGGGCTGACTGTTGGCACTGTACAACAAACTGACGTCATCTACCCAGGGAAAAGCTACCACTCAAGTTCCCCAGTTCCACTTTGCCTATAGTTCTTTCTGTGGGTTGAAGCTTCATGGGCTTTTCTCCATCCAGTTTGACATGTTCTCTTCTGAAGTTTTTATTTCTTTCTCTTCTGAGGTAGTAACCCATTTCTTCTGTGTCTTCATAGAAGAATTCAGAATAGTAGGAGAGCAAAGTCTGTAAAAAAAATGCCAGCATTAACTTTGAAGGAAGACAAACACAAAATAAATGTGCTTATTGTTTATTTATTCCCAATTCTCTACCCCAACACCCTGCAATCTTGTTGTGTACTCCAATCTTGCCTTGAGGTTCCAATTTCCCAGACACCAACTCCTTCTTTAGTTCCAGAATTATGGACTTGTCCCTTGATATAGAATCCTTCCTTTTGTTCACTCCAAGTTTTTCTCAGTTAAGACAAAACTGCTCATTTAAAGCAATTTATTTCATATTCTCAAGTAAATCTGAGGTTTAGTCTAAAAACAAAATTAATTGAGAAACATATACTAGCATTTTAAAAATAATAGTACTGGGCAGAGAGTGAGAAACTTTGGAACACTAAGTCCTAAATGGGATATCTCCCAAAAGCCCCTGCCCTCAAGGCTCAGGAGTCAGTGTAAAAGAGGAGGCAGAAGGACTGTAAGAGCCACAGGTGATGGATGACTCTAAGGAAATGGTGTCTCCCTGAGAGAACAGGAGTGGCACATATATACAGTCATAGGGACTCCGAAAGCATGCACAGGACCTTCAAGGACCAAGTCAAAGGGGATCCCAGCACTGATGGCAGCAGAGAGGTGTGCTTCCCCTAACCAAGAAGCTATTTGCAATTGCTACCTGGTAGCAAAGGGAATAGTCGGTTCTTCACCAAGGAGTGTTACTGGGTATACAACCACGTTTCAGGGCAGTTCTTGTGCCCAGAAGTAGTTGGCTAGCACAAAGAGAACGCCATGATAATTTTGTGGGCTTTTTGTTTTATTTTGGCCCATTTTTGTCTTTTTTGTTTTATGTTGTTTTTCACTGTTTTTATGAGAGAGATCAAACAATAGAGAGGGAATATAAAGTTGGGTGGGGTTGGAAAGTGGAAAGAATCGGGCAAGAGCTGAGGCAGGGGAGGGAAAATCTTGTTAAAACATATATTGTATGAAGTAAATCTTGTTACTGAAAATTAATTTGAAATTTGACTTTAAAATTTTAATCTGGTAATCAAAATTTTGATAGGTTATTCAGGGTTTTTTGTTATTTTTTTACTTACTGAGATGTCTAGAATTCTTACTTCACAATGTGTACAGGTTTACAATGTGTACAGGAAAATGTATGTACAAAAGAAGAAAGAAACCTAACAAAGGTAAATTCCATCTTTAGGGACAGTTTCCAGAAAGCAGAGTAGTCCTTTGTAAATCATGCATATGTAAGTTTAGAATAGATAAACATATCAAACAAAGCACTTACAGCAAAATATAGACTGGTTCTTTACTCAGAGTACAAATGGTTGCAAGAATAAGCCTGAACCATTTGTTTCCCTTCCAAGCTATATAACTTGAAAGCCAAAAAGGAACTTAACAGTGCTACCAATGCCTTAGCTTCAAGTAAAGTTCATGAGAATCAACTGTTGCAATTTATAACAAAACATATAGCAATTATGTTTTAATTAATTATGAATTTTATATGGATGAGGGTGTACATAGTAACATAACATCTAACAAAACCCAATATTATTATTACAGATACATTCCATTTTTTCTCTTGTGTGGAAGCGAACTGTTATGCTTATATTATCATTTTATTTGCTCATAGAACTAAAGCTAAATAGTTTGTGTATGTATACACATAAATTACATACCTAGTGATAATTTAATTTGCGTACTATTTGCCATTTCTAAATCAGTTTGTATTTCCTTATCTAATCTCTAACATATGCATTTCTATCACTTAGAAAAAAAAGGTGCTGGAGTTCTAAAACATGGAAATAAGGGGTTGTTTATTCAATTTTCACATTTTTAAAATAAAGAAAATGTAAAAGACTTGCTATAGATGAGGAACTAGTTTATGAACTAGTTCAGCTTTAAGTTTGAATAATTAGACATAGAGAAATATCCAAGAGGAGTGACCATAGCAAAGTGAAAACAGATTCTACCTCGAATGATAGCCTGCCTTTGCTTCAATTTAATCTCATTACTTGCCTGTTGTTTAGCTCTTTCAAGATGAATATTTTACTTTTTCATTTGGTACATATTTAATTTGCATCGTCACGTAGAAAGCTGATTCTCCTTTGTAGTTTTGCAGACTCCTTCCTGACCTCAGTCATGGTTAAAACGTACACCCAGAAATTACGTTAGGAATGTTTGAATTGAAAATCCTGCTGGTCAGCTCTAGACGACCTTCATAAGAACACAGGAAATTTCTTTTAGGATTTATTTCTAACAGAACCACAATACTTTCCCAGAGGTGACCTAGTCAAAATTGCATATGAGAACTTTAAAATGTGTCACGAAGAAGTCTCTGCTTACATAGTTTGATTTTTTTTTAAATAAAATTTTGGTATTAAATATCTTGAGTCACATTTATTATAAGAAACTGTCTTATAATAAGCCAAAATAACTTAGAGTAATTTTTATTATTTGCATATCAACACAGAGCCAACTAAGCCAAATATCATTCTTGTTGTGATTTATATATTCATATTGTTACTTCACTGATTACTTTATGAAAGCAAAAGTTATTTAGTTCCTCTTAAAGTTATTCTACATACATGTAAAATATATCATGACAGTCAGAAAGGTGACATAAACACAATTAGTAAACCAATAATAATAATAAAGAAACAGAAGATGTTTGATAAATAACAAAAGAATAGGAATCAAATAACATGTTTTCTGTGAAAACATACAAAATTCTGTTGGAAAATAACTTCAAAAGAAAGAATAAAGCTGGAGTTGCACATAGCCAAAATATACCTGATCCTTTCAGGTCTTATTGGCTTAAAGATGCTACGTAAGTTCCCAGTTGGTATGTGTTCCCAAGAAAACTATATCAGAGAAGAAGCTATTTTTATCAAAGGCTACTAAATTACATTTCAATCTAGATGTTGGTATGAATATTCATTTCTACAGATCAATATATGGAAAACATAATGGATAAGCATACAAGTATAATATTGTGGAGAACACTTAGCCATACTTGTGGGAAGAGGATGGGGCTGAAATGGTCAGGCAGAGAAAGTCAAATAGATCAATTTCAGTTGCTCTCAGATGACTACCAGAGAAACAATGATCCTTACAAAATGTCCTGAGTTGAGGCCAATGCAATGACCGATCACTGCAATCTAGTGGCCTTTTGGGTACATGATGTGCCCTTGATCAGTACTGATAATTTTTTTTTTTTTAGCTAAGTAGAATACTTGGAGATGGACAGTGAAAATTTATTGGCTTACACAATTTGAGGAGCTGGGAAGTTAAGTCCTTCATTCTTTTTTTTTTAATTATTTATTTATTGAAAAATTTTCTGACTCTTCCTCTCCCCGCACTCTTCTCCCCCTCCCCTGACTTCTCTCCCCCTCCCCCACTCCTTTTTCCCTCCCTCTCCAGTCCAAAGAGCAGTCAGGGTTCCCTGCCCTGTGGGAAGTCCAAGGTCCTCCCTGCTCCATCCAGGTCTATGAAGGTGAGAATCCAAACAGGCTAGACTCCCACAAAGCCAGTTCCTCAGGGTATTAATGTTGCAGCACTCAGGTATCTGTAGCTGATGTTCTTTTGGAAGTCAGGGTTAACCTTATTCTGACATGTTGAAAGTTGAAAAGCAAAAATAGAGAGACCAGACTTGGAAAAAGGGTTCATTCTGTTAGATAAGCTCCCGGTCCATCGCTACACCTGAAAGCTTCCATTCATGGCCTCTTACATCAGCACCAGGCTGACTGATAGCACATGGCATCACATATTAGCTGTCCATGTTATGGTGAAAGTAATATTTCCTTCTTGGGTGTTCTGTGATAGGTATTCCTAGAGGAAAATAGTAACAATTGTGTTTACAGCCTATTTCCATATCCAATAGCATTTTCCAAGTCTTCCATTCCTGATTTAATATCCTAGTCTTTCTTTCCTGTTTATCAGTCCATATGTATTCTAACCCAAAGATATACTCTCTCCCCTCAAAGTAAGTGAACTGATAATAAGAAGTGTCCACTTCCTATTTTCCTTTCAGACTATCTATCATCAGAACTGTATTGAGCAGATATAGCTATGAACCAAACAATGACTTCATACTTTATTTGGCTCAATATTCTATATGACATCATGGTCTTGCTACAGAATCATAGGAGTCTGCATAATAATTTTCTCATTAGGGTGTGTCAAAAGCTAACAAAAAGGTCATGTGTGGCAAGCTCACTTGTCCATTAGCCCAAGATTTCTCTGCTCTGGGCTGCATCTAATTAACAACATTAATATTACTTAATATGTGTGCCAGATTAGTATTTCAAACTATTACTAGGATAGACACCCAAAGATGTCTCACAGATATCTTGACTTCTTCCTCTGTGGTTCTCTGAAATTTGAGAGTGAAAGGGTTTAGAATTAGATGACAAACTTTGCAAGATAAAAAGTCCAGGAAAAGATGAGCGACTGAGATCATTTCCTGGCCAACTTTCTGAACTGATAGGAAAATAAAAAGTCAGTCGCTGTAAAAATATCTGAGTAGTAGAGCCTAGCAACCACAATACAGAGGCTGTAGTCATAAGCAATCCTTCATGGTGTGGTTGTACATGCCAGGAAGAGGATTTGCATTGTTCTTAACTCCACAAAATCAAGATGAATGTACTCTCAAGTTCATACAGACCCTGCATTAACTTGTCATTACACATGTGTTACTGCTATTGTTTGACACCTAAGGCTTATCATAGAGTTTAAGCCTCTCATAGTCACGGTAATAAATATGACTAAGTGTGAACAGATATCTCTACATGGAATCTACTGTAATAATTTTTGAATGGACATATTCATCTCCTTTACACATATTCAATGGATTCACCTAACCACTAAAATGAATGAGGTTAAATCTGGTAAACATTATTCTACCTCATTGTTGCCCTTTCAAAAATGAGTTATGGGTAAGAATAATGGTGCTTGTAAAAGCACAGACAAGCAAATACACTGATCTCCCAGGACAGACATTTTAAATCATTTAAATTTTTGAAATATGAGTCTCATTTTTTCCTTATAAGAAAGATAATGATTTCCCTGTTGGAGCTCATAATGTGGTAAAATGTCTAAAGAAAGCTGAATAATGGAAACTGACTTCATCATGGAGCTTCTTTGTCTTGTTATTAAGAAAAAAACACAGTGATGAATTATGCTCAATTCACAATTTATCAAGACATTCTGGAAAGAAATAGAATAATTATTTCCATTAATGCTAAATATCTTCTAAAGACAGATTTATGTCAATTCAGCTTACTTTTGTACTTTATTACAAAACCTATACAAAAAAAGATTGAATTAATGTAAGACATATACTCATACTTTGAACTTCATAAGTAATTAAAAAATGAAAAATAAGATTATGAATAAGACTTTTGATACTTTTGTCAGCCAATATGTTCCCATTAAACACTGCGGTTTCAAATTTGACACACAAGTAATTTTAATGTCAATTCAATTTGCCATTTACAATGCTGTATAGAAGCATAGCTTTTTTTGAAAAATGTGCATTCTACCAGAAAGAATTAGCATGGGCAGTGGAATCATTTTTTACATATGTCAATCAAATGACCTATGAAATAAAGTCATTCAAACATCTGAATCAGAAAAAATATAAACTAGCATCTGTTACTCAATAAATATTCCTATTCCCAGTAGATGGTTTTGGTTTTCACCCGACCTAATACTAAGAAGACCGAGTGTATAATTTTCAGTTTTTCATTTCTATAAGCATGGGAAACATATTTCACTCTTCTTTTCAAATTTCAGGAAATCATCTTAAGTTGCCCCTTATGAAGTTTATCTCATTAAAAAGGAGGAATGATGAATTTGACAGCAGCAATAGTAATCTGAAGTCCTTGAAATGTGCAGATTCTCAAGTCAAATAGGTTGCAGTTGGAAAAACACTTTTGATAACCCAAAATAAATATAAATAATTGCAAAGTATTCATTAGTTTGGTTAAAATAGATTAAGATATACACTAAACCCAAATGTTTGTCTAAATGTTACAAAATATTGATTAACTGTAGTCTTTCTGTATTTTCCCATTATTATGTCATAAAAAACAACTGAAAACATCTGTTTATAACTCTAAGATCCTAAAATAAGCTAGGATATTAACATTTTACAAATCTGAAAAAAAAACTTGAGTGACTTGAACTAGGTTATATTTTGAAATGAGGTAAGCACTTATTTGGTGAAGTTTTGTGGAAAGAATATAGGTGAGGTGTCAGAGCCACCTCAATGAGGAACTCTTGTTCTGTGTTCTATTATTCTTTAGATTTCTATATGATAGGATCACAGAAGGGATCCCTGCAGAAGACTATTTCTGTCACTCTCAGATTTTTTTAATAACCTATAGTTATTTGTGTAGGGTTGAAACCTCTTGTGATTTCTCCCATCCACCGTGGCATATATATTTTCCTTGTTCACCTCATGTTTAGGCAGTAGGTGAGCCTCTATGTGTGTAAATTTTCTGAATTTTTAGTATTTACTTTCTGTCTCTATTTTAGAAATGCTTCCGTGGACTGCTGAGTTGAATTTAAAGTCATTTAGTATCTGGGTGGAATATTCTGTAGATATCTATTAGGTTCATTTATTGTATGATGTCATTCTAATGTTTTCTATTTACTTTTTGTCCAAATGTCCTGTCTTTTGGAGAAAGTAGGCTATTAAAATCATGTAGTATCGGTGAGTTGGAGTTAATCTGGAGTTTAAGTGCAATAGTACTTACATAGAGGTCCAAAGTTTGGTATTCATGTGTTCAGATCTGTAGTATTTTATTGAGTAAATGTCAATCATTCCTATCTCTGACAAACATTCTGTGATATCTGAGTCTATAATACTATGCAGTGATAAAATAACATGACTGTTTCTGTTTTAATGATCACTTCAGGTAATAATGGTAATGCCAATATTAACATATAATTAACTTTTTAATATTGATTTTAGGCTTAATTTATAGAAAAAAATCAATTTGGGACAGAACATAACTCAGTAGTAGAATTATTACTTAGTATATGCTGCCATATCAAAGCCTCATTCCCCAACATCAAATTGATTAAGCAATCATTTAAAAATAAGATTAAAATCAATTTAAACACAAATAATTTCATTATAATCAAATCTTAAAGAGTAAGTAGAGATGTTCTTGTTGTTAAATTTTCATAGAATGCATATTTCATAGTACCATTGAACGACCGTAGGGTCCATCTGACTGAATGAATCAGAACTCACATTGTGTCAAATCTAACAACATTTCGCATGGTGAATTTTCAAAGTTTCTCTGAGGAATTTCCACACTGATTTTTCAAAGTGACAGTACAGGTTTGCATGCCCACTGGAAATGGATGCGTGTTCCACGTACTCTCCATTCTTGTCAGCGTGTCCTATACTTGTTTTATTGATCTGACTGATGTAAGTCAAAATCTCAAAGTAGTTTTGATTTGCATTTTCCTGATGACTAAGGATGTCAAATATTTCTTTGTTTCTCACTATCTGAGTTTTAAACTTCCAGGAATTCACATTATCTTAATTAAGAATGCAAAATATGAAAACGCACAGGCTACAGAAAACCAAGTACCATTCCAGACACCCTTTGTGAACCATAGGCTTTGTGTGTGTTTGTGTGTATTGAAATTTGTAGGATATATACATAAAATTTATATATATATTATATATATTTATATTTATTATATTCATATATATTTATATTATATTTATATATATCATACATATTGTATATTTCCGCTTATGTATATTTAAAAAACATTCTGATAATTTGATAATTAATGAGAGGGTAGAAGTTTTTCCAAGTGGTTTAAAGATTATGGGACAGGTAGTCATCTTCTATGACTTCTCAAGGGAAGGTAGTTATAAGGAGATGTAGGGAGGAAAAGAAAGAATGACAGTGATATAATTATATTTCAATTAAAATATATTTTTAAAATGACAAAAACAACTCTAAAACATATTTTATATGCAATCTCAAAAAATTATCAAAGACATAGTATATAATATAGTTTGGTTTGCCAGAAGAAGAATTACACAAAGACAACAACAGTTGGCATCCAAATGTAGATGGGGGAAATGTCACTCTTTGATGAAGAGGTATAGGTTACTGATAACTAATAAGAGAAGGAGAATCAGTTTTCTCCAGCAAAGACCCCTCATTGGTTATCCAGTCCAAAGTAATAATCTATGAACACATTTGTTATGAGCTACACAAAATGAAATTAATAGGCTTCATATATATTTATATTTATTTTTGTATAAATATATTTTTATATATGAACATATCCACATTTTAAAATGTCCACATATAATATAAAATTTCATATATATATATGAGTATGTCCATATATAAAGATATACATAGATACAAATTTAACAATAATAGTTAAAGAAAAAGAAGTCATGAATTGGACAGAAAGATGGGAAGTGTCATGGAAAGATTTGTAATGGGGAAAAATGTAGGTGGAGATGATGTAATACAATATTTGTGTGTAAATTTAAAAAAATAATAATAATTATATGAAGTTGAAAGTGGAATGAATGAAGGTGTACTTAGGAGGAGCTGGTAAGAGTAAATATGATCAAATTACATTGTGTGTGCTTTCAAAAATCTCCAAAAATTAATGTGAATTTTTGAAAGTGAGAATTTTTTCAAAATATGATTCATATTGTCACCATAAATGGAAGAAACTAGCTGGATATAAGCTCATTCCAAAATATAAGAGGAGCGTATATGCTTGTCTATTGATTCTAAACTTATTACTGTAGCTATAGTTAACTAGAACAGAATGATGTCTATGAACCAGTTTGTCTTCTATTAGAAAATAGATAATATTATTAAGAATAAATGAATCAGATTAGAGCTTCAGACATCTCTAAGTCCATAATTTTATTGCTCCATCGTTGATATTTGATATACCACATAGCATGTAGTAAGCATAGGAGTCACCTATACTCGATTACTACGAATTTTATACCGTTAGTTTTTATCTTAGTTGCACTTTCTATTGCTGTGTTGAAACACTGTAAAGAAAAGCAAGGCCGAGAGGAAAGGGTTTATTTGGCTTACACTTGAACATCATTATTTATCACTGAAGGAAGTCCGCACAGGAACTCAAACAGGAAAGGAAACTGAAGGCAGGAACTGATGCAGGGACCATGGATGGGTGCTGCTTGCTGGATTGTTCTCCATGGCTTTCCCAGCCTGCTTTCTTACAGAACCCAAGACCACCAACACAGTGCTGATCCTACCAGCAATGATCAGTGCTCATTACCCCATTAACCACTAATTAAGAAAATGCTCTACAAGCTTGCTTATCTCCTAGTCTTATGGAGGCATTTTCATAATTTAAATTCTCTCCTCTCAGGTGACTTTTCTTGTGACAATTTGACAAATCTAACTAGCACATGTTAACTATATAGAACTGTGATGATAAATGTTAATTTTTGATTTTAATATTTGGGGTAATAGTTAATCCTGTATTTATGCTTAAAGGGTATTTCAACTACTTGGAATATATAAGTTTATAATTAATGTAGTCTTAAGAAAAATATCATAAAATACTTTAAAGCTCTAGACAGTATTTATCTGAGTCTCTATCAGTTACAATGTGAGGAATGAATAGTTCATCATAACTGGATGAGCTAGCATCAATGACCCATAAATGGCTCAATCTGTAACTACTAAATGTATTTACTGAGTACAGATCTCTTTATTGACTTAAGTTTCAGAGGCATTTAGACTAAAAAGAAAGTATGAATAAATAGCTTGGATGACTTGGGTGGTTGTGAAGGACTCATCCCAGTAAGATTAAATTGGCTTTAAATATGAACATGTGCTAGCAATTACCATGTCAGGGACAGGCAAGCAAGATTGTAGCCTCTAAAAATGCCACACCTATTGAAATTAAAATTTATCATGAAGTCATTATTAAAAAAGCTTCTTAAACAGTAAAAATTATCTGAAATCAAAATCAAATGTGACCCTCCTTATTAACAGAATAGGAAAATAAAAATTATCTCTTTATAGTCTGGAACAAGGGGAAGATCTCCATTGTCATTCCCACAATTTGAACAATTACACCCAAATGCGATAAGTTATTAGAAATATTAGAAATAACTATAAATCAAAGTTATAAGCATTGGGCAGCATTATCACAGAATAGCTAAAACTCGGACTTAAAATGGAGATTCTATTATAGCAATAAGAGAAATAAAAATATGTCAGTGACACAAAAGAATAATTATGGAAAATGCATCTTAAAACACATAAATATTTGCAGTTAAAAACTAAAAAAACACAGAGATATTTGATCTATACTTTTTTATATATGATACACATACATAATATATACACATGTATACATATATGATACATTATATGTAACATATGTGCATATATTGTGTTATATAATATAATTGTATATGTACTTATATTATGTTGTATATATAAAGTACAATATATACATGTGTGCATATTAGGTGCAAGCACACTTGAACCACTAGCTTATTGATATAAATTTCAAAGACTATGTAAGACAAGACAAAGTCAACAACTTTACCCATCTAATTTTTGACCAAAAAAATGTGTTTTAGCAGTCAAAACACACATTAGATAGCATCTTTAATATATGGGACTGTGAAAACCAAATGTCTAAACACAGAAGAATGAAATTGGACTCTTATCTCTCATCCTGCATAAAAGTCAACTCCAAACAAATCAAAGCCCTCAACATAAAACCAAAAACTCTAAATTGCTAGAGAAAAAAGCTAGAGGTTGCTCTACAGAATTTAGTCATATCTATGGACTTTAAGGTTTATTATGTGTTGCTGGGGTCTAGCGTGTGTACAGGTTTATACATGCCCAGCATGCCTACAAAGGTCATATGATAACTTTTCTTGAGGTAGTTGTCTCTTGATAACTTATGGGACTCAAGGGTAAGATTCTGGCTGTGAGACTTAGGAGTGAATATTTTTACTCAGTGGTCACTTTCTCCAGCTCAAGGTAAGAACTTTTAAAGGAGAACTCTGGTTGCTCAGAAAAGATTCTGAACTACTGAAGAATGGGGCTTTATAAACTATGAAAGCTTCTGTGAATCAAAGGCTTAATTATTTTACAAAAAAAAGCTTGAACAGTAGTACCCTGCCTGAATGAATAGCACTGCTTTCAGATACCACAGGTCTTGGAATAAAATTTCAGTGCCTAATACAAGATCTCTCCCTATGAGTAGTTAGTCAAGGAGCGCTCAGAGGCTCCAAAGTATTAAAGTTAATTGTCTTGCTCTTAGTAACTCAGCAGTGCCACATAGCAAGATTCTGGGCCGAAGACACCACATACTGAGGATATGACAAACAGACAGATCTATTTAAAATTAGGCTAGCTAGCCTCCCTTGCAGTAGCTAGAGTTCACGATGCCATGAGGAGCTATGCAGGTGGCTGAGGAAGAAAAGACATCAAGTCCAGTTGTATATCCTGAATACTGCGAAAACAACTTGCAAGACAATGTTTTCTTACTGGTGTAACAGTGGCTTGATGATTATGGGAGCAACTAATAACTCTCTGGTTGGATCTGAGGTCTATTCCAAGAAGAAACATGTTCTTGTTACTGTAATAATGGGTAAAAAAATATCTATGACTGGGAATTTCACAAGTCCTATAATTTAACATAGTTTTGATATGAAGCAGAATGGATATATAGCTAAATATTTATTTTTATATTTATAACCTCTTACTATGGACAAAATCATAAGATACAAAAGTATTAGTTAGAAAGAAGGGAATCTATAGGAGTGTGGGTGGGCTAAGAAACTCAAACAGGTAATTAGTATGTATAGCATGCAAAGTAAACTGTGAACAATGAAGTTAAAGTCTACAAAAACATTTAAGGACTACACTGTACAAACCACCTTTAAAGACTGTGTCATTTCTGTCACCGGTACAATGTAGATGTTTCAGTTCTGTTACCTATGACAAAGATCTCTGTCACACTGCCTTGCATTGTGACAGATATATATCTCCAGTATTTCAAAATGGAAGAATAAAAAACTGAAGATGTTACATTATTAAAAGGTAAAAAATGAAGAAAGGTTAAATACCTAAAAATGAAAATAGAAATTATCAGTAATTATACGGACATCTGTACTAATATTTGTATAAACACATACAAATATTTGTAAAGAAATTCAATGTAAAATATCAATGATAATAGGATACACCTTAAATATGTACCTCTTTATTTTTAGATAGCTATATATAAAAACCACTCTTATGAGTTATTTTTATAAATACCAAAGATATAAATTCCTATTCATAAGAAGTGTATATTCTGGAGCATGTTCAGAAGAGACACTTAGTATAGGAATAAACTTACAATCTAATTTAAGCAGTTACTATTAGTCTTAAAAATCAAAATGGGCATTATATGGCGTAAATGAAAAATACTGGTTCATGTTCGATTAGCAGATTATAGATTGAGCAAGGAAGATTTCCCAAATAGATGGCATTATATATGCAGAAAATGGAACATTAGAATACTGTCTAGTTGGAATTATATGAACATTGGCATGTCAGCAATTATGTTAGCTCAATCAAAGGTTATAAGTTTATAATGCAATAAAAAGGTTGACTGGAAATCCAAACTCATTTTCAGAATATTAGTATTCAAGTCCATGGATTTAATGAACATACTCAAGATGCATTTAAATATAAGCCTTAGTAAGGAACATGAAATAGGAACAACACAGATATGATAATATAGTTTGTTCTGACAATAAAAAATGAATATTAAAAAATTTATTTACATTCTCAGTTTAAAATTATAAAACATGTGCTTGCTAATTCTCTCAACATAGCAAATACATTTAACATCATTTAAATTCTGGTGATTTATTTTTAATACTGTAAAATGACTCTAAATTCATACAGAACAAATAATGAAATAAAATGAAGATAAATATCTAGCATAATGGTTTTCATTGAAGAGATTTAAAGCTCAATTCTGATAGTCATGTTTTGAACTAAGAATTTAGATTTTGGAAGCTAACAGAAAGTTTAGTAACAGTCAAAATCATCTTCCCAAAATGCGAAAATGTAGACTTTAAGATAATTTTATGTTATTCCTCTCAAGTTTTCAGATTAAAAACAATGGGTTTAACCCAGATCGGCAGGAGGTGGACTAATTGCCATATCCTCAGAGTTGTCATGTAATATAATTATTTCCATCAATATGCACAGTTCTAGCCAATAGTTATCAAACATACACATACTTTCAACCTATAATTTCTACGTCTTGTGATGTTGTATGAAGAAAGACTCACATTTCAGCCCAAACAGTTATTTACAAAGCTAATGCTGAGGACAACTGGTTAAAAGTAGATTTCCTGAATTGCATAACAATGTTACAAATATTTAAATCACATTGACAAAACTGAGTTTCTATTTTAGAAATTGCTCATGCTATATTACATGGATAAAAATGGGTAGCCCAAGTTTCTGAGAAAACTGCATAGATCTCTAGAGCCATGAAAGTATTAGCTGCAAACTTTTTGCTGCACTGATAAACAGATGATTTATTATTTTTCTGTTCTCCATTTCACTATGGAATAGTCCACAACCTCTGCCTTTTATAGTGTAATGTTGTAATAATTAAGTAAAATGCTATGTAAAAATTCACCGAAGAGTCACCACAGAGACATTTATAGTTGGTAAAGGAACTCAGCATGGTTGTACCAGGATTGATCACTCATCCCCTGTATCCTGGGGGCGGGGTGAGAAACAAAGTTACAGGATGTTTTAACATGCACTGAGAGACTAGGTAGAAACACTTTTATTCGTTCTTTCAGGATGCTAAGGTGCCACTTAAGCCTTTTGTCAGATCCTTTAAAAGGTCCGCTTGGGCACTTGAGTGCACTAATTACACAGAGTGACGTGATGAAGTGAAAAGACTTACTTCAGCAAGCAGCCTACTCTGGAAGAAGCTGGCTCAGAGGAGCACTTTGGCACTGTTTTACCGGCACACGTCAGCAAGACCACCCATGTACTTAAAGATCCCACAGCAAAGCTTGGCAAGACCAATTTATAAGCTTAAGTAAAAGGTTAAGAAAGGCTCTGGTCTCCTTATTCAACCCAGGAGAGACAAAAGCACTAGTGTTTGTGCTCATGGTCTGCTAAGGAAGAGAGTGTTTTACAGGCCCTCGGAAACGCTGGAGTCCCAGCGCTATGTTGGTGTACAGGGAAGGAAGCAGAGGGGAGTGAACAGCAATTGGAGTGCTGTAACAATGGGACCGGCTTTCTGAGGTTAAACCCAATAAAATATCTATTAGTGAACAAAAAATTATGGGACGGAGGTCGGCAACGTTTTCAGTTATTAGAACAATTGGAAACGGTTTCCAGCTGTTTTCCAACTGGGATGCATAGCCTTTCTGATTTCCCTCAAGTGTCCTACTGTTTAGTGTTGCAACTCCTATCCTGTGCTGTACTTTGTGTTCCATGAACATTGTGATAAATGACATGTTTGCCCACAAGTAGTTAGAGAGACCTATAAAGAAATGGTTGTTTCATCTAACTATTTGCAAATTAACTTGTGTTATTTTATTTGCTATGCCCCCAAACTCCTCTGTACAGCTAGGAATTGTGTCCCATCCCTACTGCTGCAGTAAGAAACGTGTTTGTTCTTGGGACTGCTTCTCGGGAGCTAGTTTTCTGCTTAAGGAATACATACGTTAACAGAAGAACATTTCATGATTTCAAAGGCAGGGAAACACAGGACTCACTATGAGAAACATCAGCATTTAACAAGGATTGCAGTGGAATGGTGTGTTCTTTTTTAAACAATGAAATGTGTCATTCAATATTTCATTTTCAAGACTCTCCACTCACGCATTCACTCTCACACACCCATTTAGTCATCCATGTTTTCAACAAATATTGTGACTGTATACCCACGTCCCCATTTCCAGGTCTCTTCAAAGAAAGAAAATAAGTGAATGCCACACCATCTTTGCTCATGAAGAGTAAACAATCTCACCACAAACTAAGCGCTAATAAAATGTTGCAAATGCTATACTTATTTTTAAGGCATAATGAAATACACAATGGTGATAATGTGTTGTTTTCCTTTGTAAAATTTCCGGAGGATTAAATTATATGTCGCGCAGGTAGTCAATTACTGCTTCAGTGTTGTATTGAGGAACAGTTTAACAAGAAATAAGACACACAGCACTTTAAATCTGCAGGATTTAGTCACATAGTGCCACAGTAAAATTTGCTTTTAATTTCTCTGTATCTTGAGCATTATGTTTACAAAAGGGACATAATTTTACTTCTAGGATTGGACTGAAGTTATAATAGGAAAGCTCTCAAGCATCGCATACAGCAAAGGCAGGCTTTTTTTAATATATTTTAATATTCATATAAAATATTTATCAAATGTTTTCCTAAAATATATTAGAAATTTACCATCAGCCATTAAATTGTCCTTCAATCAATTGATTAGGTTTGGTGACAAATTCCTTAACATTTTTTCTCATGTGAAAAAAGAATTTAGTCCACTAAAAGCATACAAAGACACACACACACACAAAGAAAGACACTAGTTTCTCCACAGCACTTTTTTTAATGCTGTAGTAACTGATGGTCACTCTTGTGCTCAATGTAATTAGCACCCTGATTCCATTTGTCATGTCATCGTCTGTTTCTAGAGCATCACAGAACCCCTCTCTCTCAGGTTACTTTGTGGGCTCTCAATGCACGTGATGCTATCTCTCACTAGGTTTGTTTGTGGACCATAGAATAGATTCCTGCTTCTGCTAGCACTCTGACAAGATACCATGGCCTAGGATATGCTCAAGATGTCCCTTAGTAGTCCATTCATGAGTGGACTTGAAACCACAATTGGCCTGTTTCTATGCCAAATGAGCATTGCTATTAACTTAATGAGATAAAAATATGAACAAACAATAAAACTCAGTGGATAATTTCAGGTTATTAGCTTGAGACAGTTTAGAATCCCTAGTAGAAGAGAACATGGTTTTTACAAGGTGTGTCTTTGAACAGTTGTAGCTACTGTAATTTATGAATCTGCACTTTGGACATTAACTGTGATGCATTTTGGACCTTTTAACTTGGAGTAATTTATTAATAAATAATTAGCAATAAGCAATTTACTAATGTGTATCGAATGCTTTATGATACATGTTCCCACAAATGATAACACAATTGTCCTCTATTATGGAAGTAATCAATTAAGATGAGCACAGAACTAGCTTGACATACCACCTTTAATTTTCTGCCAAATCAGTGTCTGAGATAGCAGATCACTGACAGAAGGGGCCTTCTACTCTATGTTCATGTCCTACTGATGGGGAAGACAAAGCCCCTTTTATAGACACATAAAGAGTAAACATGCCACAGTTTGGCTCTCTACATTCAGATAATCTACTGAGATCCAGAGACTTCATTACTGTAGAAAACAGCTCACAGGAATGGACAAGTGATGGAACACTGTGGTAGGAGGAAGGCATGGGATCTTCCACCAACTATGAAAGGGTCCTACACAGAACAAAACGGCCTCTGCATGTGGAAATGGTGTCAAAGGAGGTAAATAATTTGTTGATTTCTTGTAACACTGTGTGATAATGCAGAATGATCCCAAGTCCTGTCAGCTTTCAGAAAGACAAATGCAATGAAGATCTAGTTCACTAGCTAATTTCAGAAAGTTTTGAAAAGGCAAGGAGTGTCAGATGGACATATTGTGTGTGGTAAACATTAGGAAGCTCATTTTCCAAAACACAGAATTGGTACAGGGGAAGTGATGGTTGAGTAAAAACCTCATGCCCATGATCTAAAAACAATAAAACTCCAGTTTAAAAATACATTGAAAAAAACTGTGGGGTTGTAAGACAACACAAAAATTGAGTGTATAAATCGGTATCTCTCTGAGAATACAACCAATAATTAGCTTGCTATCTTTTTTTTAATTTTTTTCCCATTTTATTTTATTTATTTTATTTTTCTCCATTAACAGCTTCAACTGGGTGTGGGGCAACAGAACCATTCCCAGCACAACCATGGGTGTGGGGTTCCCCACAGTCTCCTCAGGGCGATGGTTCCTGCAATGATCTCTAGGGGGAAACGGCTCCCAAAAGATCCCCTCCCCCCTCCCATACAAAGGCAGGCAGCTATCACATGGAGAGCACCAGTCAGAGTCAACCATGGTGTCAGACCAAAGGAGAAGGGACTGAGACAAGGAGAGACCCTCCTCTCGAGTGGTGAAGCAATCCACCTCTCCTGGGAACAGAGGGGTGCTTTCTCTGTTCCCAGGAAAGGCAGGCTTTTTAAATGCATCTTCAAAAGTAAGCCCTTAGTTTTAATAAGTAAGGTATGTGGTCTGGTTTAGTTCCATCTTCAAGGAGAATGCATTTGTTGGAAGAAGTAGTTGAGTCTTTTTCTTTTTTCAGTAATTTTGATCATAAGTCCATGGAAGCAGGGTTTTTTTAGGATTCCCAACCACAAATATAAGGGAGCACTCAAAAGTAACTTACGATTTGGGTCCTTGAGAAGTAAAAAATGGAAAGCAATATTGAGAAAATTAATGTAATACCAAGTGATATCTTGCCAGCAAACCTCTGCTCCTCCACAAGCCAAGTAAAGTTAGTATGTGCATAATGCGAACTATGGCAAGATTAAAGTTATACGTTTGTGAAACGTCTGAAGATTACATGCTGGTAATAAAAGTTACTGCTTGGAAAGTCTCCACAGTGTTACCTATTCCCCATACCAGATACTTGACTCTCAAGAAATAAATTATATGGTCCTAGAAGTTAAAGGGCAATGGAAAAGTTGTGTGGGTTGAGAAGGGTTTATAAGCAGTGATCATTTGGGAGACTTTCTCTGTTTCAATGAGATTTGTGAATTATGACTTTGGAAAACTAGCTTTAGATATTATTGTTCATTTGCTGTATGTCTCAGAGCAACAGAGAAGTCATCAGAAAAAGCTTGGCGGGATACATAGTAAGATTTCCCTTTAAATATCTCCTTGCCATCTCACTACCCCGTCACTTTTTCTCCTTCTATTCCTCATATCAGTCTATATTTACCTATTCCACTTGCATTACTAATGCTGACTTCTTGAGAATAAATATTGTTTCTTTCAAATGCATGTCACTTTGAAATTTGCTTGAAAGTGACATTTTGTGTAGAAGATACAAAACGTTATACTAAGGACATGAATTTAGATCCATTTGGACAAATGGATCTTCCATTTGTTTCTTCTGTGACTCTGTAGAAATTACTAATCCACTGAAGTTTCTTCTTTCTTTGCTCTAAAGTGAGAATATCGCTGGCTTTCAGGACTCAGGGATTAAAAGAGCTAACAAAAGGAAACTAATACACAGTAAATACTATGGGTTGAATTTAAGTGTTGCAGTCCTAATCCCAGTATCTCAAAATATGTCCTTACTTAAATAATTATATTGCAAATATTATATTAAAATTTATTAAATGTTTTATAAACATGAGATCATGGGATGATCAATAGTTTTATTATTATATTTTTATGAATAAGCAGTTATTATAATAATATTATATTAGACTCTATAATATAATAAAATAATAATATTCTATTATCATGCTCTCATAAATAAGCAATGCTCACTCCTAAGAGCATAGAAAGCTGAGGTCACAGGTCTGAGTGTGACTAGAATAGGAAAGACGTAGAAAAAATAAGTTCTCCAACTCCAGAAGCTTCTATAGGCTCTCACGAGAAACTTGCTACCACCTTGTTTTATACTTCTAAAATTCAGAAGGATGGAAGCAGCAACACCTTTCTAATGGTTAAGCTTTCCAGTTTATTGCCTGGTGATGGGAGTGCTAACAACTAGATAACTAGTTACCAACAAGGTACCAACAAACTTAGAGCTTCTGCAATAATTTTACTATCATTCACTGGTAATGCAAATCTGGATGTTGCAAAGGCACTCACTTCTATATAATTTCAAAATATGTACCTGAATAAATTATTAAGAATGGACATTAACAGTTCAAGTTGCTTCATGTTTCAGAATGTGGTCATCCCATGTACATTTCATCTCTGTAATGATAGGAGCCTTCTCCAGCCTCGAACTCATCTAAAACAGCATAACGCTGTCATGATGTTCCAATGAAATATAAAAGATAGTTTATGTCTTCAATAATGAATCATGAACTGGAATAAAAGTTTATTATCAAATTCACTAAGTTTCTAACCAAATTAGAATTTGAAGCAACTTAAAAATGATAACAGAGTATATATAGTTTAAGGGCTGACTGACCACTCTGCAGTGGACAACCAATAAAACAATTGGTAATTGGACAATCCCTGGAAGAGGCTAATCTTCCCTCTCCCGGCAGTCATTGTTCACCTGTACTTCTTGTCTAGGGATGAGACTCCTTGAAACCAGCCCCTCTTCATTTCAACATGTCTTTTGATATTGCCATTGTTCTAGTCTTTTTTATGCAGCCATTTCTATGAGAGATCAATTCACGGCAGACCTCCTGGTATAAAATAATGATTCCCGAGTACTCTTGAGACATGTTTTTTGTTTGCTTCTTTGTTTTTGTGACATGCTCTTTTAGTAGAAGCATGGTTTAGAAAAGGGTGCATTCTAGAATACATTCTTTTCCTAATCATCAGGCTGTGAAAAGAAACTCACATTTAAATTGCATTATTGTGAAAGCTGTAGACCCTGGGGCTACATAAAGATTCTGTAAAACATTTAGTAAGAAATGAAGTACTTACTGGCTGTGCAAGCTGGGAAAAAGTCTCAGATGAGTGGTATAAGGCTGTGGGAAAAACAACAGGAATATACTATCAAATATATAAAAGTCAAGCTCTTTCCTAGAGGAAAAACACAAAGGGAACTGAGTGTTGTTGTCTATTCTCTTATATGATGTTTTAAGCCACCTGAAAGAGTGTTTATAAGACACTGTTTATAAGGGGAGATGGACCTTTTCTAGGAGACTACTCTCTAGAAATGATTTATCTGTGTGAAATCATGACAGCACCAATCCCCTTGCTACCATTTTCATTGTCTAATATATCACATAAAATAAGCAACCCAAACTGCCCTCAGACTTTATAAAACCTAGCAAAAGTTTGCTTCTGCCTTGAATTGAGTCAATGCCATAATCAGAGGACATCTTATTCATGATTCTTAATTGTGTGAGGGCTTTAGACCTCATTTGAAAAAGTTATTCAAAAACAGAGGTCCCATACCCGTCTGTCCATTCATTCTTTTAGCTAATATGTGGTTGGATCTGTTCTAAAAAAGACATACTGCTAAGTACTGGGTATATGCTTTTTCAAAAAGCAAAGAACATGCCTGGTGTCACAAAAATTATCACAAGTAATATAGATAAAAGTAAATAAGGGTTTATATATGATAATAATTTGAAATTCTATGAGAAAAGGGAGTAGATGATTAAGAAGGGTTTACTGTAGCGGTTCTCAACCACCCTAAAGCTGTGATCCCTTCATACAGTTCCTTATGCTTTATTGACCCCAACCATAATATAATTTTGTTGCTAGTTTATAACTGAAATTTTGCTACTATTATGAATCATAATGTAAGTATCTGAAATACATCTGATAAGTGACCCCAAATGATCTAAAACCAATGTTCTAGAACATAGAAAATATTTCCCACATTCAATTTAGATGCAGAAGTCTCTTCACCTGCTTTTTATTAGCCTTACCATTATGTCTCAATCAATGCCATACTTCTTCCATGACTACAAATTGAAACAATTATTTCCATCTCATCTGGGTTAAGAACCACTAGACTAAACATAAATTTTTAAAAATATATACTGAAGAAATTTAGGTATTTAAGTATATTTAAGAAATTTAATTGGAGTTAGTATTAACATAGAATTTGGCTCTTGATTGGTTTGGAGAAATAAATAGGTTCTACCAATAGTTAGCACATCAAACTGAAGAAATTGCTGATATTCACACGGATAAAGGAAAATCTGGTTCAATAATAATCTCAGGTAATTACCTCTCACTTTAGTGTGGTGTGTGTGTGTGTTTTAACGTGTGTATGTGTTTGTGTGTAAAGATTAAACCATTCCATGTAGAAACTGAATTCTGAAAGTTTATTAGAACATTAAAAGACTTAAACCATTTTCTTTTGTATCTATTATGCTTAAAACAAACATTTAAGAGCTTTCGTATCTTCCAATTTTCACTTCAGTTTCCCACAGTAGTTAAAAATTAAGGTATTGTAAAATGGAGATTGTGATGATTACCAGTTCCAGTTCCACTGAAACTGCTAACTGTATTTTAAATCTATGTTTTTTTTTTTTTTTGTATTCCAGAGATGGTTCACTTTATTGACTTCTCAAGCAGCAGGCTGCGGGGTGCTTGAATAAAGGGACTTTACTTGGGTTTTTCTGATATCAGGCGAAACTCAAGTTGGTAAAAAACAAAGGCAACACTTTATTGACTTAGTAAACAAGACAGTCTGGGTCCTGCTACGGAACTCAAGTCACTACTAAATCAAGATTCATGAAAACTATCATTGGAGACAGCTCTTTCTCTTTGATATCTCATCCCTTTTTAAATCATAGAGTCCTGTTTCTGTGAGTATAGTGCTACTACAAGACAATTTTCGGTTTATATGATTCATAGAAACCCGGATTTCAGGAAGAAATTCTTTCCTAACTATGTTTTTGTGACTCATTAGGAAATCTGTGAGCATAGGTAGTAAAGTTACTAGTCCAGCAAGTTGAGAGGTGTGGTTGACCATCCATGGATTCATGCCTACTTTTTTTTTATTTATTTTTTCTCCATTAACAGCTTTAATTGGGTGTGGGGCAACAGAACTATTCTTAGCACAATTATGGGTGTGGGGTTCCCTGCAGACTCGCCAGGGTGATGGTTCCTGTAATGATTTTTAGGGGGAAACGACTCCCAACAGATCCCCCTTTCTCTTATATAAAGGCAGGTAGTTATTTTTTTAAAAAAATGCATTTGAAATGTGATAAGAACAAATGCTTTAAACAGATATTACTATAAAGTAAATTTGCAAAACTGAATTTCATAGAGAACCAGAACTTTGAATTTCATTCTAAATCAGTGGTTTTTAACCTTCCTAATTCCGTTACCTTTTAATACACTTCTATTGGTGACACACTCATTGCGCTTGGGCTTCTTTCAAATTCAAATGCATTTCAGTCCTTTGACTAATAAAAACCCATCATATTGGACTAATATTCTTATAGAGACATTGGTAGAAGGATCAGATGAGATTTTATTACTGAAGTACACCCATTCCACTGCTGTCCTTTTAGTTTCCTCTTGAATTTAAACTTTGTTTATGATTTCATATAGTGGATTCTTATCAAACATGCAGAATAAATTTAAGATTCAAGATGATTAAAGGTTGACATACTTTCTAAAGTATAGCAGGACAATGAAGACAAACTTTTATGATTTGTTTTCTTCTCTGAATTCTCCATTTGCAGAACTTCTAAAGTCGATGCTATCCTCAATGCTTAGGATGGATTTTCTCAACTTTCTAATTTTTAAACTACATTGTCATCTCTATAAGCTGTGCTTTGATTCTTTATTAAGATTTTAGGTGAAAGTAAAATTATAGAGTAAGTGTTTGACATTAGATCTATTCCACCCCCTCCTTATGCAACAGGATTTGTTAAGAAATGGTGAGTACATATGAAAGAGACTTGGTCTTTACCAAATTACAAAAAAAAAAATCCAAAGGGAGAGAAACTTGTTTGAAACTCTGACCTTCAATTCTACTTTGCACATAATGGATAAAAACACAACATTCAGAATTATCATTACATGGGATAGTATGTTTTAAGCAGGTTGGATTTTAGACATATTTAATAAAATGCAGATAGAAGAAAAAAAAGATTTTACATAGGTACTCTGGCCATCATGTATCATAGTGAAGAAAAGATAGAAAGTAGACTAAAGGTGAAGAAAGGGATCCTGAAGAGTGTTTGTGAAGACAACAGATTCTAGTAGAAGAGGCATTTTTGGAACTAGAGTTACAGGGCAAGATAATAACTGGTGTGAAATATCTATATCTATACCTATATCTATATATTAATGAAGGCATTCTCGGTGTCTACCTAAGGTAAGTTGAATGTGGTCACCCCATCTTTCCTTAACTGGAAACACCACCACCTTGTATTTTAATCTCATGTGTGTGTGTGTGTGTGTGTGTGTGTACATACTGTGTGTGTGTATGAGTATATTACAGCACACATATGGCACTCAGAGGATAACAACTTTTAGCTACCTATTTGAGCCAGTGCACTGGCTTTCTGGTTAAATGTTAATTTGCTTTAAATGATTGGCGATATTTAAAGGTAACATAAGGCTTGTAATGATTATTCTTGGAAGATGGCAAAAATAACAGTTTTATGAGAAAAGAAAAGAAAAATTAGGGAAAAAAAAAAGGCATTTAGTACCTATCCCATATGCTTGAAATAGCCATCTATTCTTCATATAAAAATGAAAATCATATAACATCTCATTTATTATAAACACAATATCAAAGAAAAGAAAGACTTTATGGTTCTTTTGTCTAAGCTGGTTTCTATTGATATGCTGTTATCAAAATACAGGAAAAGTTGAGGGTATATTTGCCAAAAGTAATTTGACCTCCGTAAAGGTGTCCCTTTTTTGTTTCCAGATGTTATTAACACATTTTCTGCTTTGAAACAATTTCCTAGATGGCTAGGTAACTAGTATACTTTACACTTCAGACTCTGGTCAGAATTAAAATAGAAATAGCATTACAGTATGACCACTTTTTCATCCACCCACCCACCCACCTACCCACCAACACATCTATCTATCTATCTATCTATCTATCTATCTATCTATCTATCTATCTATCTATCTATCTATCTATCTTATCTATCTATCTGTTCTGTATTTCCCAGCCACTGTCCCTCTCTTTCTTCTTTACATCTGAAATTTAGACATACTCAGACTCAGTTTCAAAACTCACAATGGAGCATTAATCTGGCTTTTCTACTCTCAACTATACCCGGAAGCTATACATAGCTGGATGCAGATTTATTAGACATAGGATTGTTGATATCTTGGTGACTGTACAGAAAGGCACATAAGGATGTGATTGGAACTGATCCAAGTGGTCAGCCCCTTAGTGTCCACAGCAAAGGCATTGGAACCATCTTCTTACCACATACCATAGAAAAGCAACAGGGTCCTCACTCTGGAGGTGAGCATGGTGAAGATAAGTACCTATGTGTCCTTTCCAAACTCACGCAACTAGAAGGAAGCAAATCAAGATGGTCCGCCTCAAACATACCCTCCTCAGTCAACTGTGAAGTCATGTACTTGAGGTAATTCTCTGGGAAATTACAGGTATGATGCCTTAGGGCAAATAATATACTTCAAGGTCATTAATTTTTTAATCATTTTTATATTGTCTCCTCTCTCATTCTCTTCATCTTTAATAAAATACAACACATTATAATGGGTGTAGATTGAGTCTGATAAATAAATTTTGGTTCTGGCCTCCAGCCATTAACTCTGTTAGGACAAATTTAAAAAAAAGTGAAATTAAGATTGAAAATGATTCATTCTGCACCGACTCAGAAATACCCACACAGATGGCTTTCATTGTCATTATTTAGTAATTCTGAGGAATAAACCCTACATTTGTACATGAAAGAATGCTAAGACCACAGGGAAAATAAGTCTCTGGGAAGATAGATAGATGATAGATAGATAGATAGATAGATAGATAGATAGATAGATAGATAGATAGATGATAGATAGATAGATCAATACTTTGTTCAAATAATTTTTAAATCTTTTAAATAACATAATATCTTTTAATAATAAATATCTCAGCAATATTAGGATAAAGCTAAAGCTTCCTTTCCATGGGTGAATGTTGGTTCTTATTTACTTTCAGATATTCAATGGGATCACAAGTAAACATTAGTAAGATTTCTTCTGGTTTCAAAAACATGGTCCCAAAGAATTTAGATAGAAAATAAATTTCAGTATATTATGCTAGTTTATGCAGTGCAGCATAATATCATTAAGAAAGTAAACGTGCATATCAGAATTTTAGGATGTATATTCATCTTGCACCTCCTCCTTTTTCTTCTGTTTGTCAAGTCCACATGGTTTAAAGCAGGATTTTAACAAATTCCAAGTTCGCATGGTTTCCTGTCCTTTTAGGAGACACTCAGTAAAACTTGCTTGGCCTCAGCCTCCTGGCAAGAGAACTAATATGAGTCAGAGATCCGTCCTTGGGAAATATTGTCTGTGAGACTTAGGATAAGATCAACCAGTAAAAACATCACTGCTGTCAACGAAGCAGAAAGAGAAGTCAAAAAACAATAAAGCTATTCCCAGAAACCGAGGAGTGGAATATTAACATAATAACTGTGTGCATTTATTTGATCAAGAATGGATTTTATTAGTCATTGGATGTAATTGTTAAGCCACTCAATTTTTATATTCTCTATAAAACGTCAATATATAGACTTGGAGTGAATTTTTTTACCAAGAAAAATAACTGGTCCATCTCAAATTGTGATTGCAAAGTTTCCCTAGCAAGTTTCAGAGCCTGCTGAATGGAGTATCTGACAAACACTTCACTAAAGATAATTAATCCTCTTCTGGCTTCTTTATGGAAGTCTCCATAACTATGGTTATAAAGACCAAACTTCATTTTCAGGCAATAGGAAACAGCTAATTGAGGTTTTATGAGTTTGTTGAAGGCCAGGCAACTACTGTTACTCCACTTTATTTTGCTGTTGACTTTTCAGTACTTTGGCAACACAGAAGAAAATGAGATTCAACTTAGCCTCTTCTTAATGGCAAGAACTCAATATGCTAAGCCAATGAATGTACTGAGCTGTATTTTGTGCAGAGAATAGGCTTCAAAATCCATATTGTTTGTATTTTGTCTAGCAAATAAAATATCATTTAAAATTAAAATTGAACGGTATGACACCTCATAGTTGTGGAAACAGGAAACTGAAGAAATGTTTTTGCTGTGCTCTGATGTGTCTGGTGGCATGACCCTCCTTCTTGGGAGAGCTGGTGTTGGAGGACAGATTAAAAGCAAATGTGCTGATTTGGAGAGAAGACGACATCATAAAACTTGTGTGCCAGACTTGGTCAATTCGGAGCTAAGAGTTAGATGTGTCCTTTTCCTCCTTGGAGAACCATGACAGGTTCATTAAAATTCCTTTTTTTAAAAATTTTAATCTTTATTTCTTATATTCAACTTTGAAAAGTAACTCACAACCAAACTGTATTTTGTTCTGTCTCTTTTGATCACCAGAGTATCTGTGTTGATCAGTAATATTATAGGCCAACATTTAGGAAGATGATGTTCATTTTTATAGTATTTTATTAATGTTCAGATAAAACATGACCACAGTCTACTAAAATCGGGATTGAAACATTACTTCTTGAGACTGGAGAGATGGCTCAGTGTTTAAAGGCACTGGTTCTTCTAGAAGACCAAGGTTTGACTCACAGCACCTACAAGGCAGTTCACAATCACCTGCACCTCTGTTATCCCGGGAATCCACCCCTTTCTGTTTCTCATATACCAAGATAAAACAAAAGCTAGCATACTGAAATAGGATGAAGCAAAAAATAGACAAAAAGAGCCCAAAAGAAGGCACAAAACTACCCACAGAAAATCCCATAAAACATTAAACTGGAGTCCATAATATATATGCAAAAAATCCATAAGAGTAGTTGGTTTCCCCAGTGAGACATCCCTAGGAAAAACTAGATTTTCAGTTTCCAGGGTTAATCAATGACTCTGATGCCATGAGATCTCTACAGGCAGAATGGTCTAGGGTGGCAATGAATAGACCATAAAAGAAACTTTTTGACTGGTACTCACTTGGTTGGGGAGAAAGATCACTGGACAGATAAATTACAAATGGAATGACAAATGATGATAGCCTTAGAGATGATTTCATGCTTTTGTAACAAGAAGTTAATTTCATTCTAGAAGTCATCTCCAAAAACGAGTAATGGATTCCCTCCCAGGCCTGTTTGGATGGTATGGAGGGGTTTCCAATAATCAGAAGCTCGAGTCACATGCAATTGAAGGTGTTCCTGGCAAACTAGCTTCCGGTCTCAGATGAGCAAATACAGTGTAAAATGATTCAAGAAGGATATTTTTTCTAAAGCTGCTTTCTAGGCAAAGAGCATATTTTGTGATTGTCAGAAGTGTCTCACAGGAAAGGGATTTCTGGAATATTTCCTCTGAGGCAGAAGGTGTACTTCTTGACATTCTTGATAATCAAAATTACCCCTGATATTTGAATTAGGATTTCTCGCAAGTCTGGAGAAAGCAGTAGCTCTCAACATCTGCCCCAGTCAACCTACAACAATCCCCACTCTTTAATGCTTCATGGAGGATGTGTTCCTCTAGAAAACAGGAGTGTTCCATTTGGTGAAGAACTTTAATATCTATTCTTGGAAGTCGTGATCCTGTAAGGTGTTCAGTGGAGATCACAGAATTCAGTGACCTGCCTTTCAAATTGAGGAAAGAAACAACTTCATCTTTCGCACCTGAAAGTCCAAAGATTATGTCATGTCCAAGGTTTGTCTTCCACTTGAAGACAGGGTTCTGGCCTCCTGCTGTGAAACAGCTGGCTTCCTTCAGTCCTCATCTTAGCTTATTTTGTTTGTGTATTGTCACCTTCTCTGTTTGCTTGGGAGCTATCCAAAATGTTTAAGATGGGTTAAAAAGTATGCGGCTTTTCATTTGATAATAAATATCAAAGCCAAACACACAGTACTTCAACACAGAACATTTTAGAGTCAAGGGAAGGGGAGTAAATGGAGACCATTTTTAGACATTCTAAAGCTTAGAGGTGAATACCTGTTTAATACGTGTCTGCTCTATTCTCATGAAATAAAAATAGAGCTTGTACTCTAAAGTCTACTTTCTCATTTTTATCAAATACATAAATCTTCAAAGGTTAGACCTATAAATGCTATTGAAAATGACAACACAGAGAGACCTTGCTTCGCCAGGATTGACCCTGAAGCACTGAGGCACTCTGGGAATTACAAGCACACATAGCATTTACTTCTGTCCTTCTGTGAAAGGCTCTCTAATTTCTAAACAACATTAAGCTTTCCACTTGAAAGTCCAGATGCGATGGATGGTAATACGTTGCTTTTCATTGCCGTGTAACACTGGTGGAATGAGATTTCTATGTAAGTATAATTCCTCTCCACAAAAGCATGTCATAACATCTGAATTGAATACCTATCAGGATGCAAACCTTGAAAACAAAATGGAATAAGATGATTTGGTGGTTAAAAATAAGTATAAAATATTGATGTTACTAAGTTTAGTTACCTTTGTTATATAACAGCTAAAGTTGGCACATTTCTGGGATCGTTAAAATCGTTGTACTGTGAGGGCATACTGTGCATCTCTCAGCTTGTCCTGAAAATCTAATGATGTTGTCAATTCCTTGTAACCTCCATTCCCTGTGAATGTAAATGATCTTCTGGGGGACAAAACTCACTGTGACAGAGACATCATCTGGTTGGTTGTTCCTTGTCCCATGCCTTTTCTGAACTCACATCCAAGGAGTGTCCTCTACTATCCAAGCATGGTCTCAACTTAGAGCTCTCAAGTTAGCATTGGTTATTCAATGAAGCTAGTCGTTAGGGACAAATCCTGACTAGTTCTAGTGAGAGCACTGAACTATGGCCTTGCTCTGGGGATGAAATGTCCATCTCATGCTGCAGCTTTTTTTCCCATGTTCTGCTTTCTTATTTGTTTGTTTTGTACTTTGACCTTTTACTTCATTTTTTAAACTCATTTATTTTATAACTATGGTTTTATGCATGTGCTCCACATGCATGCCCGGTGACCCAAGAGCACAGGGAACAGAAAATACACTAGATTCCCTGGAACTGGACTTACAGACAGTTGTGAGCTACCGAGGCAGTCTGGGAACTGACCATGTATGTTCTGCAAGAGGAAGCAAGTGCTATTAACTGTTAAACCATCTATCTTCTGTTTTTTTATTTTTAATCAACATTTGTTTTTTTCCTTTCTTTAAAATTTATTGTTGCAGAATATAACAAATTTTTGTCAATTCCAACACCATGTACCTCTGAAGTTCTCCTTCTCCCAACTTCAAGCACTCTTTTCAAGCCCATTGAGTCTGAGTGCTGCCAGTATGCACACAGGGCCATGCACTGGCGCGGAGACAGCTTACCAGGAGGCATATCCCTGAAGAAAACTGCCATGTTTCCTTCCCTAGCAGCCATCACTTGTCAATATCATTTCAGCCAGGTGTGGAACCTGACTGAAAACGTGGTTTTTGTTTGATGATCTTTTCTAAGATGTGGGGCAGCAAATCTAAGCCACATTGTAGATCTTGGGGTCACCTTCCTTTGTTTCTTTCTGTGACTCTATGGGGTCTCTGTTCAATTTTTGGCTTTCCTAGTTGAGTAATCACTTTAAGGGGTTATTTGCTTCATGTTGGGTGTCTTTAACTGATAATTCCTCTTTTTGTTCTTATTGGATCCCACTGGTTCTGTTTCTTAGCACAGAGCTCCTTGTTTCCTCATCCGAGGAAAACAGCACACTTTATGTTATTTAGTTAACTCTGAGACCTGAAGGTAAAAAGTGTGCGACTGGCTAAAAGTTATGCTGGGACAAGAGCCGTGTATTCCATCTGTCCTCTGGAAGTCAATGTGAATTAGTATGCAACTTCTGCATACCCTAACACCAAAGAACTATACCAAATACAGGTCCCACTAGTAGGCATTTGCTTAGAATTGCTGTCATTAACATTGGTTTAAAAGCCTATGATACTAACTATAGCTGTATTTATTGACTTATATAAGTATCATATTATATGCTAAATAAGTTTTAAAACTTATTTTATATAAAACACTGGAAAGTATTGGAATTGTGTCCTGTTTATGTTTGTTTTGGTTTTGGTGTTGTTGTTATTTTCCAACTACTGCTTAGAGGTTAGAGTTTTCATGCTAACCATTATTCCTATAAATCGTAGTGTCAAGGTTTAACATATTTTCAAAAAAGTGTATAACATGTAGGTTTTGATTTTTCTGTGCATCTAGAGATGAGTTTAACCTAGCCCTCTTTTTCCTAAAACAATTACAGAAATTACTTGGGCAGATAAGGCAGCGTGAAGTAATCTTCAATGTATGATATAAAACTCATGCAGCAGCTATTGCCTTTATGAAAAATGGATTCAATAAGTATTCTTATCAAGGATGACAGAGGGAGTAGCCATCCTTAGCCACAAGATTTGCATTGGGAGGAAATTATGCTGGTTGAATAGCAAATGGGTGGTTCTGGAGGTAGCTGGGGTGTGAGGAGGAAGGATTGGTTTTTGCCAAAGGAGAAACTACTGACCATAGAGAAAGATATTAGTTGGGCTCAACATCTATTGAATATTGAAGTCAAAATTCCTGAGGAGCTGAGACATATTCCCAAGAGAAATATACTGTTCAGCTGAGGTGCTGAGCCAGCGGTGCCATTCTTCAACCCTATGGTGTGACTCCTGTAGCCCCACCAAGTCTTCCTTTTGTGTTAATAAAGGATTATCACTATCAAAACATGGAATACAGGTACAATATTTATGGTTTGTTTTCAATTTACTCTAAGTAGACTTCTAAATATTTTTATAAAAGAATAATGCTGTTAAAGTGCCCTTACTATTTTATTGTCAATCAGTAGTAATGTAATTCATCTCATGGTCCTTGGATTATTCCAATTTGATCAGAACTCTGACCTCGTAATGGGAATGAAATTTATTTTGGTCATCACAAAGCACTGAGCATAGTTTTACAAAGATGATTTGAAGATCTAGATTTGACTGTTCCTTAAAACTATGTGCTTAACTGCATCTGTACCAGAATCCTATTTGTATTGGCAGATCCTGTAAAAAGGATAGTTACTGACTTCAGCTAGGAATCCACCTGTGACCCAATCAACTGCCAATGTTATTTCCAATCCAGTAGTGACACAGATGGTCCTGGTTAAACTAAGTGGGGTCACAAAATAAAACCATAAAACCAAACGTCATGAATCTTGGAAAACCACTGGTAGGGAGGGGAGGAGGGTGATAATAATAGGAGAGAGATAAGAGCTGGCGGGCACAAAGATTTTTACAATAAGTATAAATTATTATTTGGACTTAACTGTTAAATGGTGCTTATAGGAAATCCATAAGTGAAAAATTACTTATATGGATAAAAGAATTGTCGGATGATTTATGTGGTTAAAAACCAATTGATGAGACACAAATTGAAAGTACCAGATTTAGTATAATGTCTTAAAAGGATGGTTTCTATATGCCTTGCAATTTGAAAATTGTCCCAAATGACACACCACATTATCCCTACCTCTTTAATTTTCTTTAGAATAAATCACTAATGCAAACACTGACAGCATGGGATACTTGTGCTCTTATTTAAGCGCATATTATTCTTTAACAATATTATTTGTATGTAACACATTTTGATTAATCTCTCCCTCACTTTGCTTATGTTCTTCCCATTCCCATCAAGATCCTTTCTTCCCTACCTGTTGTGTATGTAACAAATATCTTTCATTATTATAAACAATAACTTTAATGTAATGAATTTTTATAAAGATAAGTGTACTGATTCCAAATATCACAAATCTAAAAATAAAAATTTATTGAGCATCAGTCAGAAGCCAAGCAATGTTTTAGGTACCAGGGATACAGTACACGAGAAAAGATGCTCTTGTCTGAGTTACACTTGTTCAACTCATTTGTTCTTTAAAGAACTCATTGGATGATGATCACAAGCCAAGATATAAGATATCCCTGAGAACATAGAGAATACAATATTATTGCTACCTCAGAATAGTGTAACACTCAGGCACCATAAATACAAAAATATGCCTTTATAATAGCATAGTAAGCCTATGCTATGATAGGTATAAGATGTGACTGATAAAACACATGAATAGACCTCATTTTTATTTTGGAAAATAAATATGGAAATACTGGGTTTCTGTAAGATCTGATGTTTGGGCTGTCATGACAAATGGCCTTTGGAAACAACAGAGAGGGTAAGTTGATAGTTGAGGGTAAAAGATAAATTCAGAAAAATTGTATGGCATTTGTAATGGCAAATACTGAGAAACAGAAACAATAAGACCACTGAATAAAAGTGAACTAGTTGGGGCCTAAAGAGATGGCTAAGAAGGTGAGAGTACTTACTGTTCTTGTAGGAAGTACCTGGGTTCTGTTCCCAGTACCCACATGGTGGCTCACAACCATCTGCAACTCCAGTTCCACCAGATCAGAAGCCTTCTTCTGACCATCACTGGCATTAGGAATGCACGTGGTATACACACATACAAGGAAGCAGAATGCTTACATACATAGAATAAAATATGTAACCCTACAAAACATTTTTAATAGTGAAACTAGCTTAGTATGTCTGGATGACAGAGAAACAAAAGACAAATGTTAAAAAAATGTGGTTTTGCAGAGTAGAAGGTAGAAGCCAGAATACAAAGAGTTGTGTTTATTTGTAGAACAAATTGCATCTATTCTACTAGAAGCTGACAGTATATGTGCACTAAACCTCAGTCAATTACCGTGTGCATTTATAAACAAATGCATATATTTTTTCAAGTTCCACAAATACTTGTGTGCACTTTTTGTGGTCAAAATATTGTACAAACCCTGTAGGAAAAAAATTCTGTTCACTTGTTTTTCTATATCAATTAATTTTTAATTAAAATATAATCCCATCATTTCTCTTCTTCCTCTCCTCCCTCTAACCCTTGCCATGTCCCACTCCTCCATTTCTTTTCAAATTCAGTCTTTTATTCTCTAATTATTATTACTTATATATGTGAATAAATATATAAATGCAACTACTTAGTCCATTTAATACAGTTTGCATGTTTATTTTATTTTTATGGCTGACCACTTGTGATTGAATAACCATTTAGGAGGGTCATCTCTGGAAAAGACTGATTCTCCCTCTCTTGGCAGTTTTTAATTTCCTGCTTTGTCCTCAGGAATCATGTAGTTTTTGAGAATATGTACTAATATTACAAATGATATCTTAGTAATAGAAGATAGTCATATATAGTAATAGAGTATACTCAGAGTTCCAAGAAGGTGTTCATCCTACATGATAGCAAGGAAAAAAAAACCACGAGAATGGCATTTGAATCAAGGTGCAAAGACTGAATTTTCAAGTGGATCTCAAAATGAGAAAAGTAACAGTGATGGTAATCAGTGTTGTAATTATCACAATCAGTGATGTAATCACCATAATCAGTGACAGCAAAGTTAAAAAAATGTTGAAAGAAAAAAGGCAGAAGTAGTTTCTGCTTGAGTATGCAACATGTGTTGAAGTTGGTTCACGTCAAGGTTTGTATTTTCACCTCTTCTATTCGGGAGTCTCTGACATCAGACCAGCCTTCTCACAGCCAGCTCTTTCTGATTCAAATTGCTGCTTACTTCAATATGTGTTAGAAAATTCATCCCACTTGTCCATCTGAAATACATAATTATCTCTTCCTTTATCTGATCTTACTGTTTTTTCTAAATACTGACATCTTTGTTATCACTATCTGTCAGAAGCATGAACAGAAGTGGAGGATGCTCTACTCTGTGCTATACCATTGACTGCCCCTGGCTGCCTATTCATGGAGAGATTAAGTGGAAACGTAGAGGAAGCAGTTTGAGAGCAGAGCATTGAGAACAAATGTGCAAAGCACAGTCACTAAGGCTGTCTCGGTGGTGGGGGCGGAGGAGGAGGGGATTATTTGCTAATGACTTAACTAGACTCTTACTTTGGCAGGTATTAGGAGGATAAATTCAGGAACAGAAAAACGAAAGTAATTTCAGAAACTATTGCATTACCTGTAGCAAAATGATTTTGAGACATATTTTTGATAAATACGAATATAGGTGTTGTCGTACTAGATTTAGTAGGACAAGAATCATCAGATTCGACAACTTACTGCGCATTCAGGGCAAAAATAAATTAAAATGAATTTCAATTACATGGACTAATAATTGAAAAAAAACAGTAAATTCATAGGCATTGTGAGTTTGTAATGCTGGAGAATCTTTTCAAAGATCATCTCTGGAGGCCAGCAGAAAGGTTGGGCATAGCCTTGTCTGTATCTATCAGCTGACTTGTTGAATTGAATCTAGTCTTTCCACCTAGAGTTGTATCCTCAATACGAGAATGCTTCAAAAGCATTCAGATATTCATAAAAGCTTATGATTCTGTGCCCTCAGTAACATTGTCCCCATATCATTTTCCCTGCTGTTTTGCTGGTGACAGTGATATCTAAGTTAGTTATGCTCAACATGCAGAGTTTGACATCACACATATTGGAGAAGATAAATATTTTGCCCTGCCTGGGTCAATAACTGGTGTGCAGATGAGACTATTGCTGCATTCGAGTCTTCAAAACAAACATTAGCAAAAGCAAAGGCAAAGTGAAAGAAAATTTAAAATGGAGAAAAGAAAGGGAAAGAAAGAGAGCAAGGACATAGTTTAAGAATGGATTTCAAGTATTTCACGTTCTGATAGTAAATGATATAAATAAATGAAAATAAGAGGAAGGTAAGTACCTGTGGTAATTAGAATGCCCTTGCAAATCTTTGAGAAAAACCTTTATTGTAAATAGTAGTAAAATGTAGATTATATCTTACACATAGCAAATTATTATTTATATAAACAGAGGTCTTGGGAAGAAAAGCAGAAAACCAAACAGTGCTCATAATATTTATCTCAGATTCACAATGACTTTCTCCAGTTACGCTAATGAAAGTGTAGTGAACAAAATCTTTCTGAGTAGTCTGTCTTAATCACAATAGGGATTTATTACAGACAGGTTAAGCTTTGTGGTACGTGGTACAAAGTTCTAGAAAAGTAAGACATTCATTACAAATATAAATTAACACTGGCCAATGAGTCCAAGGTTTTTAAGGTGAGAAGGTGAATTCAACTGTAATTAAAGTTTTCAGTAGAAACCCCTGTACATCAAGCTGCCCAAGTCTTAAGATTTTTACTATGTTCCTAGTCTATGCACTTAACAATTTTGCCATTTTGTTAGAAGTTTGTTGCAGCAATTGTTCCAATAGAAAAAAAAAGATATAAGACCATAGTGAGTACTGATAATTTTAAAAATCCAGTATGTACATGCGACCCTGGTTTATATTATTACAGTGGATGGAGAAAGCTCAAAAGGCATTGTGGGCCTATTTACACAAAATTCAAACTCTTTGCTTTGGGAATTAAGAGACTCATTGGATCTTAAATTCGCAGAACAGCCCATTCCCTAAGATGCTAAAATGAGGGTCAGGTTGGGCTTTCTGTTTAGGAGCTACCCATAGAGTCCTCCAATAACACACAGAATGACATGGCTGCCTTGAAGAATTTGCTGTCTAAAGTGCTTATTTATAATCTCAACAACTTGCATGAAATTCTACATCATAAACTACAAAATACTAGAAATTAAAATAATATCATCAAGTGTATCTTACTGTTTTCATAAACCTGTCAGTGAATACAGAGATAAAATGTTTATCAAAAATTAGACTTTGAAAGAAACAAAAATAAGAAATAGTTTTTAAATGGTTACTTACAAAATTTGCTCTGTATTAGAAACATGTAATTTCACTATGCTTTTGAATGGAACTCTGAATATCTAATGTAAATACATTTAAAATTATACAAAATTTAATGATATCATGTATATACGGACAAATAGTGACTTTTTAAAACTGTAGAGAGATAACACAATTGATTTAGAAAGAATATTGGCTTGTATTTCATTACAACCAATGTGGTAATAATAACTAACAAAGAGAACTCTACCTCTTTTTTTCACTTGTGACTCAATACCAATTTCCTCAAAGGAATCAGTTTCTTAAATAGACCAGAAAGGTAGATAATAGAAAGTGCCATTTAAATGATTATATAGAAAATTACCCGCTTTAGCTTCCTGTCCTTATTTTACAGATCTCCCTCAAGCTTCAAGAGCATGGTTCTGCCCAGCTTCTATTTATTGACACCCACAGGCAGCTTAGCACAAACCTGCATGATCATTGAAAGGTGAAAGGTACTGATTTTTAAAGTTATTGCAGTGTAATAAAAGGTACATTTGTGAGAACAGATTCATGCCTGGGAAAAACTTTCAAGAATTACTGACCAATCATTTAACACTTTTGTGCCGTTCCTCCCTCTCCCTCACACCCGATTTCTCACAGACACCTATAACTTCTCTGCTAGAAGCAAGCACCGCCCTCTCTATTGCAGTTAACCATGGCTTGACAAATGAAAATGTTTACTGTCCAGTAGATTCAACAGTGAAATTATTTTATCATTTATGATTAAAATACATAAAAGTTTATGCTGGGTTTATGTACTAGTGTTTTGAGTCTTCAAACAGCAGGAAATGTAAGTTGTATTCATGATATTTATGTTATTCCAGTCGATTCTTAATTCACTGTATCTCCTCCAGTTATACAAACTTACGTTCAGCAGTCTTTGTAATCAATGTGATCTCCAATTGTACATAGAACCAAAAGAGTTAAATCCACATATCCTCTCCTTTCTATATTTTAGATACTATGTCAGTGCCAGTGGATTTTTGACGATGTTCCTCTTTTTTTGGGGGGGGTGAGACAGGCTTTTACTGTAGCTTTGGAGCCTATTCTGGAACTAGCTCTTGTAGACCTGGCTGGCCTCGAACTAACAGAGATTCTCTTGCCTCTGCCTCCCAAGTGCTGGGATTAATGGTGTGCACCACCACTGTGGCATCTGCATCTTTTTGAGCTGTTGCCTGATTAATGAAAACATATACTTCGATATGGGTGAGGCATTTGGTGTTCTCCGTCTGTGATTCCTATAACCATGTTCTGTTTAAACTACTCACTCTCCTCTTAGAATTCCTGCTACGTATGATAATGGCTATAAATTCCCTTTTCAGAAACCCCATTGCAGTTTATATTTGATGTGACTTAGATAAAGAAACATCACATTCTCTGTTTTGATCATACATATATCATACCTTGCAGGTAGGCAAGGAAAAGGGAATGTCATGTGGAAAAATATATGATCTTTGGCCTAAAACATTTGCTTGGTGTAGCCATACTTGTGTCTTTTCTCGAAATATAAAAGTGACTCATTCATATGGAATTTGGATATACAACTCGGTTAGAATATGCAGATCTTGCCAGCTCTTAATCAGATCCTCCTAAATAATAGCCAGAGAAGCTCTCTACAAACACTTTGAAGTTTTCTCTCATCTTTTTCCAATCAAGTGAGTTGGGAAAAGTAAAATTATTAATCTGAATACAAACCATGTAAAGCTCAAATGGACGTCACCATCATCTGAACACTACTGACCATTTGCGCGGCTCCATGGCATATTAGGTAAGCTCCATTGAGGGAAAAGGAAAAACAGTCTCTGATAACTCTGCAGTTTGAAAGGCACTTCTAGATCCTCCTGAGTCTTAACACATGGTCTTATGGGAGAAGAAAGAAAATTCAGGAATAAGTACATGGATTTTTATATCATGACAGGAGTAAGCAAAAAGCCTGAAATAAGATTTATTGCAGATAGCTGTCACAGTCCAGTGATGGAGAGCTAGAATGGGTGAGTGGTCTGGGACTGAGATGGGACTGATACCTGAGATAGATACAGACCTTGCCAATAATGGAAGGAAATTTTAGGAGCAACTAACATCAGTTTCACAGGAGTCAGTAATTTACACAAATTACACGATCCAAAGCTATTGTTCTCAGCCTTGGCAACACAATGTAAGTTTTCAAAATGTCCTTGTTTGATGCTGAGGAAAATCAAACTAGGTCTGTTGTGAGATCAATGTTTCTCCATGACGTAGATCTGTTTCCAGCAATGTGTGCTTCGCCGCTTCATCATATCTACTAGTGTTTTCTGTGCCTGAAGGTTTCAGTTTTCAGATAATGTAAGAGTTTATGCTGAAGTATTGAGCACGGAGCACTTAGAAACTGGTTTAATAATTGCATTTATTGCTACAAAAAAAAACCCCAAACAATCAAAATGTTCTCAAGGCAGCCTATGGTGAAATAACAATGCAGGCAAGTGGTATCCCCAATGCAGTGTTACCCTCTAGCTATGGAATTGAATTCAGGATTCCTCAGAATTATGATATGACTTTTTACTTGGATGAAAGAATCTGGAGAGTATGCCAGATAAAGAAGATGGAGCTGAACAATATCCAAAGCAAATGGGGTGACAGGGACAGCAAGGTAGTCAAAAGCAACTGTCTTAAAATATCCTTTAGTATCAAATGTCCGAAGAATCTTTCTGATCTAATAAAAAGAACGGAGAGGACAGAGGAGCATAGTGAAAAGCCCCAAGCTGACGAAATCAGAAACAAATCAAGACTCAAATGACTGAAACACAACAGTGTCTCTAATCAGTGATTTACATGTGAAGAAGAACAGCGATGGGACTAAAGGAGGGAAAAAAAGGAAAGAGAGAGAGCAGGAGGGAAGAGAAAAGGAAGTTAAGAATCATGACTAGCTGCAAATGCAAAGTTTTATTATGATCAAAGAATGAATTGGTAGAAATTTCACTGATTCTGTAGCTTGCATTTGCATTGGCAGGATGACCATTTTGTGTCTTAATTTCATAAATCTATAATCATGGGAGGTCTTTTCATCTATTAATGTCTTCTTTAAATTTCTTGCTGAGTGTCTTAAAGTTTTCACTGCACAAGTCTTTCACATCCTTGGTTAGATATGCTCAGAGATCTTTTTAAAGGTTATCATGAATAAGAACATTTCCCTAATTTCTTTCTTTGTGTGTTCTTATTTATTTATATATTTTGATGGCTTGGAGGAAGGATTTTGTGTAGCATTTTTGTACCCTGATACTTTATTGAATGCACTTATCACCTGTAGGGATTTTCTGTTAGAATTAGTGTCATTTTGTATAGAATCGTATCATCTGCATAAAAAGTCAACTTGTCTTTTGCCTGTCCTAAATATATCCTCATTATCTCATTCAGTTGTCTTATTGCTCTGGGTAAGACTCTAGGCACGGTATTCGGATATGGACAGAATCGACATCATTGTCTTCATTGTCTGTCCCTGATATTATTGTAAGCACTTAGAGTTATTTTTACTCTACCAAAATGTTGGATGTGATGTTGTGTAGTAGCCTTTATTGATTAAAATATGTCCCTTATAGCCTTCCACTTTCCATGAAGGCCATGTTGGATCCTTTCAAAGGCTTTTATCCATCTAATGATATAATTTTATAGTTTCTGTCTTTAAGTGTATTTATATAGAGGTATAAGTTATACTTATGACTTACAAAACGTTGAACCACTCCTGCACCTCTAGGATGAAACTGATTTAGTCATGATGGATAATCTTTTAAAAATGTTTTTAAATTCAATTTGCAATTAGTTTATTGAGTATTTTTGAATCTATGTTCATCCATGAGATTTGCTTATTATTTTCTTGTTTTTAATCTTTACTTGATATTATACTTAATAAAAAGAATTTTTAAGTGGTATTTACTTTTCTATTTTAAGGGAATAATTTGGGAGGATTGCTGTAACTTTTCTTAGCGTCTGATAGAATTCTTCATTAAATCCTTTTAAGCCTAAGTGCTTTTTAAATTAGGAGCATTTTAATTATTGCTTCTCTAATACTGGTTGTTATGGGTTTATTTTAATTGGTTAGGTCATATACATCTAGAAATAAAATTAAAATAAGAAAATCTTAAAATTCAAATAGAAACACAGAATACCTGAGATAACTAACACAACATTGAAAAATAAAAGTACTTCTGGAGATAGCAATATCCACAATTTCAAATTTACTACAGAGCTATGATGATGTAAACAGTATGCTTCTGGCCAGAGAAAGACAGAGATTGTTCAATCGAATAGTCTTGAAGACACAGAATAGTTCATGATTCATATCTTATCCAAAAGGCAAGCCATCCACCAGGAAGAAAAGATAAATTTAATAACTGGTGCTGGTCAAACTGAAAGCTACATGTAGAAGAATGAACATTCACCCTTATCCCTCACAGTGCACAAATTCAATTCCATGCAGATCAGGGCCTCAAGATGAGTCTCCAAACTTTGAACCTATTGGAGGAGAACGTAGAAAAGATGCTTTAACTTACAGGCACACCAAATAACATTCTGAACAGGACCACCATAATGCAAGTATAAAGACTAATAATTAAAATATGAAACTTCATGAAAATAAAAATCTTCTGTACAGCAAAGAACACCATCATTTGCGTAAAGAGGCACCCTGAAGAATTGGGAATATAATTACCAAATGTGCATGTTACAGGAGTTATTGTTCAGAATAAACAACTAAAACATAGAATAACATATAAAAACAATAAACATGCTATAGAGATGAATAATTTGCTTTGGTATTGATCTTGTTTTATTGATACAAACTTAAGGTCAATTTTGTTATATGTATTTCTGATCTTGATTAAGGTATTGTGTTTGTGTAGCTTATTTAAAAATGTTATGTATAATGAAGAAATACACGTTAATAGATAGTCATCAATAATTGTCAAAATTGTAGTCATGTTAGTTAGGTTTTGTAGATATATAGAAACATATTTTAGTTAGATAGGTATTCTTAAAGTCTTTCAGAGACCTTCAGAATATGGCATTTAAAATGTTTTAAGAAGTTAGGACTTTTAATGACATTGAGGAACATCTGTTCCTAGCAGCACCATCTACTCCATGAGGAAGATAGGCATTAGTGAGGCTTCTTATGGAGTTTGCTAGCTATTTGGATAAGAAACTGCTCTTGCCTGGACTACTTAACTCGACATGCAGGACCTGCAGAGAAATGACTGCTGAACTTGCCTAAAGGTGAGATGATCCTTCAGGGTTCCTGCTTCATGAAAGAGTCTAAGGGACATTCTGCAGGATACAGAAGAAAGTGACTGAACTGTCTTTGAAATTTCCTGCTTCTTGGAAAAGTCTGCAGGATACTATGGGCCTGTAGACTGAAGATGGATGCCCCAACAGTACAGAAGAACTTTGAATGACTGTCCAGGAAAGATGTCTTTGTCAATTCTAGAGTTTTGAAAGTTGTTTATAATGCATTTCCTGATTACTTAGATAATATTATATCCTTCTGGAGTCCTTGATGGAATTGAAGAATAGAGAGTTATTGTTATAGTTTTCCTTAGTTATGATAAAAGATAAAGTAGATATAAATATTGTAACTGTAATTCTTGCTAGAATTTTACTATATTATAGCCCTCCTCCTACAAAAACAAGTTAAAAATTGAGGTGTGAAAATGAGCTGAGAATTCTCAAAAGAAAAAATTGCTGAGGTATATTTTTTAAACGTCTAACATCTGTAGTCAGGAAGAAACAGAAATTAAAACCACTTTGAGATTTCACCTTATCCAAGTCATAATCTAAAAAACAAATGACAGAAAACACTATCTGGTATATTGGGGAGAAGAACTCTTTCTTCGCTGCTGATTAGAATTCAAGTTGGTGCCACCACAACAGCATTCACACAATGGGACAATGATCTTTTTTTTTATTTATTTATTTATTAAAGATTTCTGTCTCTTCCCCACCACCTCCTCCCCTTCCCTCCCCCTCCCCCAATCAAATCCCCTCCTTTGTCAGCCCAAAGAGCAATCAGGGTTCCCTGCCCTGCGGGAAGTCCAAGGACCACCCACCTCTATCCAGGTCTATTAAGGTGAGCATCCAAACTGCCTAGGCTCCCACAAAGCCAATAGGTGCAGTAGGATCAAAAACCCATTGCCATTGTTCTTGAGGTCTCAGTAGTCCTCATTGTCCGCTATGTTCAGCGAGCCCGGTTTTAACCCAGGCTTTTTCAGACCCAAGATGATCTTATACCCTGTAAAGATTTGTCCATTGTATTGTTCTAATAAAATGCTGATTGGCCAGTAGCCAGACAGGAATTATAGGTGGGGTGACCAGAACAGGAGAATTCTAGGAAGAGGAATGGATCGGTCTGCAGTCATGACCCAGACACAGATGAAACAAGATGAGAATGCCTTGCTGATAAAAGGTACAAAGCCATGTGGCTAACACAAACAAAATTATGGGTTGATATGTTGTAAGAGTTAATAAGAATTTTGAGCTAATAGGCCAACCAGTTTATAATTAACGTAGTCCTTTATGTGTTTCTTTGGGACTGAACAACTGCAGATCAGGTGGGACAGAAACCTCTGGCAACACATTCATGTAGATTTTCTTTCAAATTCTAGAAATAGATCTCTAGCACATAGTCTCAGGCAAATGTTCAAGAGACTTTCTGTGCTACAGAAGTGCTTGCTCACAATGACCAAGAAGTTGAAAGAGTATAGATGTCTATTAACTTATAATGGTTGATAAAAATGTGATGCATTTACCTTGGAGCTCGGGGAACCCTGTAAAATAGTAAGGGGAAATACCGAATAAGTCAGAGGGATCAAGGACAACAGGAAAACACTGACCACTGAATCAACTAAGCTATAAACACTGAAGGACAAACACTGAGCCTGCAAGGATTTGCACCAGGGCCTCTGTGTATACGTTATGGCTGTTAGCTTGATGTTTTTTGTAGGCCACTAACAGTAGGAGTGGGTGCATCTTTGACTTTTTCCTGCCCTTGTCCTCCAGTTGGTTTGCCTTGTACAGCCTCTATGTGAGTGTGTTTGCTTTGTCTTATTGTATCATCTTTTATTCTGTTTGGTTGCTGCCTTTTGGAGGCCTGCTCTTTTCCAAAGAAGGAACTGACAAAGATTGGATCCAGGGGAGAGGGGAGTTATGTCTGGTGAGCTGAGAGAAGTAGAAGGAGGTGAAACTTAAGTCAGAGTGTATTATATGAGAGACACATTCATTATCAATAAAATAGAATAAAAGTGTGATACATATACACAATGGATCATAATTCAGTTGTTAAGAAAATGAACTCAACTCCATCTTTGGAGGTTCTTTGTCACACAAGGTTGTGTTAGGATGTCTGTTTGTTTGTTTTTACCTTACAAACTTTTTTTTTAACATACATTGCATTTCTAGTTTTGTGTTTTTATAAGATTCCTGTGGATACAAATGTGTGTGATCCTGAATCTCTATGTGTTTCTGGTAATTTTTGTTTAGTGTTGGAAGCAGTGAGACCCCAGATCCTGAATTTCTTGTAATCCCCTGATCTGAGTGCCTACAGCTGCTCTGAGCACGAGACCTTCAGGAGTTCCTGATGGCAGGAGAGTGGTTTCTGGTGGGTTTGGCTGGGGCATGGCTATCTCTATATAATCTGCCCCTGAACACAATAAAGGGGGCATTTTTGGGGAATTCAAGGATGGCCCGTGTTGCTGTCTCTCTGTCTGTGTGTGTCTGTGTATTTTAACCTCCAGCCCTCCCTGCCCGAACCTCGGTAACTTGGTGCCGGTGCACAGAGCGCAGACACAAGGGCGTGGTGCGCGGCAGTTTAGTGCTTTTTCTTATGTTTGTTTGTTTTGTCTTAGTCAAATTGATTTGTTTTAATCTTATTTTGTTATATTTTATTCCTATTCCTTAGATGTCTATTTGATTTCTTTAAAAAAGGCAATGGGTGATTTAGGGTGTAAAGAAATTCAGTGAGAGAATCAAGTAATTGACATTTTCTGTAAAGGTAACTTCTAAGCCTTAATGGAGGGCATGAAACAGTTTGTTGTACTATTCTGATAGCATTTGTGAATGTTTGAATATTTCTATCAAAAAGTCAAACTGATACTTTGATTACAGACAATATACAATCCTTCAAATGAAATGATCACCTACTTTAATAATCATCATGTTCATTAGAGACAGAAATACTATAACTGAAAGAGTAAATAAAAATCAAATTGACTTGAGAATTTGCAAATCATTTCCTCTCACTATTTAATTTTGGTCAAAATAGTTCCAACACAGGTATTCATTGATCTGTTAATTTTATGTCTTTGTAGCTATTTCATATTATTTAGCTCAAGAATTTCTTAGTTGAAAGTATCATAAGTATGTGTTTTTATTTTCTCATATTATATATTTTATGTCTTTTAAATGTATTTGGCCTTCTGTATTTTTTCGGACAGAAGGGCAGTTTCAAAATAGGCATATGGCATGATCAGAGCAGAGACGAAATAAAAGCAAGGACCTGACAGTTCATGAAATTCTGCCTGAAAACCTACCTTTCAAGTTTGTCCCTCAGGACAAAAGTCATTATTGATAGTTAGGATTTGTAAAGTTACAGTGTTCACAAGGTCTGAAAAGCAAAATCATGAAGAGCTTTGTATATGGTTGGGTATCCAAAGAGGCTCAGGCATGATAAAATATAATAACAGTAGATTATTCCACAAGATGGCATACATGATTAATAGTTGATTTCTTTAGTGGAATCACAATTTACAATGCTGATACTACCAGAGCACAACAAAAGATGTATTTCGTATATATAAATGTAATTTAATTTCTATATTTCAAATCTATATATTTTCCTATGATTATGCCTCATTCACTGGTGAAACATCAGCATCACAATGTTTAGAAAATATATGTTATAAACAATGTATAGACAGCAGTTTTTTACTCTTGACTCTACATCTTTAAAAGTTGTCAAAACCCCATGCCTAGAAACAGAATAAATGATTTTCTAACCTTGGGAAAAGCATTATCTGACAATAATAAGAAGGAAGGCAAATAAAGACACGAGTTTGCCCTTAGAAGAGGATGTTGTATTCATTCCCTATGGAGGGATATCTTGCTCAGCCTAGATATAGGGTGAGGGCTTTCATTCTGCCTCAAGTGATGTGACAGACTTTGTTGACTCTGCCTGGGAGGCCTCACCCTCTCTGAGGAGTGGATGGGGGGAGGTAGGAAGGAGGTGTGAAGAGTGGGAGAACTGGAGGGAGAGGGAACTGGATTGGTATGGAAAATAAGATTTCTTTGAAAGTAATAATAAGAAAAAAAAAGCTGGGAGGTGGTGGCACAGGCCTTTAATCCCAGCACTCAAGTGAGGCAGATACAGGCAGATCTCTGTGAGTTCAAGGCCAGCCTGATCTATAAGAGCTAGTTCCAGGACAGGCACCAAAGCTACACCCTGTCTCAAAAAACAAACAAATTTTTTTTTAAAAGGCTAAGAAAACATTACTTAAATTTTCTATGTAAATGAATATTTGAAATACAGGCAATTCTGCTATTTCTCTTTTGCTAATTCATTACTGTGTCTTTTAATGTCTTTATATGCACAGCTAGAACCACTATCATATTTTTCAACAAAACTCATGACATTTTGGGAACTGTTGACTTGTTATTTTATAAACTCTTTATAATCTTTAGAATAAGATTTGTTTATAATTTTTAGACTACATTGTTGATATTCATGTGAGGTTTTGTATTTGAGCTAACCATTTCTATGAAGTCTTAATTTACATAACCTATACTTTATCCACAAAACTAATCAATGAAAAGTCATGACTTCCATAAACTCCCCATATTGAATCCTGAACACCAGCCAGGTCCTGTGGATAATAACTTACCCATAATGCCTATAGGCAGCAATTATATTATGAGGTGTTTTTCTTAGTTCCCTTTTTATGCCATGATAAACTGAAAAATGTAGGAATGAAGTGATTTCCTTAGGAAAATAGAAAGTTTTGAGATTTATGTTTGCTTATTTGCCTTCTCCTTTTATTGAAATTAGATTTTTGTGTCACATATTATGTTCGGATTATGGATTTCCCTCCCTCTACTCCTCCCATTTCCACCCCACCTCAAATCTAATCCAGATCCACACCCTTTCTGTCTCTCATTAGAAAACAAACAGGCCTCTAAATGACAGTAATAATATAAAACACAATAAACCCAAAAGTAGTACATTAGAACAGGACAAAATAAATAGAAGGAGAAGAGCCCAAGAGGAGGCATAAGAAACAGATATTTTTTTTAAAAAAGTATAAAATTGAATGTGAAACTTCACAGTTCCCATTTTAAATATTAGTTGTATCCAGATGTAACTTCATTAAATTGTATAAAGTTTGGATATGGATTAACAACTATATGTTGCTGATGTGTCTTATGGTCTCAAAAGTGGTACATGGTATGCCCTGTGTTTCAAAGGATTTGATGATTATTTTTCACCTGTTAGGTGCTCAAAATAAGAACATAGAAAATAAATCATTTATAAAGATAAAAAAAAATAGCTTCATGTTTGTGAAGATGGATTTCTAGTTACTATATCATATGAAATAATTTACCTAATTTCTAATAAATATTTTAAATGTAGGCTCAAGCATTTCTGGCACTAACTCTTGTAGACCATGCTGTCCTTGAACTCACAGAGATCCGCCTGCCTCTGCCTCCCTAGTGCTGGGATTAAAGATTTAAGGCGTGCGCCACCACCGCCCGGCTGAAATGATATTCTTATAAATTTATGGTAGAAGATTCCAAATTTCAGAAAAAAAAAGTCATTTTATAAAATTAACTTTTAACTGAGAGTAGCTTCACTTCTTTCACCTTTAAAGATGCTAATCACCAAAAACAGAGAAAGGGATGATTAATTATAAAATTATCGAACTACATAATCCTCTTTAAAATTCAGATTTGTTGTCAATATGCTTCATTTGAAAGCTGTGGTTTTTTTAAATATGCATAGTACTCAACAATATAAATTTCAAGTTTTGAAGGAGATACAGGATTCTTCGAGTACAGAGAGCAAAAAATGCTTAGAAAATAGGTCTGAAAACATACATTTAGCAGACTCCCCTCAGAGATGAAAATTTTCACCAAGGAGCTTTCATGGTGCGGCTACAGAGGAGTCAGGAACCTTGAGGGAATAATTGCCTTCAACAACAATTCTGAATCAGTTGAGATCCACGCCCCTTGTGGCACTGGGTGCTAAATGACAGTAACCTCCAAGAAAATTGCCTTAAAATGCAGTGCAGCCAAGGATAAGAAGAGGGACAGAGAAGAGAAAAATTGGAGGTGAAACTCTTGTCAAAGCTTTTTGTAATTACTACCATGACCAGATCTCATTGAATATAAAACTTTGAAAAGAAGAGGGAGAGGACAAGATCAAAGAGGAAAAGAACGGGGGGTGAGAAAAGGGAAACAATACGCGCAAGAGAAAACGTGTGTGAGTGAGAAAGAAGGTATGTTTAAATGTTACTGTTTTAAAAAAAAAACATTAAGTAGTTGAAATATGATATCTCTGCCCTCTATTAGTGTTTTCTTTACGTGCTTTGGTACTTATGATAGTCATCAAGAATTATACAATTTGAAAAATTCTAAGAAATTATGGTTCTTATCTTCCTTTTAATTAGGTTTTCCTTATCATAAAAGTTAAATACATGCACACACCCACATATCATATTCCATTTGTTGGGTTACATATATGTGTATGTATTTTATATATATATATATATATATATATATATATATATATGTGTGTGTGTGTGTGTGTGTGTGTGTGTGTGTGTGTGTGTGTGTGTGTGATGTATATAAATGTTACTATGTAACATAATGGAAGATAACATTACAGTTTCAAAAAAACTGAATCATTTCTTTAAAATGAATGTTATTTACTTGAGCTAAGAATGCAACATGTCTGTTTAGTTACTCATTTAGTAACTTCTCTTTAGTGTATACTACAGTGTAGAGTTGCTAGAATTGGCAAGCCTATACTGCTAAGCCAACTGTATGTTTTTATTAAGTTAAACTTTTTTCTGTTGCTCTCCCACTGTCTTAGCATTCTTGAATAATTTTACAATGTTATGTACAATGGGTATCTTATAATGAACAGATATTTTTCTATAGTTCTTAACAGCAGTTTTGTTCTTTATAGTTCACTTTCTTGTTTGATTAGATCCCAAAGACATGGGCTAGGAATGTAGTTGAATTTCATTTCTTTATGATTCTTAATACCAAAGTAGAAGATTATTATTTTAATAGAATATTTTGAGGGGATATTTATTGATACATATTAATCTTAACCTACAAAAACAGGAACTGACCTCCAAGTTGTTTTAATTGATTTCATTTTTCATTTAAAGCCTTATAAATTAAAAACACACCTTCATGTGGTCCATATTTCAATTTAAACAGATCAAAGGAACTCTCATTTTTCTTAACATGAAAAATTTATTTGAGCACTCAGCAAGTTGGTATTTTATTATACAGAACACTATTCAAGGGAGTTTCAAATGTATTAGAAATTTGCTTTTATTTACCTATACTTCTATTTATGGAATTATCAGAGACATTTTTATTATTCATCTATCTATTTTATATCCTGGCCACAGTTACCTGCCCCATTCTCTCCTCTTAGTGTCTCCCCCATTCACCCTCCCACTCCAATTCCCTTCTCTTCTGTCCAGAAAAGTGCAGGTCTCCCATGAGTATCAATAAAACATGGCATATCAAATTGCAATAAGACAAAGCACCTTCACATGTATTAAGACTGGGAAAGCTGACTTCAGTATGAAGAGTAGGGTCCCCAAAGCCAGTAAACGAGTTGGAGATGTCCCCTGTTCCTGCTGTTAGGAGTCTCACAATATGACCAAGATATACAGTAACACATGCAGAGTGCCTAGTTCTGTCCCATGCAGGCTGCCTGGTTGTTGGTTCAGCCCAAGTTTGTTGATTGTGTGGGCCTTCCCATGGTATCCTTGATGCCTCTGGCCCCTAGACTCCTTTATCTTCCTCTGCAAAATTCCCAATGTCTCCCTAATGTTTGGCTGTGGGTCTCTGCATCTGCCTCCATCAGTTGCTGGATGGCATCTCTCTGATGACAATTGAGTCAGTCACCTATCTGATCACAGGAAACGGCCAGTTCAGGTTACTTACCTGCTAATGCTAGGTGTCTAAGCTGGTGTCCTCCTCATACATTCCTGGAACATTCCCCTGCACCAGACTTCCACCAGACCCCTAAGTGCCCCCCCAGAACTCTTCCGTTCCAAGTTCCCATCCCCACCCACCCTCGGTCCATTCACAAAATCTCTTTTATTTTTGCTTCCTGGGGAGATCTGGGTGTCCCCCCCATAAACCCTCATTGTTACCTAGTCTTTCTGGGTCTGTGGATTGTAGCGTAATTTTCCTTTATTTTACAACTAATATCTACTTATGAGTGAGTACATAATATGTTTGTCTTTCTAGGTCTGTGTTACTTTACTCAGGATGATATTTTTTTCCTGGTTCCATGCATTTGTCTTCGTATTTCCTCATGTCCTTTTAAAAATTTGAATAATATACTCCATTGTGTAAATGTACTACTTTTTTTATTCATTCCTTGATTGAGGGACAACTCAGTTGTTTCCAGGTTTTAGCTATTATGAATAAAGCTGCTATGAACATAGCTGAATAAGTGTCCATGAGATATGACTGAGTGTTCTATGTGTATATGCCCAAGTGCATTTACCAGAGACTTTCAAGCAATAATGCTGTTAAAATAATGTTTTATTTTATATAAAATACTCCCACAAGTATAAAAAATGTGAGTAAACCTAATAAATAGAAATAAGGAAAGGACAGAATGTAGAATTCTGGGAAACAAGAGTCCATATTTAAAGAAACTGAAGAAATGTCCCATGTGTTAATTACAAACACAAAACAATAGCTATTTTGACTGTCTGACAGTAAATGACATTGAAAAATTAATATCTGTTTTGGGAGCAGAAGCACACTTTTAATTTATTATACTTATTTCTATAACGTTTTTGGTTTTTTTGTTTTTTTTTTTTTTTTTATTTATTTATTTATTTTTTATTCATTTATTAAAGATTTCTGTCTCTTCCCCACCTCCGCCTCCCATTCCCCTCCCCAATCAAGACCCCCTCTTTCAACAGCCCAAAGAGCAATCAGGGTTCCTGCCCTGTGGGGAGTCCAAGGACCTCCCACCTCCATCCAGGTCTAGTAAGGTGAGCATCCAAACTGCCTAGGCTCCTCCAAAGCCAGAACGTGCAGTAGGATCAAAACCCATTCCCATTGTTCTTAAGTTCTCAGTAGTCCTCATTGTCCACTATGTTCAGCGAGTCCGGTTTTATCCCTTGCTTTTTCAGACCCAGGCCAGCTGGCCTCGTGAGTTCCCGATAGAACATCCCCATTGTCTCAGTGTGTGGGTGCACCTCGTGGTACTGAGTTCCTTGCCGTCCTTCTGCTCCTGATTTGGACCTTGAGATTACAGTCCGGTGCTCCAATGTGGGTCTTTGTCTCTGTCTCCTTTCATCGCCTGATGAAGGTTAATATTCAGGAGGATGACTATATGTTTTTCTTTGATTCTCCTTCTTATTTAGCTTCTAAGATCACGAATTATAGGCTCAATGCCCTTTATTTATGGCTAGAAACCAAATATGAGTGAGTACATCCCATGTTCCTCTTTTTGGGTCTGGCTTACCTCACTCAGTATAGTGTTTTCTATTTCCATCCATTTGCCTGCAAACTTCAAGAAGTCCTTGTTTTTTACTGCTGAGTAGTACTCTAAAATGTATATATTCCATACTTTCTTCATCCATTCTTCAATTGTAGGGCATCTAGGTTGTTTCCAGGTTCTGGCTATTACAAACAGTGCTGCTATGAACATAGTAGAGCATATACTTTTGTTGTATGATAAGGCCTCTCTTGGGTATATTCCCAAGAGTGAAATTATAATATAATTCTATTATTTCCCCATTCCCATTCTTTCTTTCAAGCCCATATATTAATATATATAAACTGTATACAAATGTATGTAATTTCAAAAGTTTATAGATGTACATATACTTCCTAAAGCTTCCACTCTTTAATAAGACCAAGTGTTAAGTGGACAATAATATTTCTAAATATTTTGGCAAAAGGGGGGAACTGATAGATGATGTAGCAATTGGTTGAAAATATTAGCAGCACTTAAATCTTGGAGAGATTTTGTTGTTGTTGTATTTGAATTCATTTCATTTAAATCTATTTATATAAATTTTTATTTAAACAAGTTTTATTTTTTTATAGAAACAAAACATTACTCTGGAAGTGAGTCATAGATATTGTTGAAACTTTCCATTGATCTCAAATAAACATGGAATAAGATCCAAATCAAATTATATTGACTTGGCGCAATGAATCAAATTTTATGATGTCTAAATGAAACATTTACGATACTTATATCAGTGAACGGTCAACAATAACTAGAATTCTATTTCAGAAATATAAAGTAATAGTAGATGCATGCTATCAGATAGTAGAGAGTACTGAGAGGGACTGGTATGACGACAAAGAAACATGTAACTCTAAAATAGACATACTATGCAAAAGAATACATTCTAAAATCAGTTAAATACTGACAGTGTCTATCCACCACATTTAGAAGAAACCTTCTCAATCTAAGGAATATTTCAAGGTATTCTCTAAAATAGCACAATATCCTAGGACATTTTTAATGTAGAAGATATTCCTATTATTAAAAATATGAAAACTGTGGTGAAAAGGTTTTGGTAAGATGTGATTAAAAATTAATACCTTTTTTGTGATGAATGATTATATTTATAACTGTCTGAAATACAAAAACATACAATAAGTAGCTACTTGTTGACGTAAATAAGAATAGACTGTGGTACAACAACAACAACAAAAGTAATTTGCATGGTCATGAAATATAATCCTTAATACCAACAAAACCCAGGTATCCTGAAAGTTTACCAATGCACTCAGATTTGCATTTGTGAGAACATTGTACTGTATCTCAGTAAACACATTAGTGTCAAAGAGCTAAGGAGTTCTCTCCTAAGGAGGAAGGTGCTCTCTGCAGGAGTAGTTCACTTAGGGATATGTGAGATGACTTTTTATCCTTTTATATATCTGAGCTAAAGTAGGTTGACTTCTCTTGCCTCTAGATATTTTTAACATGTGTTTTTGAGAAAGTTTTTCTTCATTATATGTCTGAACCTTGAAGTTGAAGAAAATGGATTTCAATCAAGCCTTTTTTTCATTGTATTTTTCTTATTAAGAAAATTTATTATTTTTATTATTAAGAAAATTTATAGCTGGGCGATGGTGGCGCACGCCTTTAATCCCAGCACTCGGGAGGCAGAGTTCGAGACCAGCCTGGTCTACAGAGCTAGTTCCAGGACAGGCTCCAAAGCCACAGAGAAACCCTGTCTCGAAAAACCAAAAAAAAAAAAAAAAAAGAAAGAAAGAAAATTTATGTTAAATATATTTGGCCATATTGTTCCACTAACACAAGTCCTTCCAGATCCTTCCCACATCCCAACCAACTTAAAGTATTTTATAAAGAAAAAAAATCCCAAAACCCCAAACAACTAACTCCGAAAACCAAGAAAACAATACCAAAAAAAAAAAAACTCTAAAAACCATTAAATTACCAATCTGCAACCAAATAAAAGCACACACATACAAAACATAACCAAACAAAACAAACAAACAAAAACTGTGGAATCTACTGTATGTTGGCAAACTACTCCTAAACATTAGGCCTGCCCTTGGGTGGTCCTTATACCAAGTCACTCCATTGGAGAAACTGATTCTCCCTCTCCCAGCAGGTAGGAATGGCAGTTCAGTTGTTCACCTTTACCCTAATGACTGAAACTTTACCCTAATGAATGAATTCATTCATTCATGCATTCATTTTTTTTTAAAAAACACGACAAAATAAAATAAATAAATAATCACATCGAATTTGGACAAGACCATCTGGCTGAAGAAAAAGAGCCCAAACTGAAGGCGCAAGAGTTGGAGATCCACTAGTTTGCACGCTTGGGAATCTCATCAAAGCTGAACTTGAAGCCACTTCTCAACCCAGTATCCTAAAGACCTCAACATTTTCAAAATAGTTAGGAATCTAGACAATTTCTTTTCCCTCCTAGCATCAGAAACAGCGAATGACTTGCTTAAAATAGTAGCTTTTGTTGTGTTAAAATTGTTAGTGGCTAGACAGAGGCAGTCCTCCTCACCATGCAGCTCTACTAATTACAGGTTCTTTTCAGTTTTAACCTGCCACTAATAACAGCTTTTCTTTTCCTGGGTCGGTAGTGAATGACACAAAAGGTGTTTTTTCTCTCTCAAGATTGCTACACGTATACATGAAAAAGATACAAATGAGAAAGTTTTCTGTTTACCCATATCTCTATTATTATTGTTTTCTTTCCTTCTTTCTTTATTCCCTTCACTGGGGACACATAGGGCACAGCGGCTGTGAAGACCATCTCGGAAAATCGCAAAGAGGATTTCTCAGAACCGACTCTCTGTTTATACATAAGGAGTATAGTCACAGTATTTTAGAAACAGTTTCAAATGGAGATTTTTGGAATCGAGCTTTGATGGTTTTCTACTTGGGGTTTTAATGAGATCTAAAGATTGAGAATAATAGGTAATGGTGATTTAGTCCCGAAAGGAGAATAATTGATTTTTAAAGTTTCGGTAAAACTTAGTTTGGGTAGAGGGGTTACATGGGCACAGCATTGGACGATAAGAATGAAGCATATACATTGTCTTGTGTGCTTGCCCCAAGCCTTTTTTTCCATTACCAGGGAAATGGAATAGGAACACAAGCACACAGCTTGTGAGTTTGGATAAACTTGATCTATTACCTAAATTAGCTTTCTTTATTTCCTTTTCCATATTTTAAATTAGCTGGAAGGGCCACTGGAAATTCCTGTCAGCTTCGTTTTAATGCACTCTTTAGCAATTGAATAAGCCTGGCTCACACACTGTAACAGCAAGGGGTTTTCTATTAGGAGCCCCTGGGAATTAGCAAAATAAATTGTAATTGCAACAGATTTCCCTAGCCTGACACAATCAGGAAATTTTCCTCAATGTTGCTTCGAATTTTGGCTTGTTCTGATCAAATGTCGGCCTGAGGAACAATTTAGATATGTAGTATAGGCTTCCTATATCAATTATTCCAGAATGATAAGCATGCTAAGACAGTCCAGTGCTCCTTTGTGTATCCACACATTTACAATGATAAAGGTGGCTTTTACGTTTTATTGACTTCAAATCTACATAGTTTTAGAATTAAATGAAAGTCATAGTTGTCACAAGTGAGAATATTTAAGTCATGTAAGTGTAGTCCTTTGGACCAATCAATAACAGAAATCAGCTTTTGTAATGCCTAAATTTCATCAGGCCCCAATCCCAACTCTTTATTTCAGTTTGTTCCAAGTTAATCCTCATCAGCTTTCCTAAAAGCCCCCTTCCCATTCAAACTATTTAGTAATGGAGAAGTATCCAATTAATATGGAAAAGACTGTGTTACTAAAAATAAGAGGGAAGTGGAATGTGGTTAGTATGGTATAATATAAAACATCATTTGCTTAACTTGTTAATGTTCACTTTTTTCCCACTCAGAGAGGGAAACATTTAGAGGCCAGGATGAGACATAAAGTTTTACTAACCAGATGGTCTAACAAGGGAGTCAAGCCATCAGACTAAATTGAACTTTGAGCTACTTGAAAGGCTGAGAGCGGAGGCTCTTAAGTTCAGTGTCCATCTAGGATGGAGAAGGCAAGCACAAAACCAATCCAGTCAACTTAGTGACTTAGTGAGATCCTATCCGGGGAGGGGGGCATAGTATAGAAAAAGAGAAAGAGCGAGAGAGAGAGAGAGAGAGAGAGAGAGAGAGAGAGAGAGAGAGAGAGAGAGAGAAGAAAAGGAAGAGGAGGAGAGGAAGAGGAGAGGAGGAGGAGGAGGAGAAGCTAATGAACTGGTGGTGGTGAGACGATCAGGGATACAACACAGAATACAGCATGTGAGAAGCCCTGGCTTCAGTCCCTAGTGTTGAAGATAAAGTTTGACTATCTTGATATGACTCTTATCATCTAGAATCCATAAAAATGACAGGTAGACATGTGAATGTCCATGTTAACTCAGTATCATGACAACCAGTGAAGTATATGATATTTCATATTCTCAAGTAACCTTGTCTATTGGGTTGCTTTGTAGTATTTAGAGTCGGTTGCCTAATAACATTTTCCTTATTTCTACTACTTGTGCTTCACTTCAATAATCAGTGAATTCTCTCCCAGCTCTAAAAACAGCATATGACTGAGGAAAACAGAAGAGAACTTCCCAGAGTATTACAGAAGATGTTCACATCAAAAGAAAGTGTTTATGAAGAACACAGATAGAATTCATCATGGCAATAAGACAATGTAGGGGCAGGGTCTACAAGTCATTACACACTGCACTCATCACTATGTACTTTTCTAGTACAGGAACACAGGAAAAGACCTCTAGTTTCCATGACTTTGATTCTAAAACAATTTTAATTTTGAAACAATAGAACAACCATTAAAACCACTGGGACCATGAACTTTTAAAAATCCTTACTTCATGATACGAGAGGGGATGCAAAATACAACTCACCAAAGTCAGACCAGAGTCTTCTAAATGAGGAGCGATGTTAACTATATCAATAATATCAAGCAAAGGAGCCCAGAACTTGGCTATAAACTTTTCTGCTAGTATTGTATTTTTCCTCAATGCCTCATGAATCTGACTTTTCATTTACAGCGTTTATTGGACAGAAAGTGAACAATATGCTGAGAAGGAAACATAAGAAGAGTGATCGAATGACTGACTTTTTTTCCCCTCAAAGTACTGTGAATTGCTGGTAAAGTGGCTAAGAGAATATGGAAGCAGATGCTAACCTAATAAACATCTTGCATTATTTCTTTCAGTGGAAGCTGCATAAATACCATCGTAAAGTAAAGTACTTTGTGCACTCAGGAAGTTTGTCATCATCAGACAAATGTCCTTTTTATTACAAACAGGAAGAACACAGATGGCTTGGTCTGCTTGCTTTGGTATTTGTTAAAAAATAAACGTACTAGATATCAAGTAGGTGGCTAATTATCTTTAATGGGGAATCCAAGCCTTAGCAATGTAGAAATCTCTCTCAGAAACTCATGAGTGCTGGTAAGGGACCATGGGCTAGCTAAGTGGTTCTCAACCTTCCTAAGGCTGCAGCCCCATAATACAGCTCATCATGTTGTGCTGACCCCCAAGCATAAAATCATTTTTGTTGCTACCTAATAGTGTACTTTTCCCACTATTATGAATTGCAATATTAATATTTTATATGCATGATATCTGATATGTGACCCTGTAAAAGGGTGGTTTAAGACCCAAAAAGGTCAGGACCCACAGGTTGAAAACCACTGGTTTAGGTGAAAGTGTTTGATTGAAAAGTATTTTTTTCTATCAAGTAACCACAATAATTAATATATAATTAATTGACAATTTCAAAAGATACCAAAATTGGATTTAGCAGGAAACATAAGGAATGAGTCACCTTAATTATTCTTTGCTCTCTACTAAAAAAGACAAATTAAAAAACCAGGATTATATCACTTAATTATTTTTATACCTAAACTTCAATTTTAAACTAAAACACAGTCTGACAGAAGACAAATTTTTCCTTTGCTTCCAAATTCACTGACGTTACAAACAGCTATCTTCCCATTTATGTTGAATAAATTCTGAATAAAAGTATATTTCTCTCATCTGTTCAGCTTGGGTCCAGAAATTCCACAATAAATCCCCCTGCTTTTAAAAAACTTATTTTCTCTTTTCTATTTCACTTATATCTTTCTCTCAAAATCATATTATACGATTTCTGATAGGATACTATCTTTGGTTGCTGTGAATTATTTTGGTATATCTAAACATTTCTGTTATTTTTTATTTATTTAAAAAAAACTAAATACCATTTGTGAAAATAAATGACCAGAGAAAATATATAATCTTGCTGCTTTCAGAATTTTAATACATAAAGTGGTTCATTTTAACCTGGGAAAAATAAAGCAGTAGTTTATAAAATGCATTGTTGAGTATGAGAATGGTTGAATAAATAAATCACAAATGTGTTTTGTCTGGCCATTTTTCAGATAATTGCCTGTTTTTCCTGTCTCCCTGTGGTAAATGTGCATAGTCAAAAGCAGATGCTAGGGTTTATGCTCTTGGGGTCTGATATGTGGTTCTCACTAAGCAGAATATATAAAATGCAAATATCTGAACATTTGTAATGCAAATAAATCTTCATTCTTAATTATCACAGGTTTAGCGAATAGTTATTGTCTTCAAACAATAAACATTATCACCGTGTGCATTAATACTTCAATGTGATCTAATCCAGGTTCAAGTTTTTTCTGTTATGAAAGGGAATGTTGTTCTTACAGCATGTTCTGAAGGCAATGTCATCACTCTCTTTAATATGCTTATTGAATGAAAGCATAATTTTTAGAGAATTATATTTACAGCTGTGATTCTTCACTGCAAATCATAGTCTCCCACTGTTTTCTCAAGGGTTTGACTTCTGAGGTCAAAGTTCTTCCCTCTTGGCAATAGTACCACCCATGTATTTAGTGAACTAACTGTAACTACTTCTCCACTGATAACAACACAATTTTGATAATCATGTGTGCCTCAAAAAGCACTGCTCTTCAGCAGAGGCTAAACACTGCTGGGAAAATTTAAGCCCATAGTTAAGTAGCTAAAACCTCTTTATATGAACAAAGTTTGATATATGTGGTTATACAAACTGATTTAAATTAGCACTTGAAGTGTATATGTGCCACACCTTCTTTATCCATTCTTAAGTTGAGGGACATCTAGGTTGTTTGCAGGATCTGGCTATTACAAATAGTGCTGCTATGAACAACATAGTTGAACAAATGCTTTTGTAGTATGATTGGGCATCTCTTGGGTAAATTCCCAATAGTGGAATTGCGGGATCTAAGGTAGGTTGACCCCCAGTTTCCTGAGAAACTGCCACACTGATTTCCAAAGTGGTTGCACAAGTTTGCAGTCTCACCAACAATGGATCAGGGTTCCTCTTACTCCACATCCTCTCCAGCAAAGACTATCATTGGTGTTTTTGATTTTAGCCATTCTGACAGGTGGAAGATGGTATCTCAAAGTTGTTTTGATTTGCATTTCCCTGATCGCTAAGGAGGTTGAACATGACCTTAAGTGTCTTTTGGCCATTTGAATATCTTCTGTTGAGAATTTTCTGTTCAGTTCAGTACCCCATTTTTTAATTGGGTTAATTAGAGTTTTAATGTCTAGTTTCTTGAGTTCTTTATATATTTTGGAGATCAGATCTTTGTCTGATGCGAGGGGTGCATCCACCCATGGAAACAGTGGGACTGATCTAATGGGAGCTCACCAAGGCCAGCTGGACAGGGACTGAAAGAGCATGTGATCAAACCCGATTCTCTGAATGTGGCTGACAATGAGGGCAGACAGAGAAGCCAATGGTAATAACACCTGGTTTTGATTCTACTGCATGTACTGGCTTTTGGAGTCTAGTCTGTTTGGATGCACATTTTCCTAGACCTGGATTGAGGGAAGAGGGCCTTGGACTTCCCACAGTGCAGGACACCCTGACTTCTCTTAGGACTGGAGAGGGAGGGGGAGGGGGAGTGGGGGGAGTAAGAGGGAAATGAGAGAAGGTGGATATTTTTAATGAAAAAAAGAGAGAGAAGTTTCATTACCTACTGTTTTCATAGAATCCGTCGGGCTTTGCTAGACAGAGAGACAACTGCAAATTGAAAGACTGATATGTGTGTTATGTTTAACTTTGGAAATATTTTTAAAAATAAGAAATTTAAAAATTGAAGAACAAAAAAAATAGCACTTGAATCTGCTTCCTCCGGCATGTCTGTAGTTTTAGTGTCAACTTCATAATGTGCTTACATGGCAGTATTTAATCATTTAATTAATAACTACTAAATGTGACTTATTAACGTTGAAAGCATGAAATTAATGTGTGGTGGTTACAAATTAGTATATATATTTAAAGCATCGAAATTCTCTTTACAGAGTTTCCATGCATGTCCTTATACATTTGCATTTTCATAAAAGTTGTGATAATTTTTATAAATGAAAGAAGTGCTTTATGTTTATTTAGCCAACGAATTAAAGCAGGCAATCTCTAGCGCTTAGTAGGTAACTGGAGAAAAGCAAAAGAGAGACAAATGGTCCAGAGGAATCAGAGCCCTGTGGTCCTCCAGACCTTGAAGCTCCTAACGAGTCTCCATGATTTCAGTCAAATTTTTAAAATGTATTCTTCTCTCATATATTGCATTTCAACCACAGCCTTCCTCTCCTCTACTCCTCCCATCTTCCCCAATGCCCCTCTCCCCCAGATTCAATGCTCCTCTCAGAAAAGACCAGACCTCCCAGGGATATCAACCAAACCTGGCATAACAACTTATAACAAGACCAGGCACAGACCCTCTCATATCAAGGCTGGATGAGAAAAACCAAGAGGAGGAAAAATATTTGAAGGGAAACCGAGACAGAGACAGCTGAACTCCCAGTGTTAGGAGCCCCACACGAACACCAACCTACATGCCCAAAGCTTGTATTTAGAGGATATAGCACAGACTTACATCTGTGTTATATACTGCCTCTGTGGTGATGTGCTTATTTATCAAGACGAAAAGAAAAAAAGATTTCTACTCTTAAGTATTCAGAACATAAACTCTTCATTTCTGTTTTCAACTCAAGTACTCTAAATTTATATACCTTAAATCTTTTAGTATTTGTTAATATGTTTTGTGATGCTGGAATAAGTTACTGTGTCTCTGGATTTTTCATGCACAATTAAAGCATTTTAAGGACTCTTTATTTCTATTATTATTATCTTATTCCAACTTTTATTCTAGCTTTAATAATTGTGTTTCTTCAATATAGCCTCTTTTACACATACTAAAGATTTTTAAAGAAGTGGTCTTTCTTTAGTTTACAATCTGTGTTATTATCGATTGCTGCCTTCTACATATCAACAGCGGGACCCAGCATCTTCTTGTTTTCATTCAATAACATGCTGTCAAATTCTTTTCGCATTGCTTCTTGTGCTGTTTCATATTTCTATCATTTTGTTAAATGCATAAATGAATCCATCCACATTCAAAAGTAATTCAAAGAACATTTTAAATTCAGAAATTACATTAATACAGTTAATTTGATCGTAATAGTAATAAAAGGAGCCTATATTTTTATTTTGTAATTATTCAAATTCTGTAGAGATAGTAATTTTTAAATTTAGGTATCTTCCAATGAGTGGGATAGCATAATAAGCATGATGTTTGTGCTCTTTTATATGGGATCTATTTTATTTATTTGTTTTACTGTTGGTGGCTGGAAAGTTTCTGAGATATGTGTATTTATCTTACAATATACATTATTTTAGTTCTAACAATTTATTTATTTTATTATGGGTGTGAGCCTAAATACGTATACACATCATGTGTGTGTGCAGGTACCTATGGAGACCAGAAGAGAGTGTTAGATTCCCTGGAACTTGAGTGGTGAGGCTCCAGATATGGCTAATGAGAACTGAAACTAGATCTTTTGGAAGAGCAGAAAGTGGACCACTAAGTCTTCACTAGCCCCTACACTTCCTTTAGAAGATATATGTTTATTAAATGATTATTTGGGTTTCATAGCTGTCTACAATGTTACCCCAAACTAATGACAAATATATCTGTTTTCAAACTTAATTTCTTTTAGTTATTTATTTCGTTTATCAAGTTATTGGGTCTCTTACAGTAAATGTGAATGCTTGTGTTATTTTTTTACATTCTTAGGTAAGGTAAATTATTTATACATCACCTGTAAATGCAATGATGGGAACTCGCAACTGCTTTTTACTGCAGCATCTCATATAATCATCTGAAAATTTTCTTATTATTTTTTGAAAGGCCTGGAAGGTCATAAATATGAGGCAAGCACCCGATCACTGACCTACATCCTCGGCCCAAGAAAAATTCCTTATTCTCACTTTATTACAATTATAAAGGGGAAAAAGAGAATAGCTAGATACACAGGGTGCTGAGGAGGTTGACTGATCAATCAGGCAGCATAAGTAAATTCCACACAGTAAATAGCTTAATTGTGTATCTATTTCTAACATAGTCTTTGATTTCTTAAGAGAAATTTCATATTAAACATAATTATATTTCTGATTAAAGTTTAATTATTGACTATATTTAATCATTAATGTTTTATTGCTAAATTTTGAAAATTAAAGAATATTTTCTCGATTTTAGGGCAGGAAATAAAATACCAAACAAGGCATAAAAATAATTTTGATTTTATTGCTCTTTGGGCGGTCGAGAAAGGGGGATTTGATTGGGGGAGGGGGAGGGAAGGGGGCGGCGGTGGGGAAGAGACAGAAATCTTTAATAAATAAAATAAATTAAAAAAAGTAATTTTGATAGCACACTTATACATTGAAATTGGGGAAATCATCTTCACCTTATAATTATTCTTACATCTCATTGATAAATTTTATATATCTTGGCTTTGAAAAATAGTCATAATAGCATATAACATATACTTGGGCTCATACTGCATGCCCATCCACCCCTGAAGACACTTACTGCAGCAATAGGAAATGTGCCTTTAATGGGAATCCACTCCTTTAGAGCTCCAGGAGATAGTTATGCAAATTTACTTGAAAAGAGAGTGCTAGGAGGATGAGGAGTCCTTGGAGTTCCAGAGGGGAAACTTGGTACCTAAGGAAATATTTTCCAGGTTCTGCTATACCAGCATACAATCTTCTCTAGAGTTGTGTTCTAAGGAGTCCAGGTGGATCTCAAACCAGTAGCAGAAATTGTGTTCTTCAGATGATATTGAGTTTCCAAGCATGCAAAACTGAAGATGTCTTTCTTAAACACTCCATCTAAGTTTCAGAAAGCTCGAGTCAAGACAAAGGGTGGCAGAGTCAGATCTTCAACAAGAAGGTCCCGAATGGTCACTGCATGAATTGTTAAGATGAAGCCTATGGTGTACTAAAGACTACAAGATATTGCAGATTCTTGATGTGTGAAAACCTCGCTGAAGAAATTTGTATACAGTGAGGGGAGTAACCCTCACATGAGCTTAAGTGAGGCAGCCCAAGTTAGTTTCAGTCTACACGAGGTGATTTTCCTCTTGTGCTGAAATTTGTCCCATTCATTCTTCTCAAAGGCCTACTCTTCCCACTAAGAATTAGGATGTTTTTTCTATATAAACATGTATTGAAAGCACCAAAATTGTATTTTAAATTTATAGGGCTCCCAATTAATTGTCTGTCTTGTGTTTCAGATTTATGATACTTGATGAATACTGGAACCATTAAGAAGACTTGTGGACTCTCTCACAATAACTAGACATATTTTGCATTTTAAGATGAGGGCTCCCAACTGACTATATGATTTGTGACTCAGATTTATTATTCTTAAGGAATAGTACAGCCATTAAGAGGACTTGTGGATTCTTTTACAATAACTAAATGTATTTTTCATTTTAAGATGATCTTTTAAAAAATTAGATAATGGTTTACCTTTTTCTTTTTTCCCTAATTCCCTATATACCTCTCCCTGTTTACCTTCAAACATACCTCTTCTTTCATGAATTGGTATTTTTGCATATATGTACATATATGCATAATACATATATGTTTCTAAATATAACCTATTGAACCCATTTAATGTTACTTGTATGTATGTTTTTAGTGCCTACCACTTGGTATTGGAAAACAAATAAATTTATAAATTTCTAGGACTAGGAGGAAATACTGTGGTTTCAAAGTGATGTTCTTGGAGACTGGAGAGATGGTTCAGTCAAGAATTGCAGGAATAACTGTCTCTCTATAGAAAGTCAAAGAATTCAAAAGTCATTTGGTACATGAGGGTGGATGTCTGAGGCAGTCTTCGGTGTATGTGGGAATCCTGAAAAAGTTGATTCTAATACCAGGGAGGTATTAGTGTAGGTGCTTTCTTCTTCCACATCTTATATAAAAGCTTATAACAGAAGGCATGGCCCAGATTCACAATAAATCTTCCCAACATGAAAGATCTGGATTTAGAACAGGTCTTTCCACATAAAACGATTCAATCATGAAAAATACTTCACAAGTGGGCCCATCTACTTGGGCTTCAGTTAATTCCAGATGTAGTCAAATTGATAGGCAAGAATAGTCATCACCTGGAACATGGTAATTTCACAATATCAATTCTACCACCCAATGAACACGGGAGAGCTTTTCATTTTCTAGTATTTTCCTCATTCTCTTTCTCTAGGGGATTTGAAGTTTTCAATGGTGAGTTATTTTATCTCCATGACTATTTTTATTTGAAAATGTTTTATTGTCTTTAAGGCTATGGCAAATGGTAGTTTGTTCATTATCTTTTTCTCTATGTGTTTGTTGTTTATATATAGAAAGTGTTGTAAATTGATTCTATATCCTGCAACTTTGCTGAAACTGACAGCTTCTGAACAGTTAAGGAAGTGGGTGATAAAGAAACACAGAGTGGAAGATTTCTTTGCCAGGTATACATTTGATAGAAGAGTAATATCTAAAATATATATAAAAACTAAAAATAAAACAAGATTCAAGAAAACTTATGGCTCAATTAGAAATGGACTATTAATCTGAACAGAGTTATCAAAAGAAGAAATAAAAACGACTATGAAATATCTCAAATACCAGGCATAGTGGTGCACACCTTTAATCTCAGTATTTGGGAGACAGAAAGGTAGATTCCTGAGTCTACCTTGTAGACCAGCTCCGCCTGGTCTACAAAATGAATTCTAGGACAACCAAGATTACATCCAGAAGTCATGTTTGGAAAAGATGAGACACAGAGAGAGCAAAAGCTCAGAAAGTGTTCAACATCTACATTATCAATAGGAAAAGGCAAATTAAAAACTTTGAGATTTTATTTCACCCCAGTTAGAATGAATAATATTAACAAAACATCCACCAAGAACTTTTGGTAAGGATGTGAGGAAAAGAGAAAAGTCACTTAGGGGAAATGAAAATGGGGGCAACCACTCTGGAAATCAAGGATACGTCTCCAAAAGTTAAAAGTAAATCTTCTAGGGGCTGGAGAGATGGCTCAGTGGTTAAGAGCATTGCCTGCTCTTCCAAAGGTCCTGAGTTCAATTCCCAGCAACCACATGGTGGCTCACAACCATCTGTAGTGAGGTCTGGTGCCCTCTTCTGGTCTGCAGGCATACACACAGACAGAACATTGTATACATAATAAATAAATAAATAAATATTTTTTTTTAAAAAAGTAAATCTTTACAACTCAGCTACACCGCTCTGTCACGTTTGCCCAAAGGAGTTGCCACCCTACTTCATATCCACTTGTTCAGCAATGTTCATTGCCACCCTATTAACAATAGCTAAGAAGAAGAAATAACCTACATATTCTTCAACAGATGGATGGGTAATGGAAATTCAGTGAATACACCATGGAAAACTATTCCTCTGTAAAGAAAAATGATAGCATGAATTACAGGTCAATGGATGGGACTAATAAAATCATACTGAGCGAAGTAATGTATTGCCAGAAATACAAATGTCACAAGTTCACTCTCATGTGCAGTTCTTTCCTTCAAGTCTTGAGATGTAAATATATGTGTTACTACAGAAACAAGGAGAGTAAAAATTATCCATCATGGGAGGTCAGAGAGGAGGGATAACTGGATTCAGATGGTATGAGCTGTCTCTACTTGAGGAGATAATACAGAAGGAGACATGGGGAGGAGGGAACAAAAACACCAAGGATGTTTGGTTTATAGTTTCGAGGTATAGTCGACATCATTTAAAGAAGACTTGGTGTTGGGATCATTTTTTAGCCTTGACAAAGAGAGAATGAGGTTACTTCTATATATGCTTGTATAAAATTTTTACTAGCTATACATCTGATACAGAAAGATTGTTGCCTAGAACACACAATGAACTAAAAAGAAATAAAACAACACAAAGAATAAATAGATCAATGAATTGAACAAAGAGAGATCAAAACTGTTCATTGTCTACATTATGAATTATCAATCTATCTAAATATGGATCCTCTCTACCTCCCTCACACACATATGCACACAAATCAAATTGAAACTAACTTATATTTTCATCCTGTTGCCTAAAATGTAATCCTATTCTTTTGCAAGTTTAGTTAATAGCTAGTAGCTGTTATATGCCTAAGCAAGTTCAGAACTTTTGCTTTGCTAATAAATTCTTATTAAAATGTCAGAATGGTGTGATTGGTGGACAAAATTTACTAAATCTATTCATTATGTATGAGTTTGTCACATTTGTTTTCAGATACATACATTTTTATGCATTCATGTGGGTGTGTGCACTTATAAATTTATATCTCCATGAGAAAATTTAACTAATAAAATTACAAAGACTTCACATCATTTTAAACTCAAAAATCTTGGCAAAGCAGTCCTCCGTATAGCAATCAATCTGTCTTGTCATGCAGCACATAATTTTAGAAGTATGAAGTGTAGGTTAAATAAGTTTACTTAGAGCAATGTTGAATGAATGGCAAATAAAATGATAATAGCCAATAATTTTAACCAGTCGAAGAACTTTAACCGATTAGGTATTTTGTTAAGGGGAATTTGTAAAGAATTGTCTAAGATATTGAAACCAATAACAACTAATTACAGAATACTATACAAAATCTGACTTTATTAATGAATACTATATAGTATTTATATTCAAGAAATTAATAAAGAAGTTAATTAGACATATGGACAGATAGAAAATGTGATTTGCTTTTATTCCTAGATCTTATCACTTGGCTTAGAAATGCAAAAATAAAGTTATCGGAGAGAACAGTTTCTTAAGCTGTCAGCAAGGTATAGACTCAAAAGGAATAAAGTGGCCAGAAAGAAGGGCCAAGGAATACTCCTTAGTGTAAGCATGCTCTAATACGATTGAAGAAGTTAGATAATTTTAAAGAGAATACGTGTAGATCAAATGATTCCGAGACTCCTTGTGTCTTTAAGATGTAAAAAGAAACAGCAAACAAACAAACAAAGCTGCAGTGGGCCTTTCCTGGAGCAATGAGCAAACCCTGGAAGAACATGATTGTTCAGAGCACTGTGGGAATAGAATTCAATGGCTTGTTCTGCTCTAATCTCGTTCCTAACCAAAGTAAGCTGTGCTCCCCACAACTGGGATATGGAGGCATCAAAATGGCCTAAATACATCAAACCTTTGTTAAAGTAACAGCTGAAAGCACGTAGTCTTCAGTTCTACTTAGGATTTTCTGAATATAACTTTTTTTTCCCTACAATAGTCATAATAACATTCTTCTAACCAGTGGGGATGTTGCAGACAGAGACTGTGCCTCCATTTCCCGGCCATGCAGACCCGAACAATCACACAGAAACTACATTAATTACAACACTGTTTAGCCAATGGCTCAAACATATTTCTGACTAACTCTTATATCTTAAATTAACTGATTTCTATTCACTTTCATTTTACCACTAGGTTGTGGCCTACCAGTAAGTTTCTGGCGATGGTGTCTTTCTCCATCAGAAACTGCATGTTGTCTCCCTTACTCTGCCTACTCTCTTTCTATATCTCTGCTCAGATTTCCAACGTGGCTTTAATCTGCTAAGTCATTGGCTGAAACAGTTTTATTCATCAACCAATAAAAGCAACACATATACATAAGGACATTCCACATCAGGATATACTATTTTTTCTTTGTCTTGTCTGATGATGTTGACTAGGGAGAGGCTCTATATTGGATGATAGAAGACAATACAGGAAAAAAAACCAAAGTTTTTCAATTTTACTGTTATATCAAAACTTATAAAAAATGTAACATCTTCTCAATAAAAAAGAAAGTAAACATGAACAATAAACCAACACTAGTCTCAAACAATTGTAGTGAGCAAATAGTGACATTAGAAATCAAGCGGATTTGCCATGACATTAATACAAATCAAGTGAACCAAAAAAAATTAAATGTTTTTGCCAATTTCTCTTAGATTACATTTTAAATAAGCTAAGACATCACAGAAACCGAAGAGCAAGTATTTACACATTATTATCCCTGATGAGCTCATATTCAGCCCATTATTTGTATTCTCATTCCTGTCACTGGAAAATAGCCACGAGGTAAATTAATCTCCATGCTAAGCCAAGGCTGGCAGGCGTCCTTACCCTTAAATCAGAGCTGACAAAGAAGCTAAGGCAGAACTTTAGTTCATGACACATTCTGCTATATTGACAGTCTGTTGGAAATATGATTTGAATATTTTGCATTCTATAGTGCTATAATATAAACTATTCTTAATAGTCACAAATAGCTTTTGATTTTGCTTAACAAAAGTGAACATAAGGTAATATATTTTAAAACCACAAATAAATGTATCTTTATCTATTGCAAAGAGACTATAGACTATATACGCACACATACACACCACACTCACATTGGATGTATTTGTTTTTGAGACATTGGGAAAGGCTGCTTAAATTCTCAGTCTCATACTCATTTGATAAATTCAGTTTGGGTGAAATAGACATACTTCCTCTTTTGTGTTCCAAGAACAAAACAGTGGTTGTATAGATGGATCATCACAGATGAGAACACCAAATATTTTTGCCTTGTTTAGAAGATAGCGCAATTTTGAATTCCAGTAAGAGAATTAGAATGGTGTACTGTAGAAAATATTTTATAAGGCCTACTGTTATGATACATGGTGGTCTTTTAAATTGTCATAATCTCCTTTTATCTATAACCTAGTTGGTGGTGAAGACATGCACACTTAATACATAACAACCGATCATCTCTACAAGAAATGAGGGGAATATATTTTTGCCTGCACTCATGAAGACTAAGCCTTCAAATTTCCCTTCTTTAATGAGCAAATTTCTAAAGGAATATGAAATATAATCCTGACCTTTCAGACTTTGTATTCAAGAATCTATAGTCTAAAAGTTAACTTTTCATGTTTTGCCTTAAATTTGTACAGGTAACTTTTCCATCTTGGCTTTAAAATGTTAACCAAGTAACTTAAGACAGAACACTTTTCATGCGTCTTTGTTTCTGTGATTTTGAATCTTTTATATAGTTCATTTGTAAGCATCCATAGCCTAATACCATCTCAACAGACATGTCACCTAATAGAAATGTATTGCACATGTTATGTGTATTATGGAATTTTCAAAGAGGCATTAAAGAAAATAATGAACAAGTCAGTTTAATTTCTCTAATGTATTTCATTTAATTCAAAATACATCTATAAAATTGTATATGTGTAGGGTTTTTTTTGTATGTATTTGTGCACTACATGCATGCCTGGTGCCTGCAAAGGCCAGAAGAATGTGGCAGATCCTCTAGAACTGAAATTACATATAATTATGTGCAATCAAGTGAGTGCTGGCGAACAAATCCAGGTGCTTTTTATAAACACTTTTGGAGCAATTTTAATTCCTGAGTGATCTCTCCATCCCCAACATGTAAGTATGTATTTGATCTTTTAAAGGATGATTGAGAAACTTTGTCCTTTTTCATATTGCAATTTCATATTTCAGAAGTAACACATGTAGAAAAGCTCTCAACAAAGACAGCACCACAACAAACAATAGACTCCCATGGTATCATTTTAGCTTGTCTCTTAAATTGACCAGCAAACATCCTCATATAACCTTTAAATGGCGTTTTTTTTAAGTTTCTTATAAAACATGAACACAGTACAGTTCTCATGTATTTAAACCATTCCATTCTTTCTGCTCTCATCTTCAATAAATTTACTAGAAATGCTTACAAAATCTTTGTCTTCCTTACCAACATCAATTATTTGGTGTTCTCTCCCTCCCCATTTTTCTCTCTTTCCCTCTCCATACCCGTCTCTCCCTCCTCTTTTTATTTGCTCTACTGTCATGTGACCTCATGCAGGTAAACAGTTTCATGTGCTCTTCCTTAAGCCTGCCTTGAATATCTCCAATGTCCACACATCAGTTTTGTGCCCTAGCTCTTCTATCCAAGTACAAAGCTCTATCGTGTAACTACATGACTCTTCAGTTAGTACAGTCTTTTTTCCAAATTTTTTTGTCAATGGTCATCAGATGTTTATCAACAATTCTCTATAAATTTTAACATCCCAAATCATCACATAAACAATATTATTGTTAAAACATTTTGTATAGTCTTTGTGGCTTTACTTTTTTTCTAAGCTTTAGTACCATCTTCCATACAAAACATGTTTTCTTGTTAATTTTTGATTTTCATTTTGACTTACTGAGGAAACATGAGCATCAGAGTCCTAGTTTTTCTTTGTATTGGCTGTGCTAAGTTCAACACAAGGGCTAGTGGTCAAGCAATAAAGATTTTTGAATGTTTAATACGTGAGAATTTAAAGGTGATATTTCTGAATAGAAGTTTGATATTCAAGTCACTCTGAACATATTGGCTCTGAAATTTCTTTTGTCATCCTTCAGCAGTTTGTTTAAAAGCAAGGGCAATATGAAAATAATCCTATTTTCAAGCTATTATTTTTTTTTTAACATAGACACTGTCTTTAACCCCCACTGCCTTCTCATGTTCAGAAGTGTTACAAGTACTCTTAGCTCGGTAGCCATTTTTGCTATGGAACCTGAACAGGGTAGATTATAACAAGAGAAAAAAAAAGAAGAGAAAGAAATTATCATAAAATTTGCAGCTGACCTTGAACCTGAAAAATCTTTTTTTGAACTCTCACCTTTCATTGTCTAATTTTGACTCTAATTTGAATACTCTGAAATTGTATTTTTATTGTGAGATAAGCACTAAGAGAGTAAGGCAGTGTGTAATTCTCTCATATCATGTTGATAGAACCTGTTTCTTAAATATGCAGTTTTGAAGATGACTTGTGTCATTGCTGGGTTAGTTGGATTACTAATCATCAATATGTTTCATCCATCGTCTATATTCACTTTTCATATGCAGCTTCTCTTTAAAAGGAGAATACCCCAACCAATATGTAATAAAATGCAAGCCATCTTATTCTTATAAAACTAAATGTAGTTGAAATGAATCGGTAGCTCTTTTGTCTTCGTAGCAATGCAGCTACTCATTGTATATCAGCTACAATGTGCATTGGTGGTGAGGAGCCTTCCAGGAATCCTTGAAGATCACAACACTAGGCTGAAACTGTTGAGATATCCAGCATTACAGACTTAACAGTTACCAGATTTTCAGCCTCTTCACTGTGAGACAGCGTTTGTCGACATTGTAAAGCCAATCTAATAAATCCCCGTTTAGTGTGTATATTAGTTCTATATGATCTCTTCATTTAAAGACTCATAATTAATACACAAGAGAAGCAACATATTTTCCATTAGAAAGTCTGATCATGGTGGGAAATTGAGATCACATTTTTCTTATTTCACTATTTAAACCTAAATTATAGCTAATTATGGATAAGGAAATATAAAATATATAAACTCCCCTATTATTTATTATAATAGATACTGAAAACTTAATCATATCTGCACTGAAAACTAAATGGTTGTCAGCATTACTGAAGTCAATACAGTTTTTCAATTATATTTCTTCAAACTGTAATCTTTCCAATTAGAAATAATTATTGGGAAAACATGTCAAATGACAGATTTGAACAATTTACTTTCTGGTTCAGTCTAATAAGCATAAAACATTCTCATCAAAATATACTTTCAGGTATTGCTAAATGAATGTTTTCCTTAAATCAATTAGAAACGTACACATTGTGTCTTATAATTAAGTAAAATTTTATCATTCTTATAGTCATCAGACAAATGTTTTGGAAAGACGTATCTATTAGTTGGTCTAATAGTGAGTAATAATTCTCTTTGTAAGAGTCTCCTTGGTTACTGACAGCATCCAGGGGCTGTAAAATGAAACCATTACACTGTAATGAGAGTTCATTTTTATGCCCTTCACAACAAGGACTGAGGCTATGGAAAGACGTATTTTGGCAAAGCATGGACCAGTGCATCAGGTTGTATGATCATGTGTTCAATCATTGTTAGCAAAGAACTAACCAGAGCAAAAAAAAAAAATCAAGAAATGATTTCCTCTGCAATCCAGCTGTGTCATTGAGGGACAACTCAAGGGGAAAAAGAAAATGTGTTGATTTTCATATAACTGTGAAAATGTGTTAGAATTGATTCTTTTGTGCAAAACCATTTGCATTCCCAGTGGCAGGACAATATGTCATCCACATTTTTTAAAAAAAAATTTGAAGTGTTTTGATGTTTAGTAAGCCATAATTCCATATAACTAAAATATGCTGAAGCACTAATCATCAATTTACACACTCCTGAATAAATTCTTTTGGAAAAAGTATAGTTAAAAATAACATTTCATAACTTAGCTTACCTCAATGTTATTATGTAAAAAATGACTCCATGATCAATGCTTGTACTAATATTTTATGATTATTGAGTACTTCTGAAGACTTTATTTTACTTTTTATTTTATTAAATAAAGTAAAACTAAATGTTTAATGCATTTAATTATTCAGATGACTGCCTTCTTATTAATATTAAACAAACAAAATATCATTAATATACTCTCAGCATATTTTTGTATCACAAACATTTTATAATTAATTTTTTTAAAAAACAATATTTTCATTTTACATACCAATCCCAGTTCCCACTCTCTCCACTTCTACTGCTCCCTCCACCACCCCCCCCCCCCATTCCGTGCCCCATCCACTCCTCAGAGAGGATAAGGTTTTCCTTGGGGAGTCAACAAAGTCTAGCACATTGCTTTGGGCCAGGATCAAGGCCCTCCCCACTACATCTAGTCTGATCAAGGTATCCCTCCAAATAAATGGGCTCCAAAAAGCCAGTTCAAGGACTAAGAATAAATCCTGGTCCCACTGTCAGTGGCTGCACAGTCCACCCCAGCCATACAACCATCACTGACATTCAGAGGGCCTAGTTTGGTCTTGTTCTGGTTTCCCTGCTGTCGATCCATCCAGACTCACTGAGGTAAGGTAACAAGCATAAGTTTGTATTTCCTAGATGTCAAACTCCTGTATTACTCACTCTAGTCAAGACTGATTTCATCTTAAGCATACTTCTTTTGTTGGGCTTTCTCCTTTAGGCAGTCTACTTATCTCAATAATTCAAGTAACTAATGCCCTATGATGATACACATTTAAATGTATTTTAGTCTTAATACACTTAAAAGTATTTTCATGATACCTTTGTATGCATTTAAAAGATGATAAAGGGCCATTGAAAGGGCTCGACAAGTAAAATGCCAAGCCTGATGATCTGAGTTGAACCCCTTGAACTCACAATGTGGAAAAAAGAGCCAGTTCTTATCATTTAGTTCCTAACTTTCATATGTACTCCTTTGCACAGAAATATGCATGCACATACATGAATAAAAATAAATAGATGATAGATAGACAGACAGACAGACAGACAGATGATAGAATAAAATGAAAGATAGTAGAGATAAGTATAGACTTCATATTTACATAAAAATAGAGATGGTATAGATAAGTAATTTCCCCACACAGCAGTTATGGCTGCGTTCCAATATTTGTCTAAAATCCAAATACTGATCCCTGAGAATTGCAATGCTAATCTATATCACATTCCACTTTGTGCCATCCACCCACATCACCCTCATGGATAACTTCAATTCATCACAAACATTTCAACATTTATGATTATTAACAAAACTTTTTCTTTGTTTGTTTTGGGTTTGGACCTTAAAGACACATTTAACGTGTAGACTTGGAAGTTTAATTGTACAGTATCTCTGATTATTTATATAAACCACTTTGTTTTCATTTTCTCTTTGGTGTAAAGCAAACAGACATTACATCTTGGATATGGGTTTTAAAACATGACTCCCTCACATACTGATCTTAAAACATTTCCTGACTCTCAATATTCTTCCCCTTTTTGCTTGGATTGTCTGCAGTTCCTGCTGGTTTCTGTTGTTCTGTGTTTGCTGATTTGCCAAGTCTCAGATGCTGATAAACTACATCTGGGCTATCTGCAGAGCAGATGACCTCACCAAGCTTTCCTTTCCCAGACAAAGCTCTGTCTACCCCCCTGCTGCGGAAGAAAGTATTTGCTCACTATTTCAGACTTCTGCAGATTTTTTTTCTGAAATAGTATTCAGATTGTTATGTCCTCTAATCTTCTCATTACCCCTTTTCTGCATATTTTTCCTCTTCTTAAAAATTATAAAATCATATTTATTTGAAGCTCCTTTTCAAGAATTAAACACACAGAGAGCACCGAGAGAACATGCATATTTCAGATGATGAAATAAAATCAAAGGGCATTTAGTACACTCCATGAGTATGGAAGGCTGTCGCTATGAAAAGATACTAGTTTTCATAATTAAATGCTTTTATTTTTAATAAAATTGGTGGCCAGTTTAATTCATTTCTAAGCACAATTTCATTCTTCTCTGTCGTTTCTTCATGCTCTATCTTGCCCAGACACTGTTGCATATTTGGGCACAAATTCACAACAAAGTTTTAAGGATGCTTTTCTTCATGATAGGCACCAATACCTGATTCTTCAAAACGGGCTCTCTCAGAACTTACTCCTCTAAGTTTGTCTTATCCCTAGAAACCCATGATAACAGGTGACTAAAACAACAATATCAATTAAATTATATGTAAGTTGGCATTCAAGGATTATCAGTGTTTGGGGGCACTGACAAATGTTTTTACAGTGCTATACAATTTTAAATAGCAGACAGGACAAGAGAGCATGTCTGAGCATGGTATACTGAGGTTCTTTCAAATTTTATTTGTGTGTGTGTGTGTGTGTGTGTGCAATGTGTTACAGTGTGTGTGTGGATCTCACTTATGGGAGTTGGTTTGATCTTCCATCGTGTAAGTCCCCGAGGTCAAATTAAGTGTATCATACTTGGCAGAATAATTTTATTTACTGAGCTATCTCTTGAGATTCATGCAGACTTTCTAAACTCAGCTATTTTATTTAATCGAAAAGTTAAGCAAGAAGAGAATTAAAGTTTTATTTTCCTAATTTGTGAAATAAGCATAATACTTCTTCCCTAATGAAGTTGTTTAAGATTAGACAATTATGTAAGTATTTGAGGTTCAATAAGTCTATTTTTTGGCTATCTTTATAGAAAAACAATACTATTGTTGTGGCCTGGTCAAGATAAAGATCTAATAATCAAAGTCACATTATTAGAGATAGACAGGTTCTACGTCCTATATTTTTTACAAAAACTCTCCATAAGCAGGTGTTCCTCTTAGAAATAGTTAATATTTTTTACACTTCCATTATGCCCTTTTAAAAAGCTCTCTGTTTCTTTATTTCTTGTTATGAGAAGACAAAAGAATGGGAGATAATGTGAAATAGTAGATGTTGACAGTTACACAGGTAATGATGTAAAATTCCTCTCATCAGACAAAACTGCATTTTGAAATCAATATCAACTTTGTATCTATTTTATTTGTTATTTTAAGCCTGAGACAAGGTCTAGATTGCTGAATAACCATAAAAGATATCAAAGCTTTGTAAAATATTAGACAATGTAGAATTATTTTGTTGAAGTTCATAAACTTTGCAGACTGAGACAAATATCCTTAAACCATTTATTTTAACAAGCATTAAGTGATGCAATTCTGTATCCTAACATGATATTCCAAATTAAACTTTTGCATCTCAAGTGACCTTTATAGTGCTTTTACAGTTCATAAATTTTGTGCAGTGTTGCTCTACAGAGTCATTTTAATAACTCTTGATTGTGCTGTAAATGCTAGTTTGCAGTCTTAGAAAAGACATTTCTAGTTCTCACAACATGAATACAGTGATGAAGCTCATCTGCCATATGGAGTAGCTGCCACCATGTTCACAAAATAGGCATAACTCCAGTAGTTTGGGGGAAAGGCGTGAAGAATTATTTATTGCTTTGATAGGGAAAGCAAACCTGAGGTTTATTATTCGTATATGTTTAAAACAAATTTAAGAGTCACAGTAAATGCTTCCTATGCCCAAACGGTAATTTGTTAATGTTGTGGTGATAAAATGTTGCATTATGTGGAAGAAAAAAAATATGAGGGTGAGTGTACTAGTGTGTCAGCTGATCACAAGCTAGAGTCAACTGAAAGGAGGGAGCCTCGATGGAGATGATGCCTCCACAATTATCAGGCTGTAGGCAGACTTGTAGGACATTTTCTTAATCAGTGATTGATAGAAGAGAGTCACTCTTAGGTTAGTGGTCTCGGGTTCTATAAGAAAGCAGACTGAGCAAGTTGCGAAGAACAATTCAGTAAATAGCATTCCTCCATAACCTCTCTATTGCCTCCAGATTCCTCTCCTGACTTCCTTCAACGATGAACACTGATGTGGAGTATACGTCAAATTCATCCTTTCCTTCTATGTTGTTTTTAATCATGTTTTTTCAACATAGCAATGGAGACTTTTACCATGAAAATGGGCAAGCCTCAACTCTTCTAAGCCTATAAATGTTCACATTTAGAGTATTGTGCATATTTGTTTGATGGAATGTCAATCATTCTACATTTTCATTTTTATTATTTTTGATTTTTGAACTTGTAATATATGAAGAAAATTGACGACGATCTCTACGTTGACTAAATAGAATAAATTATTCCACAACTTTGTTCTCTGAGACAATGAGTACACTGTCAAATGAAGGTAACTAAAAATGCTATTAATTTACTATCAACTATACAGCCATATGTATTAAAACCTTTTATTTAACAAATTAATCAGGAAAAATAGATAAAATTTTTCTGAAAATGTCAAACCACGTTTTTAATTCAGAAAAAAAAAAGTAGAGTAGACTGATAGGCTGAACTCAAGCCCTTCCGTGTTTGCATTTCCTTATACTGTTCTTTCATGCATTCTGTCCTAACTAATTCTGGTTTCCTTTCCAAAATTTCAGCTAGAAAAACTGGACTTTTGTATTCAGTGTATTTGTTTTCCCCAATATTCTTTTTTCCCACTGTGTATTAGTTATTCTGTTCCAGTTAATAACTTCTTTCTTGTTGTTGATTTCTTTCCAGTGTTGGGGATTTTTAATTATCTGCCTACCATTCTACTTGAGAACTCTTTTTATCTCCTTGTTGGGTTTCCTTAAGTCTGAATTAGTAATCTAACGGTAGGAGTGAGAGAGAATTCTCCTGCTTGGTGATCAGAAATTATCTAGAGACCACCCCAGAATTACTGGCTCATGTCCCATGTTTATATTCTCATCATGGTTGCTGTGTAGCCCAAGTTTCCACCTGTACAATTTCTCGTGGATTTCTAATGACTTAGCTTCTAATAAGTCTCTTTCCATGCAATCTTGGAAAAATATTCTAGGACTCTTCCCAGTAGTTCTGTTTATTAATTCATTGCAACATTTCAATCTTAAAAATATTTTTTAATACGTCTCTTGATCATGCATGTTTTTTTTCTCATTTGGTTTCTGTAGATTTGGTCTCTGAATATTATTTTGTTACAAAGACACTATGCAATTTATATTTTTAGTGATGCTATATATGCTAGTTTTATTTGTGTTGCTATCACCAAATATTTGGTATAATAGCTTAGAGGGAGTAGTGGTTGCTTTTGCTCACAACTGACAAGTTTTTTTTTAAATCAATGACAAGGTTTTAAGGGGGGGTATGGTGTTTCAGAGGAGCTTACTACTTGGCAGCCAGGGAGCAGAGAAAGAAAGAATGTCTGAACACTAGCTAACTTTCTCCTTTTCTTCCTCAGCCCATCTCAGACTATGGGTTGCAACTCACATTTGTGATTAGTGGGAATCTTCCTCTTTAGTTAATTTTGTCTGAAAGGATCACAATAAATACACCCAGAATTGTGCTTTCCCAATTTTCTAGTCATTTTATCTCAATCAAATGAAAACAAAAATTAACAATAATATCAGTTAATGTTTTTCTTCTCTTTATTGATAAAAAATTTTAAATGATCTTGATTGAGGGAGCCATTATGGGGTTAGCAAGAAACCTGGCTCTAGAAAAATTCCCAGGAATCCACAAGGATGATTCCAATTAAGACCCTAAACAATAGAGGAGAAGGTGCTGGAACTGACCTTGCCCTATAGTCAGACTGATCATTATCTTAAATATCAACATAGAACCTTCATCCAACAACAGATGAAAACAGAGGCAGTGACCCACATTGGAGCACTGGACTGAGTTCCCAAGATCCAGCTGAAAAGTAGAAGGAATGAAAATATGGGCAAACAGGTCAACTCCATGAAGGGTTTATCCAGGGAAACAGTTTACCTGAGCTAATGGGAGCTCACCAACTCCACCTGACTGGGAAGGAACAAGCATAGGACCAAACTAGTCCCTCTGAATGTGGTTGACAGGTGTATGGCTGGAACAGACTGAGGGGCCATGGGGTTTATCTCTAGTGCATGTACTGGCCTTTTGGGATCCTGTTTTCTTTGGATGTATACCTTACTCAGCTTAAATAGTGTAGGGAGAGCCTTGGACCTTCCACAAAGCAAAGTGCCTTATCCTCTCTTAGGATTAGAGGAGGGAGGGTTGGAATGGTGTGTGGAGGGAATGGGAGGAGGGGAGGGAATGGGATTTGGATTGGTATTTTTTTTTAATCTAATAAAAATTTTAAATGGCATTTTTACTCATTCTATGAAATTAGGGTAAAGGAATAGTTTATGCCCTATTCTAATCTATAATACTGGTTAGTTCATAAAGCAAGTGATCATCATTACACAGATTTGTATTATAATTTAACACCATTTTATATAGAACAACATTTCCTACCACTTACCTAATACTATGGAAACAATGAAGAGAAAATAGAAGCTCCCCAAACATAATCAAAATTCCTTAATTTGGAACAGTAAAGACCATGATACAAAATGGCCTAAAAAAAAGAAATTAACCAGTATAAAAGATGGGGAAAATATTGATTTATAATAAAGTAATTTTAATTTTTTCATATAGAATAAATTGTACATTAGTCTTGATAAGGTCAGTTTTCTGTAACAGGGCACTGTATTTTATTATAAAGTTTTATTAACGTTATTGAAAACTTTGTACCACTAGAAAGACTATTTGACTCAAAATTGTTACATTTATTATAATTAACATGATTTACATTGTTAAAATTTAGAGACTCCATTTGTCCAAATTCATTATATTGTTTTAAAGCTCATTTCAGTAGTTTCATGTTTAATCTACATAGAAAATTAATATAATAAAAATACAAATTAATGATTTATATAGTGATTGACTTCTCTATTATAGAAATGATAGTTCGGTGATATGTGTGATTAAGCATGATACATGACTGCAAGAAAATAAAAATAAACCTGCTATATATTAGGAACCAAAAATATAAAGTAGTATAATAGAGCAAGCAATATTATTATTTAATGCAGTGAAATGACTTCTTTATTGGTACTATGTTAACTAATAAAGAGACTGATAATATAAGAAGCTTCTTGAGAATATAATCATACATAATAGAAATTCATAACTTCATGTTTTCTTCTATAGACCATGAGTGAAAGAAGACAAATTATATAGACATTCAAGCCTAAGACTTCATTTCTGGACCCATGTTCTCAAAGGAGAAGGGCAAAAACATAGACCTTTCCAAATGTAACTTGTTATTTCATTTTAAGTAAATACAGTAATCCAAACATGGGAATGATGTTTGTCCCTTTCACAGAATATCAAACTTACAAGGTTCTTAAGTATCCTTTGTGATCCTTGAATGCCAAATTAATGACCTCCAGTTTCAGATAACTGTTACGAAGAGTCAAGAAAATCCTGCACCACCCATTATTATCACATGCCTACACCATATGTCTGAAACTCTTCAGTCTCTTATACTACTCCTAGCCTCACTAGATATAGTTTTATGTTTATAAAGAGAAAGGTTTACACAACTTAGTAATGCCACAACCTTAATAGTTTCATTCACCTTTACCCTATTTCTTTTCAGAGCACCAAATGATCAAACAAGTTCTTGATTCCTATTTAGTTTAAAATACTGATTAAGAAGACAGATGTTTCTGCTGATTTTGGAGGTAAGAATAGATTCACGTGCCATTGGCAAAGTGAACTAAAGCAGAAACAGTGTTACTAAGAGCCGTGGCCTTAGCTGGCTAACTTGATGCTCCATTTCATGATTTGACAGGGGGTTAAGACATGTCATAATGTGGTAACCGACCATTATTATTATTTTTTTTTTTGGTTTTTGGAATTGTAACTTTGGAACCAAACCAGGAACTAGCTCTTGTAGACCAGGCTGGCCTCGAACTCCCAGAGATCCGCCTACCTCTGCCTCCGAAGTGCTGGGATTAGGCTGCCACCTTTTTAGTAATATTTTTCTTAACAACCAAACCAGGAATTGCAGAACAAAGCTCTGGAATTGAACACCGTCTTCAGCTACATAGTGAGTTGGGGGTCAATTTGAGCAAAGTAAGACTTTGATTCAGAAAACAAAATAAGATAAAATTAAGGGAAAATAGCTTTCCCTTGTTTTTCTCTATGTTTTGTTGTTGGGGTGGTGGTTCCTGTTGTTGCTGCTGTGTGCAGGGTCTCACTCTATAAGGCATGGCACATACTTAGAACTCACTGTGTCTTCCAGACTACTTTCAACCAGTGGACAATCCTCCTGTCCCAGTTTCACAAGTTCCAGGATTACAGGTGTGAACCATACCTTGAAAACAGCAGAGGAAAGGTGAGAAGACCACCTGTGGGGACTCGTTCACACTTTAAGGAAGAAGCACCTTATCAGGAAGCCAATATAATTGTGGTACACTACTGATCTAACCAGAGTGTCCCAGTAACCTATGTAGGAACCTTTCATCTATCTGGAACTCAAAAACTAGGTGGTGCCTAAGGACCATTCCAGAAAATTCTGACTTTTTTGAAATACTTTAGAAACTCCCAGATAATTATACAGGGTAGGTCATGCCAGGAACTCCTCTATACCATGTGACTTTTCAGCTATTCCATTTACTCACTAGTGAAATAATTGCTAACAAAGCCATGACTTGTAGAGTGGAGATGGTTCGACAACATCCATGTATATGAAAGGAATGAGTGCCATTTAAAGAAAAATTCAATTACAGGTTTCTCAGACTTGAATTATTTACCATTGTACTGCTAGGACAAAACACCATGACTAAATCAACTTATAAGCAAAAAACATCTAGTTGTGATTAGTTTCCGAGGATTATAGTCCACATTGCTAGCGTGAAGGAATGATTGAAGGAACAGCTGAGAGTTCACACTTTGATCTAAAAGCAGAGGGCAAGAGAAAGCCTGGGAATGAATTGTTGAGTCTCTTGAAATCTGAAAGCCTAATGCCAGTAGCATTCCCCCCTTCTAACACAGCTGTTGATGTGGGATTTCCCTCTGTATGCTGTGATTATCAATAATGAATAAAGAAACTGTTTTGGACCTAGACAGTTCAGTTGGTGTCTGTTACTTCAAGGCTGCTTGGTTAGTATCTGCTTCTTCCTGTATGGTAGGGTTGTCTTAGAGTGCTTTCTGTAGCTTGGCTTATCTGAGAGTAATTCTCAGCAGTCCGGCAGTCTTTACTGTTTACTCTTGGGGAGGGAGGAACCAAGTAAATCTCTTCAGTTTCAGAGAGTACCTGAAGCTATTTTAAGCTGTTTACTTCCTGTCTTAGAGAGTTTCTCTGCAGAATGAAGTATTTCAAGGTCAAGGAAATTGTTCTGCAACACCTCCCCTTGTGAGCCTGGGATATATGCCTGCACACACACAGTTGTCGGATATTAGGTGAAGATATGTCACATTTATGATGTGGAATATTTGGTTAATGATGCAAAGTTGTGTTGAGTCTGTGAAGCTTTGTTACTCTGCCTGTCTAAAACACCCGATTGGTCTAATAAAGAGCTGAACAACAACAAAAACAAGTCAAGAAAAAGGATAGGTGGGCCTGCCAGGCAGAAAGAATAAATAAAAGACATCTGGGAGGAGAAGATCTAAGAGCAACATAAGGAGAAGGTTTCCAGGGGTCAGGCCCTCAGCTACACAGCAGGACATGGAGTAAGAAGTAAAGAAAGATATATATGATAAAGATAAAAGCCCAGAGGCAAAGAAATATGGGATAATTTAAGTTAATAAAAACTGGCTAGAAATAATCCAAGCTAAGGCTGGGTGTTTATAAGTAAAGTTAAGCCTTCATGTATTTATTTTGGACCTGGGTAGTGGGTCCCCAAAAGAGTCAAAGAGTAAAAAACAACCAATGACACAGAGTAATAATTAATATGATAGAAGTCAAATAATGCAAACAAACATTTCTGGTTTCATGTTTTTAGTTTTTTTCAATATTTATTTAATATGTCTACAATCTGTGGGAAAATCACATATGCATATGCATAGGTATACACATATTGTCACATGTTTTTGTTTGTGTGTGTGTGCTTGTGTGTTCTGGCTGCTTTTCTGTTGATGTGACATAAGGTAGAGTCATTGAGGAATGGGGAGCCCCAGCTGAGGTCATCAGATTGGCCTATGGACATGTGTATTTGGCATTTTCTTGTTTGATGGTGGATGTGAAAGGGATCAACCTAGGATGGGCAGTACCATGCTGGGCAGGTGGTCCTAGGTTGTTTACAAAGAGTGATTGAGTAAGCCATGGAGAGCAAGCCAGTAGGCAGCATTACCCTACAACCTTTGCTTCAGTCTCTGCCTTCCTCCTGGCTCCTTCTCTACTTGGGTTTCTGCATTGACTTCTTTCATTGATGGACTGTGAATAGAACATGTACGGCAAATAAACCCTTTTCTCCCCAATGTTTAAAAAATATTTTATATAGTTTTAATGTACAATATACTTACAGTATTTCCTCCTCAGTTTCCTTCTTCTAACACCTCCCACGTCCCTTTCACTGACTTAAATTGATAAATCTATGCCTTCTTTTGATTTGATTATGTGTTTGTGTTTGTGTGTATGAACTTACACAAAAAGGGACGTCCAAGGTGTGTGTGTGTGTGTATATATATATATATATATATATATATATATATATATATATAGAGAGAGAGAGAGAGAGAGAGAGAGAGCCTAGAAAATCCCTTTTTGTTATTTGTGTGTGTTATTTGATCTCAGAGATGACTAATTTGCATTGGCTAATTAGTGAGGGGAGTCATCCCTGAGAGATGTTAATTTTCTCTCAGTAATCATCAGTGCCTCTAGTTCTTTGTCACAGGCCTGGTCTCCCCTGAGATTTCTGCCTGATGCATTAGTGTGTCTGTTGATATGTAATTGTTCGTGTCCTATTGAAGCAGCCATTTCTAGCAGACACAGTCTCACAACAGACTTTTCTATCTAGGAAAATCATTCCTCATTCTAGAAACCTAATCAACTACCTGGGGCGAGTCAAGCCATGGATTTTAGAGATGAACTTTACCAATTAGACTAGCTAGCTACCTCCTAAAGTGTATTCTTATACCCACAAATATGTGCGGCTCTCATCTCTCACCATAGATGCTTTTCCTTTCATCAAATGGTAGCTTTATACACCTTTAAGTTTATTTCTTGGAAATAACATGCACATGCATATATTCCTATTCCAATCTTTACTATAATAAAGGAATAAGCCCCAGTTACTGCAAGAGTTTAATTGTTAATATGAGGGTTACATTATTACCCCATGTTCAAAGGGATGTTCACTATTGCCATAATGTAATGACTTCAAATGATACACTTTCTGTCCTGGCAATATTGTGAGTAGGAACAATGCAGTGTTCAGTAAAGCAATTTTCTTGATACATTGTGTGGACAGTGAACCACTGAAGAAGATTCATCTCCTGCAAACATTTTACTGGAAGGGTCAGGGCACTACTTTTCACCAGTTGGACACCCTGATTGGGAGTTAGTAGACTGATTTCAATGGGGCTGTGTACAAGGCACCTTATAGGTGACCTCTTCAGGGGCATTTGAGTAGTCACTGAAGTTACATGCATAGCAACATTCTTAGGAAAAATGCCCCAAGAGTTCTTACATTTCCCAATTTGTGCATTAGTTTCAGGGGTCATTCATTTGGATTTTAACTTTCTTTAGAACGTTGGTATTATTTTAAAATTGATTTTCTGATGATTTTAATTACAACTCATGTTGACTTTCTACCCTTTTCTTTTTTTATTCTCAAATCTATATCAATGAGAAATATTTTCTAAATAAATGTGGGCTTCTTAAGATATTACTATTTAAATATCTATTTGACATTTGTCCTCCCATGTTTGTTCTAGTTTACAATCAATGCTGAAGGAAGATCTCCATGCAAAACACTTTAAGTTCTTGCAGTATACAAAATTTGTGGTGCGCTTATGGAAATACAGCAGTGGGATTTGTAAATGATGACTAAGAACTAGGAATGTAGCTCAGTGGCAGGGTGATAAAGTTGCCTAGTATTTACTTGAATGCAGGCTGCCACAACACAAAGACAGTGGCAGAGAGGAAGGTGGAAAGGAAGGGAGGGATGGAGAGAAATGAAGGGTAGGAAAGAAAAAGAGAGGAAAGAAGGAAGAAATTTGTATTTTTACATTTTAATTTATTCTATGAAATATGACATATATAGTATTTAAAACACTTACATGACAAAATACATAAAATTACATTTATTTAGCTTTTACTTTAGCACCACATCATTGTTATATAATAAAAAAACAAGTGGCTCATTTGTATAGTAAGCAAGCAAAGTAGAATTGTTCTCAGGATAAAAAATCCTGAGCTACTTAGAAAATAATGCTGGCTGTAAACTTACCAGAAAGGGCAGATGGATATATTCAGGAAGGAGTTGGATGGCAAGAATGGTGTCTGTGTTGTGACCAGAAATAGCATGAATAATAGTTATAAGAATAATAAGCCTTGGGACAGTAAGTAAAATAGAATGCTTATCAGAAGTTTGAAGAAATGGGCTAGAGAGAGGGCTCGTGGGGCTAAAAATGTTCACTGCTCTTGTAGAACAATAAAAAAGCAAGCTTCTAAGACAAGAATATATACATGCATAAACAATGTTTTTATATTATTTTCAAGCTTAAAATACTAAAAACAAATTTGCCATTACACAGGCAGATATTGATACATTAGTTTTATATTCTGGTTCAGACAACACAGTAGATTATGAAAACTCTTATGAGTAAAAGATGGTTTCCTGATGAATAGAAGCTATCTCTACCTGTATCTTATACTTTTGTGAGTCTTAAATTATCTTACATCAAAAAAGTTATAAATAAAATAATATGAGTAAATAGAATAAGTTGGAAAAATACAACTGATGTTTATTTAGTCAGATAATGGGAATGATAATGTTTTATAGGGAGATTATATTTTGCATACCATCATTTAAGAAATATGACTAATTCACTAAGGAACTGTCTGAAAGAATACTATAGTTCTTAAAAACCCACCCCAGACTACTCAAAAGTAAAACATAAGCTGACAGAATATTTTGCTAATATGATTAAAAGCAAATAATAGTATTTTCACTTTCTTTATAAGTCCTACTTTCATTCCCTTTGTACGTATCCATAGAAACAAATATCTCCTACTCCTATGTTGTTTAGTTCCTAAAAGCTATGTCGAAATATCTGGATGGCAAGATGTGTTTCATGATGCTATTTTTATGTGACTACACTCTCCGTCTTTATGAAACATGCTTACTTCTGCTTTTCTTGCCATATTTTTTGTTTATTTCCTTACAGAATAACCAATCTTTCTACACTTTTAAATTTAAGAAGTGGAATTTGATTTTTAGTAAGTGTGACATATTTATGACCCATTTATTTGTTTTCTATCCAAGTTGCACTTTTTTTTAGTCTTAAAATAATCACTTAGACTTTAAGAGCTAAATCGAAGCACTTCTTAGAATTAAACCTCTTCTTGTAAATGGCTATTAAATGAGCTGCTTGCCTGAAATTCTTATCATCTTTGCATCTCACTGCAACTTTTATCTTCAAATCTGCTGGTGCTTTAGAAATCATTATTTCATTACCCACTGTCCCCAAAGCTTTTTGAAGTGTTAGGCGAGAGTTTCTCTTCTAAATCTTTCTTCATTCCCCAAGTGAGAAAGCTAATGTACAAAAATAAGAAGTGACTTTCTTGGAACAATTCTCATTTTCTGCAGGAGCAGATTACTGTGAGAGTATGATGACCTTATTAGTTCATTCTAAGTTGAAAAAAATACATGTAATAGGTATTTGGTGTTTTCTAATCAGAGACATAATTATTGAAGAGCATTTCAGGTTAAGGAATAGTATTCTTAGGGAATAAGAGGCCCAAGAACAATGAAAGACTTTTATTGAAGCAGCAAAGTTAAGATAGGAAACAATGAGTTCTTGCAAAATTTACTGAATGAATGTTTCTGTTTGGCGTGGTTGACTTCTACACACTGCGTTAGTTAAATACTATCTCTGCCTCGGTGTTGTATTAGATAAAGGACACTACTACAAGTACAATCACTTTTAGCCAGCTTTTTCATGTGGGTCACTATATCCCAAATGGTATATAGATGATTGATGATGTAAAGTGCTATATGTTAAGTTGGGAGCTTAGGCCCCAGTCCCTTGCATCTATCCTAGCCCCCTGGCCCTGAGAGTTAGTACTCTGGACTCCAAATCCCAGCAGGCCAGGTCCTGACCCCTCCCTGGAGGGACGGTCAGGACCACTCCAAGAATATTTAAGTGAACTCCCAAAAGAGGAACACGTGGTCGCGTTTGCAGGGCTTCCCAGTTTTCCCTAGGGACCACCGGAGAGCGCAAAACTACCATTAAACCTGGATATCTCTTAATTTGGCATGTTTTGATTTGGCTTGATTGGGAATTTGCATCGGCCAGAGAGCTAGCGTTAGGAAAATAAATATTCCTAACACTATAAACGTGAAAGGTGTGATCTTTAGGATCTAATTTCTTCTGTTTTAATTCTGTCTCTGGGACTTATTCACTGGGTGACTTTGGTTCACTTTTTGTGGCCTATTCTTGTCTCTCTGTTTATTCAACTATGAAAAGAATGTGATGGTAAGAGGACCTTTTTCATAAGTAAATGGTGAAGACCAAAATGCTCTGTGTTCACTAATCTTACTAGGACAATGACAAAGCCAGAAGAGAAGAATAAAAACAGAGATAATGGAAAATCGGTGCTGTGAGAATATTTGGACCCAAATACTGCAGAAGATGAAGAAAAAGCAGAGGCAAATACACACTGCAGAGCAAAGAATTCTGGATGGCTTTGACACTTCCACTGAATTTGAAGTGATAAGAGGTGGTCAAATGAGGTTATTGGTAAACAGGCAGAAAAGGACACCAGGATCAGTATTCATTAACACATACTGCCAAGAGATCACACTGTCTTAGTTACTTTTCTACTGTAGTAAAACACCATCCAAGGCAACTTAGAAGACATTTAAGTTGACTACAGGTTTCAGAGGGTAGGGACTATGATAACAGAACAAACAGCTGAGAGACCCACCAACATGTGGCAGTGAGAGAGAGAGAAAGAAAGAAAGAAAGAGAGAACAAAACAAAAACAAAAACAATCAGAAATATCACTGTGATTCCCAGGAGTCTTTTGTAATCCCAAAGCCTACCCAAGTGACAAAGCTCCTCCAACACAACCACACCTCCTAATCCTTCCAAAACATTTTCACCAACTGGGAACCAAGTACTTAAGATTTTGTACCAATATGGATATTTTCATTGGAACCACCAAACATACCAAAATTTATACTTTTGCAACAAACAAATAAACAAATCATTGTTTGGCTTGGAGAAGTTTCTATATAGCAAAAAAAAAAAAAAAGTCAACAAGATGCATCCAAATTCAGTTACTTTTAGGAAGTAGGAGGCTAACAGAGTGGAAATAAAATTAAATATGCCAATTTATGTATTGGTAATAGTCTGTGAGCAGGTAGGAAAATGGAGAGAAATGCATTTTCAAATGAGATGCAAAGAAACAAATGAATTGCACTTTGCATCTCTTTAAATGGTGTTTTAATTACTAGTCGTGTACAAGGAAAACTTCGCCAAAGTTCTCAGTCAAGTGCACAGAGTGTCTTTTAGATGAAGGAGTTAAAAATGGGCTTGAAATATTAAAGCTAAGAAATAATGCAAATAAAGATGAAAATTATGTAAGGAGATACATGCAGGGAGCCGGACAGGATCGCCATTACAAGATGGCGCCGACACCCTGTCTTGTTGGAAATAAACAACTCCATATTGGCTTTGCCTTGGGAGCTGCGTGTTCCCTGCTTCCCGCACGTGCGGTGGATCAAGGCCCTTCAGCCTATCCCGAAGTGCTCTGGTGTCAACTGATGGTGACAGCCAATCACAGGGCGAATTGTCTGCCATTTCTCTTTTTAAGCAGCTGCCTGAGTCCTGCCCGGGCCCTTTGTTCCCTGCTCTCCCTTCTGCCCTTCATTCCCTGCTCTCCCTTCCTCCCCCTCGTTCCCTGCCTTTTTCTCCCTGCACCTCATTTCCTGCCCCCTTCAAGCAAAGGTACTCCACTAAAGCGTGATCTGAGTGAATCCTCGTGTCGTGGTGTTCTTCCTCGCCTGTCGAGAGGTCCGCCACAGATACAAATGTCAGGGAAATATTCCCATCTAGAAGTATAGGATTAGGAGTATTAACTTCTAAGTGGTTGTTGGGAACAAGTAAGAGCATCGGCAGACAGAGGTAAGGAAAATGATAATACAAAGAGAAAAGGAATAATGGCCAGCACTGACATTAAAGATTTGAGAAGCCTAGAGATATAAAATGGGTCTACAAAATATCAATATCAAAATGTGTTTTAAAAGGCATCGTATTGGTAGTCAGCATTAAACATTCCATGGTAGAAGAGATTCTGTTGGGCAATTTAGATGTTGCTAAGTTTCTTATTTAGAGACATTTTAAATTATCAGAAACAATTATGACACATTTCTGTCCATACATTGGCTATAAAGCTAAATGTTTGATTATAGTCTTTAAAAAGGTATTACATTTTTTTGAAGCATTTTCTTACAAAATTGTTTAATTTGAAATCCCTGGTAAGAAGTGCCTTAATTGCTTTTTCTACCAGTATGATAGTATACCCAGGCAAAAAAAAAAAAAACAAAAACAAAAACAAAAACAAAAACAGCTTAGGACAGCTTGGGGAAGAGTTTGCCTTGGCTTACAACTTCAGAAGAGTTACATTCCATCACATTGGGGAAGGTGTGGCAGCAGGAGCAATAGGCGAACCTTGCAGACAGGATACTGGCTGATCACATTTTATCCACACACGTGAAACTAACATTCCAAAAAATCTTTAATAATTTGAAAAGAGATTCGTTGTATTTATATGCCCTCCTTAAGAAACTGAACATTGTAAATGAAATAAAATTCTGTGCTATACTCAAGCAATCACCAGCCCCCTAAAAGTGTGGAAGGAATTCAGAGATGTAGAAAAGGTCACTTAGCAAAGTGCCTATGAAAACCAAGACTTGCAAACACTACAGTCTCAGTGCTGGACCTCAGAGCAACCCAAATTCTCTAGATAAAAAAAAAAATCTTGTAATCACCAAACCTCTAGTACTCAACTTAGTTTTAAAAATAATCAACAATGGAAGAAAACAAAGAAAGATAATCAACAATACAATGATAAAGTAAAGAAGAAAGAAACTAAACACAAATGTTGGAGTATTTCCCTCTTAAATGTTCACTAAGACGGTTTAATAGAAGTGTACCAGCTAATTTTGGAGTTATTTAATATCCTGCATTAGCAATGATTTGTAGCAAATGCTCTGCCCAACACATTCTAAGTAATTGTGTTAAGACTTAATGAAGTGCCGTTTGATATTACGGTGCTCTGTGGGTTGTTTACGCTTGCTGCTTGAATTATTCTTATTTCAAATAGTATTCAGTTAGTTCCCCCTAAAGGTGAAATGTAACGCACATATAATTTCCTACATGCAATTCCAATTAATAGCTTTAATCAAAGAAAAATTCACTAAAAATATTCTGAAACTCAGCATGCATATTGAATTAGAATCTTGAAACTAAATGTAATATAAAATATATTTCCTGAGACCTTTCTTGTGCCTTAAGAACTTTGTATTTCAATTTTCAAAGGAGAGTTACACTTATCTACTTTCCACAAAAATATAATTAAAAAATACATCTATTAAAAATTGGGAAAATAACAACAAATACTCTTACTTAATAAAAGTTTACATTTATGCTGAAGATCAATAATACATGTATATGAATAGATAGCGTTAGGTCTCGGATGTGAAATATTTACCCTAGGCTCATGTGTTTCAATACTCGGCCTCCAGCTGGCATTTATTGCTTACCCCTGGGACGTTGGGCCCAGCTGGAGGAGTGGGTTGCTGGGGAGCTGATCTCATGCATTGTTGCTTAGTGCTAATTCTAGCTGGATTTCTCACATTTCTGATTCTCCGGAAGGTAACAGTTCCCTCACAGCACTGCTCTCAGGGATTCTCCCTGCTATGCTTTCCTCTTCAGTTCCGACTGTCTCCTATTAGCCCAGGGCTTCTCAACCTTCCTAACGCTGTGACCCTTTAAGACAGTTACCCCTGCTGTGGTGGCTCCCACCCCTCCAACTATGAACTTAGTTTTGTTGCTAGTTCATAACTGTAATTTTTTTCTACTTTATAAATTATAATGTAAGTCTCTGAGTTTTCTGACAGTCATCGGTGAACCCCTGAAAGGGTTGTTCAACCCCACAAGGGCCATTACCCACAAGTTGAGAATCACTTTTTTAAACGTTAAACCATGTGAACTTCTTCGTCCTTAAATTGTTTCTATCATGAATTTGGGACAAAAAAGAGAAAGGCAACTGTTATGTAAATAAACACATTATACAAAAGTTTACACACACACATGTGCGTGTGTGTGCATATATATATGTATATAAAGATGATAGAGAGATAGAAGATAGATAGATAGATAGATAGATAGATAGATAGATAGATAGATAGATAGATAGACAGACAGACGGACAGACAAATTGATAGTTACACATGTAAATGCATGCTCTTCTTCTTTCTTTATCTAGAGGCTGCACTGGGATGAAATGATGCTACCGTTTTCTTCTGTTAGTTTTGTCCCTTATGACAGGAATACGTCAATCCTTTCTGTACTTTCTAAAAGCAAGCACCGACCCAGAGGCACTGCTGCTCTCATTTAAGATGGATAAATGAGTAAAAGCAGGCCATTTGGTTTTTGGCCTATGTAGCAGCTCCCCTCAGTACTTCTAAAAAATGTCACTTCCATATTTCACATGTGTTTCCAAAGTATTGAGTAGAGAGAAAGAAACATGTTTCTCTACATCTGAAAAAAAAAAGTCATCTAAATTTTCAACCTTAAATGTACTTTTTGAAGCCTGAAATATTCCTCCTGAATCCTGCCTTCATTCCTTTCTGCTCTTGTCTATTTCTCTCAGGATTTAGTCTGTGTCTTGTTTTATTTGTATTTCTTTAGAGTTTGATCACTCATACCCAAAAGTTAAATGCAGCATTTAGCATTTACATTAACATGCATTTCTTGTTTCTCATTTTTGCTATGTTGGCTGGCAAGCAGCAAAACCTTCAACTAGGTGATAATACTTCACTTACAGATCTATTAATAAGCATAACGAAAAGACATTTCTTTCTCCACAGAACCTCACACCACTGGAGAATCTACATCAGGACTATGCCCACAATGAATTTTAAATAGTGCTTTTTGGATAGAAGCAGATAAAAAAATTCCGCTTGCTTTTTGAAAATATACTTTATTTTACTTTTTTTCCCCCTGTACTACTAGACAAAAATAGTTTAAGAACAGGCCCTTCATTGTAGTAGCAAAAATTTAGCTCAAGTACATAGTGGTTTTCTAAGAGAAAACATGTGAAACAATGGATATTAGAAAAACAAATGTCGTTTTCAATGTGAAAACTCACTTGATTCTATCTTCTATTATAATCTAACAACTCATTTTATCCAGATCATTTATAACTTAGCCAAGTGCATTCATCATAGTTTTAATAACACTTAAATGAATGTGCTTATTCCTACAAAATATTGTTTCTTTTTATAACGGACATACAGAAAGTCCTTGGATTATTGTAATTGTACTCCAAGCCTTTATGTCAAGCTTTCTCAGTCTTGAAATTGCTTAAACTTTGAATATTACAATTATTTGCAATAAAGGGCATTCTTAAGCATCATAGTAAGATGTGTGTTTTCTTTAGTTACTAACTCTAAAACAGAAATGTTTCTCTCCAGTGACAAACATCCCCAAGAAAGGAGCCCAATTCACCCTATTGAAATTCATTCTCTCTTCATTTGAGTTGTGTAATATTCCTTGAATATTTGTATTAATGTGCTCCTACCTGCCATTTTGTTGTGACATAGTGCAAATAGTGTCCAGATATTTTTTTCACATTCTATGATTTTGTTTTAAATGAAACTTGTCTTCTAATTCAAAGTTACCCTATTTTTATTTTAAGCAGCATATAACTATAATTATGCTTAATGTCTAATCCCATCTGGAGACCATCTGTCTTAGAAAATATCAAGAACTCTTAGGATTAGAAAGCTATGCAGGTACTGTATAGGGGGATCTTCATTCCAAACATAACATAGTTATGTTAACTGAGGGGACAAAAACAAACTCACAATAGGATACCACGAGGCAGATTTTTGGCTTTTTGGTAAATGTTTCAGATAAAAGATAATTTTAAAATTTTTCTTAACATTCTAAGCATCCAAAAGGAGCTACATTATAAATGTCTAAGACTGTTTTTGTTTATGTTATCTATTTAAAGATATTTAGAAATTAAGAAAGAAATAAAAAAAAATAATGTTATTTGATTGCATCTAAAAGAATCTAAGGAATGACCAATCCAAGGATGCTACCACTGACATTGGAACTGGGCTAGTTAAATCACTAGTTAAGAAAATGCCCTACAGGCTTGGTACATACTGATCTTATGGAGGTATTTTCTTAATGGAAGTTCCATCCTTTCAGATGACTTTAGCTTGTGTCAAGTTGAAATCAATGTGCCAGCTCATAGTTCCTATTACCTTAATAAAAGACCTACTATCTATAGTTTATAGAAGTAAATGAGTTAAGGAGTTGGTCTTTCTAAGGTTGTTGTGATTGGAACTAGCAGATTTACCTAAGGTTTTTCAGAAGATAAGAAAGTTCATCTCATAGTATACTCCTTACAAGCACTGCTGGAAATTTTATTTTAGCTCATAGTGGAGAATTGTTTTGCATAAATACACACAACACATACATGTGCACACACACAACAAATATAAAACACATATTTGATTAGAAAGAAGAGAAGGAGTTATTTTTTATAAAGACATTAGTAAGTAATTTTACAAAAAGAGAGCTTCAGTGTAAAGATGGTCGTGTTTTCCTAAGTTGCCTAGTTCATGGTATTTTCTTTCTTTTTTTTGGAGAGGTAAGGGTTATTTGACTGACATTTTCACATCACAATTCATCATCAACAGAAGTAAGGACAGGAACTCAAGTGAGGTGGGTAGGACCAGGAGGCAGGAGCTGATTCAGAAACCATTGAGTGGTGCTGATTGCTGACTTGTTCCCCATGACCTATTCAGTCTGCTTTCTTATAGAACCCAGGACTACCCCCAGCTCAGGAACGGTGCCACCCCCATCAACCACTAATTAAGAAAATACCCTACAGCTGGATATTATGAGGGCATTTTCTCAACTGAGTCTCCCTCCTCTCAGCTGACTCTAGCTTACATCAAATTGGCCTAAAACTAGCCAGTACATCAAGATATCTGTAAAATGTTTTCAAGTAATGTCAGCATAACATGGCTCCCCAAAGCCACCCAAGGTTGAAAGAAACCTAAATATACTCACATCTGTGTGGAAGAAAGTTAAACATCTCGGAAAAGTTCAGTCATTTATTAAATGTCACACATCTAATGAATGGTATGGGCAAAACTAAGCCATTTTAAAAGTACAAATTCATTTCTCTGCAGTATAACATGTGACAAAATTGTGACACGAAGTGTGCTTTTTCCATATTTCTGTCCCCAAAACAACATTTTAGTGCTCTGTCAAGCTTTGTTTCCCATTTCAATGGTATTTTCTAGGACACATAGTGTAATTATCTCTGTACTTCTTATGAGGTAATTATCTTCTTGCCTTCATAACAGGTTCTAATATCAATGACTTATTTTTCAAAACATTTTTTTTTTACTGTGAGGAAAAAAAATCCTCCCAAAGAAAAATTTGTCTAAATCTGCCACTTGGTAGAATTTATGTCTTTACAGCTCCCAAAATTGCAACTAGTAATTTTCTATGCTTATACTTACATTGTTTTCAATTCTTGCAATTTTAAATATCCTCCTTTTGCAGAAGAGAAATGACTTGAGAAAGTTGTAAACATTATGGGTTGTAATTTTAAAATATTACATTCTCTCGACAAGAAGCTTTAAAAAATATCTACCTCCACAAGTACAAAATAGTAACTTTAAAACTGCACTCCTGGCAGAAATGGGAATCCAATTGCAAGGAAAATGTGTATTTGTAAAGGAGATGATTCTCATTCTAAACAGTCAACTACCCTACAATTAGCATCTATTCAAATGTCGTCATCCATTGGTTATAGATGGAATCAAACTAATCAAATGTATAAAGAATTGTCCACAAGGTCTCTTTGAAGGCTGGTGGTAATTGCAAGTCATTTTTACTTAAAAAATAAAGGTGGAATTTAAACGCCAAGATTTGCCTTGGTTTCAGAAGATCTACAAGGGATCCTTTAATTCAGTTTATAACTGGAGTGCCTATGGAGAGGGAATTCTTGATTGTGAGCTGCCTGAGATAGTGTGGTAAGGAATAGCAAGACTCTAGTGTGAGGTTATAAGCCATGAAGTACAAGCAAAGAATATGTTGGGGAATTGAAACTGTGTACATGAGCTAGAGGTTAGACAAACACTCACTGGTAAAGTTACAGGCAAGAGTTGAGCATAAAAATGTTTTCCGGAAAATTTGATAATCAAAACCAGATCTGAGAAAAAAAAAGTGTGCCATTTGTTTGACCCCAATTATCCCATTGCTATAGTTGATCTCACATAAACTAGGCATGTGAAAACTCTTCACTTAGTCATGGAATTTGATATGGCTGCTGTGAACAGTGTTGATAGAAGAACTGTGTGACAGCTAACCAAACTGAGAACTATTTTTTTTTCATTTTAAGTAGAAAATTTAGGTAATAAATAAGTTATAAAACCATTTATTTCCCTATTTTTATGGAAATATATAAAGGAATGATGATATCTCAAATGTTTTCACTAGAATGAGAAAGAAGGTCATGGTCATTCAAAAGAGTCTAAATCCTTGTGAGTTGAGTCACTAAAAGTCCTTCCCTTTGGAGTATATGGAAACTACCTAAGGTCCTAATGACAAACTGAAATAGTATTCTACCCCAGTTCATTCTGAGGATACAATGACTTCATTGGCCATATCTATTATCTTAGTGACTGTTCTATTGCTGTGAAGAGACACCACGACCAAGACAACTCTTATAAAAGAAAACATTTAATTGGGGACTTGCTTACTATTTCAGGGATTTAGTCCATTATTATTAGGGCAGAGAAAATGACAGCTTGCCTGGCACTGAAGCAGTTGCTGAGAGCTACATCCTGTTTCACAGGTCAAGAGAAAGAGCAAACTGGACCTAGCATGGGCAAACTAAGTCCAACGAGGCCACCCTTCCAATCCTTCTCAAATTGTGTCACTCCCAGATTAATAAACATTCATATATATGAGCACATGAGGGCCACTGTTATTTAAACCATTACACATACAGAGGATGGATGAAGAGTTATGGGCAGTAACGTGGTTGACTCCATGGTAGTAGCAGCACTGGATTATCTTTCCTTAGCATACATGATGGCTTTTCCCACGGCAACACAGATGGCATCCCCGTTTCCACTCATCTTCTCTACCTCATAAAATCTAGGACTCCTCTAGACCACTGGGGATACCAGCAATTAGATAAATGTATAGAAATGGTGGAGATGAATGGCTGAATATTTAGAAAAGGTCCCAACGACCATTCCTAATCTCTCCTTATATGAAGTAACATTCACATTCCGTGGACCAGACTGTGAGGGATTTCCAAACAACACATAGCTAAATTTATGAAGATGGTGACAATTTGACACAGAGGATAGAATATATAATCATTGTGCATAATCTGCTTCCCTTGACTTCTTCCCACAATGAGAACTGAAATATGAACTGAAAGATGGGAGTCCATGGATGAGGTTCTTGGGAGACACATCTTTAGGTTTTGAAAATAGTCTTTATAGAGTCGTATTTCCTAAAGAACGTTCTCCTTTCCAAAAACATTTCACTCAAGTTCCAACCACAAGATTACCTAAATTATAGAGACTCATTTGGGAAATGACTAGCTTTTTTTTTATTAACGTCCTTTTCAAATGATTGAAAGGTGTCATAAAATTTTTAAAAATATCTGTAATTTTTTACTTTTGCATGATTCCCAGAAGCCCTCATAGGTCCAGAATGTAGAATAAGTTAAGTATAAAAGTAAGTTCTATTTGAAAAGTCGTGCTGGCTTAGCCAAGAAGGAAAACAATGAACTGGAAAAGGCTTTTGTATATGTAGCTAACATTCAACATAAACAAAGTAAGTCAACATCATATGTTCTCCAGGAGAAGTTGTAATCACATCACTTCCTTTGTGTATTGAGTTTATAATATCTGAGGAAGTCCAGATTTTAGAAGTAGCATATTCAATTGGAATGACCATCCTGCCTTTGCAACAATCTATTATAATATTCTGAAAGAGATACATAAAAACTTGTAGCAAGCCTCGCCACCCCCCAAAAAATAACAAGGAGACTTATTAATTATAAAAGCTTGACTTTAGCTTAGACTTTTTCCAAAATAGCTCATAACAAGTTAACCTGTCTCTATGAATCTACATTCTGTCATGTGGCTTGGTTTCCTCTGCTCTGGACCATATGCCTGACTCCTTCAGCATCTCCTGGTGTCTGCCTACTTCTCTTCTCCCAAGAGTTCTCTCTCTTCCCGGAAGCACTGCCTATTCTCTGCTGCCTAGCTATTGGCCATTCATCTCTTTAGCAAACCAATCACAGTGACACATCTTTATACAGTATAAAGAAATATTCTGCAGAAAAACTTTTCTTACGGAGGGGAATCAAGTATATCTCATGCTTGGGCATCATTTCAAATAAAAATCATAAGATATACAATTTCTCAAAACTTACCCTCAGCACCAAAGGAAATCAATACTGAAATTACTATAATTCATTTTCACCTCAGCCATGAATAGAAAATCCAGTACATTTTCCATCAAAGACAATTTTTTAAAAGAAGGTGCTTGGTACTTATCATTAACCAATGCCCTTTAAGAGAGAAAACATGCAGGTATTTTGGATTAGAGCCATTCTCTATATTCAGAACAAAGAATTTTAAGACTTCCAGAATCTGTGCTAATTTTTAACAACCCAGAATCAGAAATTTATTTTGAGACTTGTTATTCTGTACCTCTCCCTGTGAGCCCTGCGGGAAATAAGGTATTTGCAGTATCTATAAGCAGAATGAACAGCTCAGAATGGTTTTAAGGCAGACAATGACCAGGAAACATGCTGTGGGAATTGCAAGGAACAGTGAGATGCAGAGGCTGCCTCGGCTTCCTCCCCAAAGAAATCACGTAGTGAGGTCCTGAGCTCTGTGAGAGTACGCTCCAGAAACCAGAATGCAGTTGGTGCATGGCATCTGGAAGTGATGACCAGGATTGTTGATTGTACCAATTCTTTCACTGACAAGAAGGAATAAAATGAAGACATCACTAATATGTTTTAAAAGACAAACAAACAAAACTGGACCCTAAAAAGAAATTAGCCTCAGAATATATTTAACTAAGGGAAAGCGTTTAAAACACACACCTTTTCCTTTGAACAACTAAAAACACCAGAAGACCATTCAGTTATGTTTGATGATATGATGTCTTGCAAAGTGATGTGTGATGGGGACATGTGGAAGGGAAGTTCCTTGTCCATCAAGTAGACTTGAGGAACTGTTGTCTTTGTTTGAACATGAATTAACACTATGTTAGTCAAAGTGTGCTAAAACAATGTGAAAGACCAGAAACAGAAAGCCAGCAAAGCTTCTGGATTTAGTAGGCACCCAGGAAATTCAGACTTTCTTTCTTTATGAGATATGCTGGAGGAAAGGGTAGAGAAGAGGAAAGAGGAAGACAGAGGAGCAGAAAAATGAGGTCATTGTTCATCACTGTTAAGTAAATGTTCTGGTCTGGGTTTTTCCTTGCAATGTAAAACTGAACACGGGCCTTGTATGTTTCCCATCTGATTTATGGGACTTCTATGTCACCCATCTGAACCAGGAGTCTTGTATGTCACCCATCTGATTCATGGGTATTGTAGGTCATCCATCTGATCCATGGGTCTTATATGTCACCAACCTGATCAATGGGTCTTGTATGTCACCTATCTGATCCATGGGTCTTGTTCACTCATCACAGTTACTTTACTTTCAGATTTGATGCATTCTTGTGAAAGGCAGAGCCTTCTAAATCAAAAGCCTGAAATCTGGACTGAGGACAGCATTGCTCTAAGAAGATAAACAAGAATTTTACAATTTTCTTAACTTATTCTATTTTTGAACAAACAAAGTCTTCTTTGCTTTTAATATAGTTATTTACATTACCATGCTCTTGATTTACTGAGATACAAGTGTTCTGCACACCTTTCACTGAGTTAAATATTTCCTTTTGATTATATTGCTAATTTTTACATATGTCAAAGAATCAGAGTGAATTTTCAACAATGTAGCACAGTAAAGTTTGTATGCAAAATTCATTGATGAATTTGATGTTATGATCTCTAATTCTCCTGAAAATACCATAAACAACTATACTTTCTGAAACTATAGTAATTCCAAATTGTGGCCCTGCAGTGAGTATGTGTACATTTGTAATCCTAATGCATAAGGGGTGAGAAAGGAGAATTGTGAAGACGTTTGGGGTAAACTTTAGTTCAGAGTCAGATCATACCTCAAAGATACAAACATGTCTGCAGAAGTATTCTAATGCTAATTTGGCAGGCACCAGGCCTAGAGCCCATCTCCTGGAATAGAAAAATTAAATAAATAAATAAACTAAACAATAAAATACAGATAATTTTAATAATTCATTATTGCTTTGAAGGTAAGCAATAAATTTAAAAGCAAAAAGAGCAAAAGGATCATCTTCCCTTCCTAAAGCAGGGAAACACATGGCAGAAATTCCACAATTTCTACTCTGTATTCTGAAGAGCTTTAACTTTCAGCACAGTCCTTGTTTGAGTGGCTCCCTTTAGAACATAACAGTTTCCTCTGCTTTCAATGCAAATATCAGAGTAGAAAATCTCTACATTTAGTTTGAACAAATAAAATTCCACATTTCCTCTACAAATCATGAGATGGCAGGTCATAAATAACACATATGCAAATAAAAGATTACCACCTTCAAATATATCAAATTAAACCAGGAACATGTAGACACTTGGACTTAGCCAAAACCATATTGACAGGCCTATGAACTTTATGACTCCAGTATGTCAACAAATGGCACAATCACTTCACCTGGCTTGTATAAAAGGAGGAATCCCTCACACAGGGATTCCAACCCATCTTAAATACCATTCAGATATGTCTCAACAGACAAAAAAGCTGACACAGTGATGATGGTATTCCTGGGCCTTCCACTTTATAGACAGTCAGGACTATAAAAAGAAACTCTGTCTTAAAAATCAAAAAATTAGTAATGGGTCAATAATTTTTTATGGCCTTTTAAATGTTTAAGACCCTCCTCCTGTGATGAAACAGACAGATACTTATCTGATATAGGCTGAAAATATTATACAAAACAAGCATAATAAAGACAAGGACAATAAAGAATTTTTCAAATTCTTGTTTCCACTCCATCAAACCAATATTATCCATATTAATAAGGAAGGAAGAAAGTAAAACTTGCCTTCATGGGCACTTTTTTCCTTCTTTCTTTATTTCCTTCTTTTCTTTTCTTTACATTTTTTTGGATACAGAGCCACCCAGTATACCCGAATAGTCGGGATCTTGCTTTGTAGAGTAAAAAGCCCAGCACTCACAGAGAGCTCACTGTAACTCTCTTCTGGGTGTGGGATTAAATGTGTGTGACACCATCATTCTATGTTTTAATATAAAATGAATATTAATAAAAGCATCCTATATATGGGTAGAATTATAAATTTGTCTTTGTCTTAAAAATGTAAAATATTTGGAATAAAAATAAATGTACAACCAATAGACCTCAAGTGTAAAATAGGCTTTTAATAATACATGCAATCTCTTCTATTAAAATTTGATCACTGGAGCTAATGTTTTTATTCCTCAAGGCCTATTTTTCCCACAACCTTTGAATCACAACGGTGCATAATGTGTTTGTCATAATCTTATACAGCTACCTAATTAGCAGATGGACCAGTGAGTTTCTGAGGCAATTTTCATTTTTCTTAAATGAAACATCTGCCATTTTATAAGTCTCTTGATCAGATATTATAGGATATGATTTACTTCAAGCTGTGCAGAGAATCTGTCAACCGAGTTCCTATCAGCATCCAAGTTTGTAAGGCGATTTGTGGTCTGCAGTGAAAAGTGCTGATCTGTAAATAAGTAAGAATGTTGCTCCTGAGGGCCAAAGCACAGGGCTCTCCTCAGATAATGCTCAGCCATTCCATCAGACAGAGATAAGAGTTCTTAGATATAAGTCTAGCACCACTACAAATGCCATAGCTATGCATTGACTTGTATTTGTATATTTCCTTCTTTGAGTGTCTTTTTTATAAATTTTATTTACAGAACATATGTGTTTTAGTTTTCCAAAACTAAAGATATTTTAGCTTATGATAAATTATATTTACTGAAACTTTTTTTGACTATTGAAATGTACAGGACACTCCTCCTGTGATGAGTTTGATAGATACTTTCCTGACCAGGTTGAAAAGATTATATAAAGAGAATTGGAAATAAAAATACTAGATATAATAAAGAACACATTACTTCCTCATTCATAAGCTGGTACAATTTATTTAAAAAAATTATTTTAAGAAACTTTTTTTCTAATTTTATATGCCAAATCATTTCTCACTCCCTCCTCTTTCCCTCTCCCTCTGTTTCTCCCCACACACACCCTATGCCCCATCTACTCTTCAGAGATGGTAAGACTTCCCATGGAGAGTCATCATAGTCTAGCACATTGCTTTGAGGCAGGCCCAAGGCCCTGCCCACTATATCTTGACTGAGCAATGTATCCCTCCAAAGAGAATGGGTTCCAAAAAGCCAGTACAAGCACTGGGGATAAGTCCTGGTATTACTGTCAGTGGATCCACAGTATGCCCCAGCCATATAACTGTCACCCACATTTAGAGGGGCTATGCTGACCCTATGCTGGTTCCCTTGCTGTCAGGCCAGAGCTATTGAGTGCCCATTATCTCAGAAAAGCCATGTAAATGGGTATCCCCACCATGGTCTTGGCATCTTTGCTCATATTCTCACTCCTCCCATCCTTCAACTGGGCTTTGGGAGCTCATCCCAGTGCTCTGCTGTGGATCTCTGCATCTGCATCTGCTTCTCTCAGTTTCTGCATGTAGTTTCTATGATGGTATTTAAGATAGTCATCAATCTGACTAGAGGTCAAGGTCAGTTCAGGGACCTTCTCCACAATTGCTTAGGGTCTTGGCTGGGGTCATTTTGGTGGATTCCTGAGTATTTTTCTAGTGTCATGTTTCTTGCTAGCCCCATAATGGCTGCCTCAATTAAAATATTTGTCTCCTCATTCTCTGTCTCTGTCCTTCCCCATCTTGACAATCCCAACCCCACATCAGACAGAGGAATAATTTCAAAAATATATAAACAACTCAAGAAATTAGACATCAAAATATCATATAAATTAAATATAGGGTATAGATCTAAACAGAGAATTATTAAGAGAATAATCTCAAATGGTCAAAAGACACTCAAGGAAATGTTCAACAGCCTTAGCCATCAGGGAAATGCAAATCAAAATGACTCTGAGATACCATCTTATACCAATCAGAATGGCTAAGATCCAAAACACCAGTGATAGCTTATGCTCTAGAGACTGTGAAGTAAGAGGAATACTCCTCCATTTCTGGTGGAAATGCAAAACACAACCATTTTGTAGATCAGTATGGCAATTTCTCAGAAAATTGGGAATCAACCAACATCAATACCCAGAAATACCACTCTTGGGCATATACCCAAAGGATGCTCAATCATACTACAAGGACATATGTTTGGCTGTATTCATAGCAACATTAATTGTAATACCCCAAACCTGGAAACAACCTAGATTCCCCCAAAATGAAGGATGAATAAAAGAAATGTGGTACATTTACACAATGAGGTATGACTCAGTAGTAAAAAACCAATGACATATTGAAATTTTCACTTAACTGAATGGAAACAGGAAAAAAACATCCTAATGGAGGTAACCCAGACCCAGAAATATAAACATGGTATGTACTCACTCATAGATGAATGCTAGCTATAAAGCAAATGATAGCCAGCCTATAATGACCCAAAAGAAGTTAAGTAACAAGGGGAAACTTAAGAGAAACATATGTAGATTGCTCTGTGAAGGGGAAATAGACAAGATCTTCTGACAAATTAGGAGCATAAGGGTGGAGAGAGAAGGGAAGGTAGAAGAGAGGAGGAGAAAAATGGAGAGGGGAGGAGAACTCGAGCCACTACAATTTCTAAGTGTAGTCTTAGATCCACACATAAGTGAAGCTCCCCTTTCTTCTTGAAGGAGCTGCTTTTTGCATCATACAGGGACCATCACAAAAACCCATAACTGATGAAAATGTAGAGAACAGCTTACAATAGGATGGCTGGGTCTAATTTGTAAATCTGCAGCACAATTCCTACAGTTTAGGCTTAGGGAACATCACAATCTTAAAAGATTGTAAAATTCAGGGGACTAGGATATCTGTTGAAAGATAGTATCCTTTGTATGTGATAGGAAAACCGTACGCATGAAATCTCAGCCATATGATACCCTAAACAAGACCAGCACAGTGGAAAAACCAGTGGGCATGTTAACATAAATGGGGAAATTTATTTGGCTTCACGTGTACATCAAGAGCTACAGGCAATTAATACCCATTGAGAGGGAGAATCATCTTCTCCAGGACCCAGCCCCCAACAGGTAATCCAATTACAAATGGTCAGCCTTAAACATATATTAATAGAAATAAGAGTAAATGGATTCCATGTATTGTATTGATACATACATGTGTGTATGTGTATGCATATATGTAGACAGCAATAAAAATGAAAGAAAATGAGGTCACGGTTTTTTAAAGGGATTGAAGATACTTGGGGGGCTGGAGGAAGGAGGGATTGAAATAATGTAAGAATGGTGCTTGTGTGTGATATTATAAAAATCATTTAAAAATTAGAAAAACAGAAGTGATAGAATTAACATAGATTCCAGGGGAGATTTAATAGTTTGGCTTGCATAGTAGAGGCTGGCAAGCTTAACAGTTGCTTGCATGCTGGAAAGGCAGAACACAGATTGCTCCATTCATGAGTCTGGGGTGTGACTTCTTTATATTTTGGCAAAGCCAGAAGCAGAAAACAACTTCAGAAATCAGACCAGGTCCCAGCCCTCTCTGGTGCCTCCCTGGCGACCCACTTCTACCAATGATGAATCTGTGTAGTGAAGACATCTGTGTAATAACCCCCTGGAGCTTAAGGATGACCTTGTAATTAGTCCCACAGTGAGAACAATTCACAAATAGATAAGTATGAATATAACTCCTGACACTTAAGCATTTTGCTTTTCTCAATAAGAAGTAAACCTTATCAAAATTCAATGTCCTGTGATCTACTTTAGGGAAATTTCTAAAATTTTTCAAAAGAAATAGTGAAAATCTAGACAACTCTTCCAGAGAGCAGACTTAGAATTAACTCTTAGCAATTTACAACTTTGATATCTAAGTCTTTTAACACACTGAATTTTTTTAATTTTTAAAATTGACATTCAGTGCAATACCAAGTGAGCTCTTTATTTATAAATGGTGCTTGTCAGAAACTCACATACATATCACATCATGGAAAATGCCTTCTTCCTAGGGGACAGTTCAGTGAAACAAATATTTGTAACCATCTATTATCTATGTGATTGAATTATCTCTTTTGGTAAATATATACAATTTTATAAAGCTTAAGAGTTTATGAATAGTGCCCTTAATGTTGTTAGTAAAAATATTATAGAGTGCATTTATTTCATATTCTTTTTGATTAAGCTTAAATCATATTGATCTTGTCCTTGCAGTGTTGGGGGAGGCTGCTTGTTTGTTCCCAGCTGCCCAGAACCGTAATAATCATACAGATACTGTATTATTTGCAATATTGTTTGGCCAATAGCTAATGCATATTTCTAACTAGCTATTATATCTTGAATTAACCGATTTCTATTCATCTATGTATTGTCATGTGGCTGTGGCTTACTGGGTAAAGTTTCATCCGGCATCTGTCTCCATGGCTTCTCTCTGACTCTGCCTAGTCTCTCTATATATCTCTTTCAGACAGGCTTTACTCTGTTAATCCATTAGCTGACAGCAACTTCTTTATTAACCAATGGCAATAAAGCATATTCATAGCAAACATCACCTCCCACATCACTGCAGTGGGGCCAGGAGTTATGAACTGGCTTTTTGGAGCCCATTTCTTATGGTGGGATACATTGTTCAGCCTCAATAAGGGATGGAGGCGCATGGTCCTGCCTCAACTTGGTATGCCAGATTTTACAACACTCCAAGGGAGTGAATGGAGGTAGGATGGTAGAAGGTGAGGGACGGGAGAAGCAGAGGGAGGGCAACGTTGTTTTGGTATGTAAAATGAAAAAATAAAGGATGAAAAGAAAAAACACATTGATCTGTGTATTCCAATTCAGTTCAAGTGAAATCTAAGAATGGCACTTACTTTTCAGACTCAAAGGTAAGTTATTCACTAGTGATTGAAGCCAGCGTGTTCACTTCCTGCAATTACACATTCATAACTAGGTAAACAAGAAACTATACAGTTTGAATACTCACAGTCAGGAGATGTTCCCAACATCTGTGTTTGTATAAAGAAACTGTGTTCAGTCTAATTAACCCATTTACTTGAGGTTTCCTTACTCTGGAGAGAGATAAATAGCTTTTAATGAAATTTGTTTGTACTTTGCAATTTCAGGAATTTGGCAATTAATGTAATTTGAAAAGAATGGAGAGCCTGAGGGAAAGAAAGAACTTTTAGAATAATCTTGTTAATAAAATATTGATATTACACACTGTTTTCGAAAGTTATTATTTATTTGTCTATCATTACAGGCAATTTTATGCACTGAGCAGTTAATGTATGACAATTTCTGGATTCATATTAACTCCATGTGTACATAAAATTGATTTGTTTATGAAGATTCAAATCCAATTTTTCATCCTTGAAACTACTTAAGCTCTAGTTAAAGGCTGAGAAACTTATTTGAATAAATACATCATTTCTTAATATGCATTAAGCTAGAATTTCTTTACAGAACAGTTCACATTTCACAGATATTTATTTCTTAAAAATAAGCACCTCAATTTTATCTAAGTCAATTTTTATATAGCAAAAATATTTTCTTCAGTTTAATATTTTGATTATAAAAACCTAAAATCCACTGTGCAACTACGATCATATGCTGACAGTTCAGCAGCTTGTTTTTGCATAATATATTTTATTTGGAATTTTGAAATATAATTACAATGTTTTCATAATTATAGATATTTCAAGGCAACTACATTTGTCATCCAAATTTATTTTATTCTTACATAATAAGCTTAGAAATCTGCATAAAATATTTAGAGTACATTTAATTTAGATGATGAATACGTGTCTTGGTATATTCTGAGAAAAATGTTTTTCGTTTTTAGTTAGCTTATAGCATTCATGGACTCTGACAGAATATTTTCAGTTGCTTAGCACGTATCTCAAATATTATATATATTATATATATAGTATATATTATATATATACTAAATTGTGACCCTATACAAGTTACTTTATTTAAACAGTTCTGCATTTTTTGAGATTATAAGATAATTAATTATATCCCTCTTCCCTTTTCTTACTCTAAATACTCTCATATACCCTCCTTGTTCTAATTTAGATTCATGGCCCTTTTTGTTTTTAATGTTGTTACGTGTGTATATGTGTGTGTTTGTGTGTGTGTTCCTAAATAAAGGAAAATCAAGACAGTTATAGATAGTTAAGTTAAAAAAAACAACCCAGATGTATAGAAAAGCACAAAACACTTCTTAAAGAGTAACTTCCACGGAATGGCATCGGAACAAAGGATGCAACATTAAGCTATTGTCTTTAGAAAATACTTCATTTCATACGTTACATCCATAAACTTATTGAAAATGACGAAGTTCGTAAAATAAAAAAAAATATTTTCTTACCTTCTTAGAACAAGTTGAGTGGTCCTTTTTTCATTTTTACTAGCATCCTATCTGAAACTCATTAACCGTCATGTTACAGGTTAAGCTGACAAAAAATAGATCAGAAAAAAGCAGAATATAATAGTATATAGTTCAACATCTGAAACAAAGTCATGATTCCTGATATCTAGAAAGCTTTACTGTGATGAGAGCTTCCAAACTGCAACCTCCAGTAAAGCTCTGTTCTCATGGGACACGTGACATATTTTCAACAGCCCCGAAAGACATCATTGACAGGAAACATCTTCCCTCATCCCACTCACCTGGTTTAATGTGATCTTGAGATAACAAGAAGTTGCTTTTCAATATTTAAGAAGGGATATACACTAATAGTAAGTTTTCAATTATGCATGTCCCATCAGTATTTACAAGTGACAATTTTTTTTTTAGGAAAATAATAGGCACATTGATTCGTAAAAGTTTACTTAGGATTTTTTTTAAATGTTCAGTAGTCATGATAAGAGACTTAAATTTGGAGATGTTCTTATCCTAGTTTGTGCAACAGATACTTTAATGAATGCTGTGTTCCTTTGCCGTTTTGCTTTTAAGTCACTTCAAGACAAAGTCGTATATATTTTTCACTCATTTGAGAATCAAATACAAAGCAGGGTGAAACTTGTAAGACTTTTTCTTCTTTTTTGTTTTTGTTATTTTCTTTTTCCTTTTTTTTTTGCTTAAAGAAAAGTGGGAGTAGGAAGAGGAGCTTTGAAGTTAAAGTATGTACAAAGCATAAAAAAAACAAGTATAGAACTCACAATTATAGTTATAATAGATCACAGTGGGGGACCTGCATTCAGCTACCAAAGACTTTGCTTTTATCTGAATACCACCTATTAAAGGGGAATTTGTTCTTTTCCAATTCGAATTCCATTGAAAACAAGAGAAAATAGTTCACTCAAAAATGCAGGTCTCAAAATGCTTTTCTAAACTGTTAGGATTCTGGGTCTGCTACACTGGTTTTGTTTCTTCAAGCATATCTGATCTCTTATCTGAGTTTCTCTGGCACAGTGGGTGATTTACCACCTTTGACTAGGTTATAAAAGGTATACTTAATCGCTGTGATTGAACTCAGTGGTCCCTGGGAAAACTTTCTTTGGAACGTTAAAATAGGATTTATTTTTTCACAGATAAATGCTCTCATGAGACCGATCCTTCATAAGACCACGAGAATTTTCACAATTTGCACTATTTTCACTGCCAACTATTTAAGGACAAAATTTTAACCAGTAGATTGTAGATGTCAATTCTATGATTTTTATACTTCTCCTAGCTGGATTATGATATTATGACAAAATCCCAGTCGGCCAGAATTTTAATATATTTAATAACAAATGACACATTACACCCAAATAGCTACTTGATGTCATTAATGTTTGTTTTAACCCTTGAAAATTCCCAAAGTTTATTCACTGGTCAGTGGCACAATCCAGGGTATGTAAGGCCATTGGTGGTTAATAGGAATCTTGCTACATCAAGTGGAAAAGAGAAGCTATATGTTATGAGAGGAGATGATTGGCAAAATTCTTCAGAATAAAGGGGCAAAGATATCTTAGCGGTAATCCGAAACCTTTAATGCCTTTCAATCCCAGTTTCAAGAGACAATGGGCACCATTACCTGAGACTGAGATAAATTTAATATTAGAAATACAGTCACTTGCATTGGTGAGTAAATAGAGGGCATCTTGTGATTATTTTGAATTGACAGACGTGACGACGTTATGTTAAAGCAATGTCTCACTCATGAGAGTTTGACATGTGATGCCAAACATAATCCTAGCCATGAACCATTTTAAACTGTGTGAAAGCACAGACAATCGGGATGAGCCTCAGAATGACATTAGGTACAAACAGGTGGAGAAAACAGAAAGGAGAAAGGGCCAGAAAGATCAGAGGTATATAGGTCCTCTAGAGTTTACCCATTGTCCCAGAAGGGACCAGAGCTGTGTGAAATGCAAAAACAGCCTCTGAATTTCAACCTTACAGTTCAGGTTCCATGTTGTGGTCATCTCTAGTTCCACTTTAAAAGAATATTACTTGAAACAACTTCAGATAGTTAATAATCAATGTATCAGGCATATGAGTATATCGGGCACACCAAAAAGTAAAATTAATGAATATTTTTGATTCTGTCAATATTTTTTTAGTTTATAAAGGAGAGATTAATGAAGAAAATGTAGGAAACACTTGACTAATGTCTGTCATTGCCAGCTGCCTTCAAAAAATCTATTGTATTTTTAAATATACTCTTTTCTGCTATAATATAGTTAATAAAAGCAATACCCAAGATTTTCTATTCCTGATGCTATGTTATATTAAAAATCAGATCTGAGTAATACAATTGTAGTTTTCATTAACTATGTACCTTCTATCTGATCAGATGGATCCTCAACTGGGAATCAACCTTATCCTGACCTCTATCTCTGTCTTCCAAAGCAAATGACCAACTTTAATCAACTGTATTCTTTAGATTGGTACCATTTTTAGTCATATATTTCTTTGATTATCAAAAATGCCTTGTTTTTGGAATTGCCTGTTTGTTCTTAGAGATAAAAAACACTGACACCTAAATTGATTCCCAGCATGCTCTGAGTGAATGAAGATGGAATAGTTGACATATTGATGAATGTTCCATTGCTTATATTTTGTACCACAATTCCTAATTGGAAGTAATGCATTGTTTCTTTCTGAATAATAAAATTTCAAATGGAATTCAATGAAATTTATGTGGCTGGTGGTATGTTCATTTAATTTATCTAATTTAATTTTGGAGTTCATTTTTGTGTTTGTGACTCATCTTAGCAGACATTCAAACCTGGCTACTGAGCAGTACCAATTTTGAGATCCTTGATATTGATCTGCAATGCAAATTTTCCTCATAGAATGAAAGAAATAAGCTCTGATTTAGCTAATTGAATATACCTCCTCCTTGAATTCTTGTTTTTGCCCTAGTATCTCTTTATGAGAAAAATCAATCAACAGATTTACCTTTTCTCACACTTCTACTAATTCTGAATTTTAAAATCTCAATTAAGTCAAATTCACCAAATTGAAGAGGACCACACATTACCTGCTCAGAAAAGAAGTCTACTTTGTTAAATGGTGCAGAGTATTAGAAAAAACACCCTTTACTTTCTGCTTTGATTTAGTGACTTTGTTTTTTGTTTACAATATCCTGAAGCACCAATTAATACTACTTCAATCAAAACACTAAACATTCATTGTTTTATGTATAATAACCAAATATGACTAAAAAGCCTTTGGATGTAAAGAACTTGTGTTTTGGTAATAATAGTTAAGTGTAGAGTCATACATAAAAGCCAAAATTTTATTTTATTTATTTATTTTATTTTCCCTGTGTTTCACTATGTTTAAAAAATGTACTTCATTTTAGAAATTTGAAAAAAAAGACAATTACATGATTTAAACTTGTGTTTCATCTCAAAGGGATGTTAATTACATTTAAAGAAACTATTGAACATTTACAACAAAAAAATCTTATTTAACAAGAGCACAACCAGAAACCATAGCTAGTATATATGTTTGAACTTCAAATTTTTCTTCTTTTTCATGTTGCAAATAAACGTCATAAAATCATAAATATTAAAGACTAAAAAGCCCTTTTCCTGGAGCCTTTTAATATCTGCTCAGTAATGGCCAGAAACTTTTTTATTAATATGAATAAATTGCTGGAGACCCTTAGGTTACTATAGATTAATTTAATAAAATGGAGTACTCTTCTAATTACAGGGGGCATCTCAATGACTATTTTGAAGACCCTTGAATGCAAGCCAATGCAAACGAATATCTATGATGGCAGCAGTGTAAAGAAACTAGAAGGAATTTCTAATTGCTGTGTGGGCATGGAGGCACAATATAGCACCAGTTAGGTTAAGTTGAGCCAATGTATACATTTGTGTCAGTAAGGAGTGAAATGCAACAACTGTGAATGATGACAGACCTGCTGCTGCCTGAGGGACCACACACACACAGGAGGGCGATGAACTTTTTAAAGGCTTTGTTATTCCAGCTGGGCATCAAGAAGGGCCTATCTGTCCCAGCAGGTTTCCATTTACCTCCATAAACCTGAAATGTCTGCTTTTCAAAATAATATCTTCGGTGCTGTTAATTCACTAACTGTGAAAGATCATTGGGTAGAATCACTAGGTGCACCATGGAGGCCTAAGAAAGGCACTAGAACTTATAAGAATTTTGTTGACAGAGACAGTGAATTTGTTATTAGTTGTCCGAATTACCATTGCTAGGTAAATACATTCTGGAGAAAATTTGAACCTTTAAGGCTGCCCAGTTCTGTGTTACAGATATTCCAGAAAGCGAACATATCAATTTACTCTGTAAAAGTAAATTTTCTTTCAAATACAGTCTTTCAGTGGTTCCCATTTTCAAGAAAGAGCTTAATAGACTTCAATTCACTTTATTAAGGTTAATACAAGTTCAGAATTCCTAATCCAAATCCCTTGAGGAGAATGGCTTTTAGATGTTAAGCTTTGCATATTTTAGAAAGTTAATCCTGTGCAAATGCCATGTATGTAAGTTATACCCTGGGGTCTGGGGTAGCACCCCATAATCAAATACATTAATATTTATGCAGTGAATAATAGGATCATTCACTGGACTGGAAGAAATGGAGACGAAGACTTGCTTAATGTCAAGTCAGAATAAATTTCATCGGCGTAACTTACCCAAAACTTACTGCAACATTTATGACCTAAAAAGCTTTTAGATATTAGAATTATACACCTAGTATAGTACAAGTCTATGCAAAGGAGATGTGAACTTTCTCCACTTCCCATTTACAAATCAACGAAAAGTAATGGGATGTTAAAAATGTTGAAAGGAACTCCATGCCAAAAAGAGGACTCTCACATCAAGTCATAGTAGAGATGGCTTAAAAACATCAGTTGGGGGAAATATATGGTAGATTTAAACTACTTCAATGTATACTTAATTAATATAAGATTTTTTATTATACTGTTTGGTTGTGTCAAAAATTATAACAGTTTTTAGATATAATAATAAGTAAAGGGAATTGTCTAAGGTTTGGAATATATCACATTGGGAGCACACTCCATTTTAGTTTCATGGTATTTGAATTTTGTCTCCCCTGTAATGGAGACTCAAAAAAAATGGTTAGGCAAGATAGAGACAAAATCAGACCTAGATTTCACACAATGCTTCAGCATCATTGTAGACAAAGCAGCAAGATAAAGGATTGGAAGATGAGGGAAAGGATTGGGATGTTCTTATAAAACTGTACATTTATAGTGTCTGTAATTTAGAATCAAAGGACATATGCATGTTTGGATGAAGTGGAGAGAACAAGAGGACATTTCTGAGCAGTTGTAATGGAATAATGATATCTTTTACAGAATCAGAACACAATTAGAGGAAACAGTGGTATGGGGTGTGTATGCATAAAGAACAGAAGCACGGCTGATATTGAAAACAAATTTGAGCATACTAAATATGAGATTATTATATGACCAAATGAAAACACACACAGAAACATTAGCTACAATACTTGCAAGAACAAAAGAGCCTTGTTGATTAGTGATGTGAATGCTTTGTCAGAAGGACATAGGTGTTAAAGACAGCGAAGGATGGAAGTGAATAAGAAGCAAAGCCTACTGGAAAGAAGGGCACTTGCTTTTAAGTGAAAAATAAAATACACACATACAGCCTGGGGGAATAGCATGAGATTGTTTTAAAAAGATGAAATTGCAAGTAACAAGTTATTAACTATTAGTAGAGAGGTGAATGATAACTGGCTTTCACGGGCAGGTCATTGTGCTTCTCTTTCATAGCCTCATGTGGTAGGAGGCGGATTGTATGTATCTCAGAAAGAAGGATGTCTGCTGTGTGGACAGGAAGATAGGTTGGGAACTGTTTCCTGGAAGAACACCGCATGGGCAGGGGAGTATCTTTCATTAAAGAACCAGCAGGGAAAGATTGAAAATATATGGAAGTTCAAAGAAGGAGGAATAGTGACCCTAGAATTTAATGAGTAAAACACCCTGAAATAGAAGGCAGGAGATGTCCTCTACCATTTGAACAAAAGAAAACTAGAAAGAGATGAAGGCTGATTCAGAGAAGTCTACATTTGGGGGTTGCAAAGTCTTCAAGCTTGTGGCTTCTATGTTACAAATAAAATAAATAGAAAAGGTAAAACAGGTGTATGAGGTTGGAGGGGAAGAGAGAATGGCAAAGACGCCATGGAGAATGAGGGCAAATAAACTGAAAACGGAGGAAAATTTTATTTTTGTGTTTTTAATAGAGGGGTAAGATGGATTAATGTTCTAAATAGAATATTATGTTTTAGTATATATTGTATTTATTTGCTATCTTCACTGAAATATAAATTTTACCATGAGTTATCTGTGTTTACATGGATAAAAAATTATAAATGTTTGAGCAGAGAGAAAATCCAAAATAAATATATGTTTAATGATTAATGAATAACCTTTTGATCAAAGGTGTGACTTTAACACTTGTGTGGGTTAATTAATGCTAAAAGTATGAACTGTGGGATTTATATCAATCTATGTCAAAATCTGAACCTCTTTTCCTATGTTAACTCAGGGGGAAAAGGCAAATACAGTTCCCTATTGCTACAAATGATTTTGTCATGTTTTCTGCATTTGTAAAAATCATAAGGGTCATCATTGTATCTCTAGTTCAATGGAAGGACCTTATCCTTAGAAAACTACCTTCATAATTATGATATCTCTCTGGCAGGTTTGTAAACATTTTTGATCTTCTTTGATGGTACTTTGGCACATAATGAACAAGTGACAGAATAGTTGTAAAAAAATTTATTTACTATATAAAACAAAAGAATTAGAACAAGTGAGGAACTCAGAAAGAGACCACAGAGAAGGTCCACAAGATATGAAATCACTGCGCTACCCAAGACACATCTATGAAGAGTATTTTAACTTTGATTCTATTCCCTACATAATGCAGTGATGACTCAGTGCTTTCCTTTCTGTGGACTCATATAGACGACTGTGCTCAGTTTTGTGCATCACTCTGGGAAACTAGAAGGCACCATCTGGAAAATGATTACAGAATTCTACACCCTCTGGAGAAAATGAGGGAAGTGGGTGTGTGGGGTGGAAGGCAGCAAAGTGAAAATTGTGCCATTAATAAACGTCACCAAAGAGAACTAGACCATGGGTAGATTGTAAACTTCTTGCTTCTTGGAGGAGGCAGGTAGCTGAGCTTTAAGACTCTGGCATATACTAAATTCTCTATATCTTTTGTTTTAAAAGACCTTTAAAAAATAAAGAAACAATTTTATTCTTAAATGTTTTTTTATTCCTTTCTCATCAGTAAAAGGGAAACAGAGTTCTGCTTCCACCAAATGATTGCACAAGACAACTTAGTTTCACAACTTCCTGAGCCAAACACTCTTCTCCACGTATGTCCATCTACATTCTGGTTGAAGAGAACAAGTGACAAAACCAAATGCACCATAAGTGACCTTGTTGGATGGTAAAGTTCAAGATTTTTAAACATGTAAGAACAGACTGCTCATTTGTTTCCTGACTGCCCAGACCCAAATAATCCCACAGAAACTATATTAATTGCAACACTGTTTGGCCAGTGACTCAGACATATTTCTCACTAGCTCTTACATCTCAAATCAACCCATTTCTGTTAATCTGTATATAGCCAAGAGGTTGTGACTTACTGCTAAAGGTTCTAGCCATCTTTCTCTTTTGGCAGCTACATGATGTATCCTTGACTCCGTCTTCTCTTAAAGAAGCTATACCTCTGCTTGTCACCAGCAAACAGATCATATCTGAAAAATAAAATGCTGAAGTGGGAGTCCCCATTGTGTGCTGTGATTACCATTAATGAATAAAGAAACTGCCTTGGCTGTTGATAAGGCAAAACTTAAGTTGGTGGGGAAGATGCTGGGAGAAGGAAGGTGGAGAGGGAGACACCATGGATCTGCTGCTGGAGATAGATGTGCTGAAACTTTGCTTAGGAAACGACCTTGTGGTGTTGCCTTAAGAGACTATCATAGTTCTTTAAGGTTAGAGTGCATGGCTTCGGGGGATCTGTGTGCCTTTCAGTTCCTGAGAAATAGAGGCACTTCCTCAGGTAGAAAATTTGTCTTGTGTTTCTCTGTTTGCATTAGAAGCCACAGAAACTATTGAAGTTAGCTGGATGATTAGTCTTAGACATTAAGCTTGTGTAGCATATATAGTTTGTTAACATCATAGGATCCTAGCAAATACTGCTGTATTGATCCTGCAACTATCTAAATATTCTGTTTTGGATAAGAGTATAAAAAGTCTGTTTTTTTTTGGATTAAACTTGCCATAACCTCAGTCTTGATGTGATTCTCCAAATAATGCCTGGTTAAGATTCATTTATTATTGGCCATAACAGGTAACTCTTGCTTACACATAATCATTGTGTTTCTTTGAAATGCATTTAATTTTGTCAATTAATTATGTAAAAAGCAAGTTCAATTAAGACCAAGAGTTCAAGATGTTCTGGCAAATATTCTTTCTGATACTCCAAATTTTGTTTTTAATATTTCTACTAAATAAAATCCATTTGATAATTTGTCACGTATTTTCCCAACTTAGTTATGTAGTTTTTATGTTTGAAAAGAGGATTTAGCTAATTAGAAGTAACATTAGTTAAGAAAGGGGACTAAATTATAGATTGATTTACACAAAGATATTTTAATGTTTTAAAGATATCTAAAGATTCACAAAAAGATTATGTTCAACTGATTCTAGACATTTGTATCTTAAATTATTTAATCTATATTTATTCCCTGCTAAGCTTAACTGAAAATATGTGTTCAATCTCCCTCTGTATAACTGAACTTTGATGGCATAGAAACAATACAAAGCAAAACATAGACTCGAATTTACTTAATAAAAAATGCTGACACCAGCAATGGTTGTGTTTGCAGCTGTCTAATGTAAGGATAGGAATTTTCCAGGCTTGCAGGTTCTTTTTTAAAATAGTCTTCTTTGAGAAACCAAAAACAGAAATGACAGCACCATTTGATACACCATTGTGGATGGGGAAAGTCGCAAGAGGTCCTACTCATTTGACATATGACAGCATATATTGTGTGTCCCTCTGTGTGTATATGTATATATATATATATATATGTTATGTATTTATGTGAGTAAAATTGAATAGATTGTATGTATGTATATGTGTGTATAACAATAATAATAAAAGAAAAATTGGCCAAAAAATTGAGAAGAGTTGAGGAGGAGGGCAAGGGAGGAGTTGGAAGAAGGGATGAGCAGTGAGAACATAAGTAAATAAAGTACTCATGATTGAAAGTCTCAAGAAATAATTAAACAAAACAATGAAATCAAAATGGAAAATAACTAGAGTATACTTAAGCATAATTTAGAAAGCATAATATAAAACACTTGGGAATTGGTCTTAGAAATTAATTAATTTTAGATATATTATCAATTAAGCATCATCTCACTTATTTGTCTTACATTTTAAATTTACTTTTAAGTCTTTTAAAATATTTTCTACCTGTATGAGTACACAAGTATAGTGACACATGAAATAAAAATCCCATAGTGGGAGCTCGAAGAATCATTCAATGAAATGCATGGCAAACTGATTTCAGATATCCAGGTTCCAAAAATAAATCTAGGTACAGCAATGAGTGGTTGTCTCTCGCAATTTCGCACTGGGATTTCAGCGCTGGGAGGATTTCTGAAATTTGCTCATAAGCCAATCTATCCGAATCAGTGAGTTGTAAGTTTGGGTGAAAGTCTCTTTCCCAAAACGTAAGGTAGAAATGCTGAAGAAAGCACCTTTGGTGGTTTGAATGAAAATGGCCCCCATAGGCCAATAGGGAGTGTGGCACTATTAGGAGGTATGGCCTTGTTGGAGGAAGTGTGTCACTAGGGGCATACTTTGAGGTGTCAGAAGCCCAAGTTCCCACTTCCTTCCACCTTTGGATCCCACGTAGACCTTTCAGTCATCTCTCCAGTCAGCACACTGTCAAGCTCCCTGCCATGATGAAAATGGACTAGACCTCTGAACTGTAAGCCAGCCCCGATTAAATGTCTTCCTTTATAAGAGTTGCCATGGTCACAGTGTCTTTTTCCCACAATAGACACTAAGACAGTATCAAACATTGATTGCTCATCTCCCTACATATGTGTACACACACATACACACACCTTCCCACAAGGCACTTGGTGTAGTATTTCTTTGAAAATCTAGATAGAGAAGTTATCTTGACAAAACACAGTTCCTTAGGTAAATAATGGCCATTAAGATTTTTTTTTAAATGTGGAAATCACAAGCCATGAGATTTGGGGTATGTTTTTATTCCAATCATTTTTATTATAGGATCTTTTTAAAATATGATCTTAAATTAATCACTCATTTTAAGGCATAGGTGCTTCCATCTTTACACCAGACAGCAGTATTTTCATTTGTTTATCATTAAGAGTTATTAAAATGAAATGAAATTATAAGCTGAGAATAATAGAAATAAAAGATATTAAGAAATGTGTGCAATTATTCTGCAACAATCATTTTTGTTTAAGCCCCTGTGTAGTATAATTTGCACCAACCTGAATTCTCATAAAGAATATTTCTAAACATATTCTATGCTAGATTTTCTTTGCCTGCCAATAGCAGCTCGTATCATGTATGCTACACATTTCTAAAGAATTACAAATAATTAAATGAGCTTAAAATCCTAATAGGCCTTACTACTCATATAGCAGATACAATACTGATTCTATTTTTTTTATTTAAAGAGCCGCTGTATTAGGAAAGACACTTCAACTTTTTATTGCTCTGTTGATTGTTGATAACTGCTATTGTTTACAGAAATTCTATGCCAAGATGAGCTACACGTTGGTTCAAGTTCCCTGGCAACTTTGGGCCTTGGATGTGCCAGTTCTGATTGGTTAATCCAATATCCATACTCATAATAGTTAGTTTTTAACTTACATAAAAAATATGTATCCTCTGTAGCTATATAGGGTTTTATATAGAATGTTTGTATTAATCATGAGGCAATCTTTACTCAACAAAAGCTAGAGTGGACATTGCATTTCTGTCTCCAGTACTCACTGGGACACAAGCCTTCACAGAAGGGCAGAGAGGAAAGAACATAAGATTTTGAGTTAAAAACTGCAGATTACATCCAAAAAAAAAAAAAAGCACTTGAGCTGAGCCATATCAAAATAGGCAATAGCTACTCTGCACGTCTGTTCTCTAAGCTTGGGAGTTAGTAAGTTCCTTCCAAATCAAATCATGAAAGGCTTTCAAGAGAGATTTTATCTCTGGAAAGCAAGCATTTTGATAAACTCTGGAGTGTGTGTGTGTGTGTGTGTGTGTGTGTGTGTGTGTGTGTAAAATTCACTCTCAGAATATGACAAAGATTCTGAGTTGGCACTGGTGACTTTTAGAAAGTAATGTTATTTAGGTAATGTACTAAAATGTACATGTTTGTTTCATTAGAATATGCCCTGGGAATAAAAAGTGAAGTCTTTTGAAAGTTATATGCTGTATGATTAGAACAGCTGTTGTATAAGCACTTAAAGGGGGAGAGAGAAATATAATGTTCTCTTTCTTATGAAAAGAAGTAATTTACATCTTGACTTAGGTAGTTAATTATCATGCTCATGTACCTTGAAAATTTACTCATCAAACAAATGCCTACTGCTAAGATACGGACAAAGAATTTAGTATCTGCATCCATACTGGGATTCCAAAATGAATGAATATATGCATGCTTTGAAATGTGTTATTCTAATATATATTGAATGTATTATATTGTAAAGTTCGTCCATAAAATAGAACCAATGAGATAGCATTATTTCTTGGCACTCTGATAATGGAGTAAATCTTTATACCTATTACATAAACTGAAAGTTTCCACTTGTCTTTCCCAGGGCCATAAATTACCTAGTTCTGTTCAATGTGTCCAGACTGTTGCCCTCCTTCTTATCTACACCTGCCAGGTTGTTAGGGTGTGAATGTGAAATGCTCTTCACGGGCAGCTATACTTTGTTCACTAGTTGAGGATGCTCTTTTGGGAAACTGTACAGCCTTTTGAAGGGACTTAGCTGGCAGACATGGGTCCCTCTATGCTTATATTCCTGATCTCCTAAAGCGTGAGAGGAAGCAAGCAAAGCCCTTGACAGCATGGATCAAACCCCATCACCAGGCCACCTCCACCATGAACTGTATGTACCCTCTGCTACATTCAGCCAAGGAAATTCTTTGTCCTTAGGTTGTTTCAACCAGATATTTTTTTTTTCACAAGAAGAGATGGGTCTTATGATCATTTGTTTTCATTCACATCTTGCTTTCAATTTGTTTCCAATGTTGCCAAAAATAGTGTGAAAGTACCTAAAATTGTGACACAGCTCTTTATTTTTATTATTCTGAGACAAGCTTCTGTGTATCTTTGGAGGTTGTCCTGTAACTCACTCTGTAGAAAAGGCTTGCCTTAACTCTTAGAGGTCTGCCAGCTTCTGCCTCCCAAGTGCTGAGATTAAAGGCATGCTCCACCACTGCCCGGCCTCTCAGTGGAAATGAAATCATCTGCAAAGAAATCAGAAAAATATGAGCGCAGATGAAAAAACAAATCTATATTAAAAAAAAGCAAGACCTGCCTGAGTATGTAAACAAAGTGCTTATTAACTACAAGTTGTTTTTATACAATTTGAGCACACATGGAGCATAATCAAGTTGTGAAGTGTGAAGGGACTAACACCGAGAAGCAGCCCATTCTCCAGTACTAAGAGAGTCTTCAAAAGGATGAGTATTCAGTCCCGTCATAAGTTCTTTCTGTTGAGGCATCCACTGAACACCTACAAAGCAAACCTTCCAACCTGAAGCAATAGATTCTGTCACCTTTAAAGAAATCCCAACGTCACTATAGCACTATCACATGTACCCACTTTCCCCTCTTAGAGGACACTTACTATTAATAGATTGTAGAAAGCCTAAAGCCATTTCTCCAGTGCTACTTTTCTCCCATGTTTTCTTCAGTCTAAGTGATGTGTTTCCTATGAAGCTCTGGTCCTGCACAGGACTAAAGTTTATATCCTATGTGCATTCAAATCATGTATGTATTTGAATTCCCACAGCTCATAGTCAATATCACCATCTTTTAATACATAATATTTCTATCTTTTAGAGACTTGTGTTCCCACTGATTAATTGTAAGATATTTTTGTTTGGTTTCTCACATCTCACCAGGGATTAATCCCGATATTTGAAATAACTCCGAGGTCTCAGTAGTGTGTTTCACTGTTTACTGCAAATGGCTTTCTACATTAACCTCACTGCAAGCGATTCAGGAAGGAGGGTGACGGTGAGGAACGGGCTGGGAAAGTCACACTTCTCAGCAGATTTTAGCTCAGCCACCCACTTAATCCTAATATAAGATAAACAATACAAGCCCCTGGTTTTATAGACCCTGTGAATGCCTTGTGTGGAAATATCTGAAAATATGGATAATAACTCAAGCAGATAGGCATTCTTTCCATAATAATCTTATTGAAAGGACAGTCATAGTTATGCAGGATTCCTTCTCAGTGCTCAGAGACACTGTTGAGCATGTCCAATTTTTTAATTTATTGTGTATCTCAATGCTGGGATATTATGTCATATCAAAAGCTAAGAGAAAATAAATAATACATAAGGCAGATTAATGGTTAAGCAGGTACAGTTGCATGCTACTGATCCAGAAGACCTGAGTTTGATCCTAAGAAACAGGGTACCAGGGGGTAAGAGACCAACTTTCTGTAAGTTGCTCTCCTCTAACTTTCAAACAAGCACCATGGCATTGTGCCCATTCATACAATGCATACAAAGAGATGCAAAAATACAAGCAAAATGTAATAAAAATAAAAAAATCAATTAATAACAAAATACAGGGTGGGGTAGGGAAGAGTGCAATAGCTTAGCACGTAAAAATCTTGTTTCACAAGCCTGAGTTCAGTACCTGGAATCTACATAATGATGGAGAGTGAACTGACTTTAGAAAGCTGTCCTCTGGCCCCAGCGTGTGCTATGGCATATGCTCCCTCACTATCTAGATGGGGACACAGTAAGGCTTATTTTTAAGCTTTAAAATAGTAAGGTAAATAAACACTGGAGAATTTACTTTAAAATTAGCAAAATTTGCATTTATTTAGTGATTTTATTTTACCTATAAGTTTAAAACAGAAGATACTCATCTGTCTCTCTGTCTCTCTCTCTCTCTCTCTCTCTCTCTCTCTCTCTCTCTCGTGTGTGTGTGTGTGTGTAATTTTAGTATGACTGTTTTCTTTAAAACTTAAGGAGATTGTGAAATGATGAGAAGAATTTAAATTTTGTCTAGAAGTCCAATGTGCTATCCATTGCGCCACTGAGCTAGGTGTGTGGGAATTTAAATTTAACTTCCTACTACCTAAAACACAATACTGTTAATGTATGGCCACTTCATTAGTGCCTTACAATCAGTTGACATTCATATTATTGTTACTCGTCATGCTGAAGAAGATTCATCTAACAATGTACGAGCAATTCACATTGAGGCTGTGTGAATGCCATGCTCATTGAGCCAATGCTGCGAGAAAATATTGCAAGGCTACAGTCACCTTTTCAAATATATTTTCTTCAAAAGGTTCTGAAGATAAGTTAAGAACAGGAATTGTGAAATGAAAATCCCATTTTATGTTTTATTCCTAATATTTTATCTTTACAAATATGTGTAATTTTTAGAAGTTTTATTAAATTGGTTATGTGCATGAGTGCATATGTATCTATGCCCCACATATATGTGCAATACCTGTGGAAGCCTGAAGAGAGAGTTGGGTCCTATGTGGCTGATGGGACCTGGTCGACACACTCTGCAAGAGCAGGAAGTGCTCTTAATTGTTGAACCATCTCTCCTGCCCCCCCAAACAGGAACTATTTGGTAGTTAAAAAAAGAAATAATTTCAAATAAAAAATTGGCCCTTCTTGTCTCTGTAGCTTTCATCAATTATCAAGTAATTGTGTTGTGTCAGTGAGCTTTTTCTGTGAAGTACAAATACTTATATTCATTCAACTCTTAAGGTTATCAAGACTAAATTAAATGATATGTATAAGGCATAGATCATGTTGACCATAATCTTAAATGATATGTGTTCTTTTAATACTTTCTAAAAGTAAACTTCATATCCATGTAGAATGATAGTTTTTAGACAGATATTAAATGGTGTTTCTTTCATTCCTTAATAGTTAAAAAGACTAAGTGTTATATCCACTTAACATGACCGTTTCTAGGCAGATCTATAACATTTTTCACTCTAACAACTTAATTTAAGTTATATACATTCTTTAAAATTAAATATTGTGGTAAGGTGCTTTTAGGAAGCATTTATTCTTCCATCCTTCATAGAACCATCTGTTATAAGAAAAGCAGAGATAATCAACTTCATCCTTCCCATTTCCTCTTCCCCAAATCTATCTTCATACTGTGTGTCATCATCAAGGGTGGATGCAAAGAGTTGCTTATACGAGGAGATCAGATCCCTTGGAAAACTACTCCATACCTTTCCTGGCCTATTCTCTGTATTTGAAACTGCTTGGATATGGAATGATATATCTTTTAGAGTTTAAATAGATATGCCCATGAGGGTAGATTTTTGTCAAACCACTTGATAATTTATTGTACCTGTCAAATGTCTATTACTTATTCCCATCATTTATCTCTCCTTGAGGTCTCATATGTTCCCCAGCATTCATATTTTCTCAGATCATGAAAAGTACCTATCTGTGTATCTCTCATTATCGGGGTTCCAGTTCCAAACCTTCTTGACTAGGTACTCAATATTTTTTTAGTTCAGAAAACCTCTGTGGATAGCTATGATTCACCTCCATTTCTCATACCATAATTTACTCTGCATGATATAATGGTGTCTTGAGCCTTAGCGGCAGGATTGCCTAATAGCCCACCAGGAGTGATGAGTTGAAAGCTAAGCCTCCATAAGTATATTTTGTTCACTTTTGCCTCCTCATTTTCTGAAACCCAAACAATTAACACAATGGAAGGTGAAAACTCTGTATCTTGATGAAAATGGGGCAATGGGTTTGATGAGAACAATTATGCCTTCACTATCGATTTTAGTATCGAGAGAAAAATGGCTGATACCAAAGGACAGAACACTTCAATGATTTCTGAATTATCATCAAACAATGTGATTTCCTGATTCACTGATCCATGAAAAAGAGATGTATTTGTGTTCATGACCTCTTTTGATTATATTCTACTCATGAAGAACTACAGAAGTTTCTGAAACTTGAAGGTGTATATAACGCCTTGACTCCATGTCCTGTTCATCATGAAGCTTTTGTTATAGGATTGAAAGTGCCAGTTTTCATGCAATCTTCCAATTCACCTAATTCATCAGAATGTGTGTGAATTATACATATATGATTACAAAGAATGCCTCTGCCAATATTAGTATATTTCTTAATTAACACATGAACATATTTATGTGCTGCTAAAAATTAAGGAGCATCTCTTACCTTATTCATGCTTTGTTGGACTTATTTGGAATTCAACCCTGGTTAAATATATTAACAACTCGGGCCTTGACTCAAGTTAGCAGCTCCCTTGCCCCTGTTTCTATGGAGGTGGCTGCCTCTGACCTGCTCCTCTGAAGGTCACTGGCTCTAACCTGTTCCCACAGGTGTCCCTGGCTTGGGCATCTCCCACGGAGGTCTGTGGCTTGGGACTGGTCCTGCAGAGGTCTGTGGCTAAGGTTTGCTCACTCAGCGGTCACTCCCTTCTGAGATACATTTTTAACATTAATATATTGTATTTTGTAGCAATTTGACAGCTCCATTGAAAGCAGGAAAAAGCTTGTTTCTCTTGAACTATTTAGACATTCTTCTGTCAGTCATTTTCAATTCTGATGGTTTTCATGGAGTTCATAATTTTCTCTCTTTTACCTCACACATTTTTCATTAAATTCTTTTTTAATAAAATCTTGATTAGTCTAGAGAGTGGAATTTATGTCTTATCTTGCTTTCTAATTAGTTTTGCTATACTGGAAAATTATAAATTACCATGTCCTAATATAATATTTTTCCATTTTCTTGAAGTTCTTCATTTTTCAGTGAATAATTTCAAGATTTTCTACTTAGATGAATTTTAATACAAACAATTTGTCATCCCCGTTTACTTGTCCGTCATCTAGTCAGTGTGTGGTATTATTAGTACCATTGACTGTTTCTGCTTCCAATCGAAAAAATAAAAAAAATCAGACTATTATGTGTAATTCACTCTGGGTTCCTGGTACATGGTTTTTGTCAAGATAGATACAGTTCCTTTTAGAATTTAGGTTTTTGTTCATAATTTCCATCATGGCTGCATTGCGAAATATTGTTTCATCTTAATTTGCACAATTTATCAATTTGATTTTCAGCTGCATTGAATTTGCCCTTCTGATGTTTTATGTTTTGTTAAGTTTCATGTCATTGATTCATTATTCAAGAAATGACCTTTCTTTTTAAAGCAATTCGGGTATTTTTTTTAAGATGAGACTGACTTTAGAATTTCAATAAGCATTCTGGTGCTGTTTACTTGAATAGTTTCTTTTTTTTATATTTCTTTCTCTTTTTTAAAATTGAATTCAAGGGCACTTAAAACACTAGTTTTCTATAGATACTAGAAAATTTTGATTGGTGTTATTTACAGATAAATATTACAATGATAACTATTTCCCCAGACCATATAAATTGATTTTTTAAGAATTCAGGTGTGGTTTTATTATAGAAGTTGTTTAATTGATTTTCCTAATAGTAACAGAATATATTCTCTTCATCATTTGTGGCATTAACCTACAAGCCTAGCATCTTAGGACTTCAGTTTCTTATTAAAGGCAAAGAATATTATCTATAAACAAATAAATAAAAATATAATGGAAATATAATGATATTTTAAAGGCAACCCCCCAACAAATAAAACAAACTTGGAAAAACTCACCACTAGATTTTTTAACAGAGAACCAATAGCATTATTAGATTAATACTGAGAAGCATTCTCTTCTTGTGGAATATTAGTTTAAAATATGTTACATTCATCTATCCTGTGGTATATTTGTTTAATGATACAAAGTTGTGCTGCATTCTTTTATGTTGCATTAGTTTAACTTGTAAAGCTGTGTTACTTTATCTGCCTAAAACACCTGATTGGTCTAAATGAGACGAATGACAAATAGCTAAGTAGGCGAAAGAAATAGTCTGGGCTGGTGAGCAGAGAGAATAAATAGGAGGAGAAATCTAGAGAAGACAAGGAGCAAGAAAAGAGGAAGGAGCAGAGAACGCCAGGGGTCAGCCACACAGCTACACAGCTGCAGGTTAAGAAGGAAAGAAAGATATATAAAATGAAGAAAAGTAAGAAAAGCTCAGAGGCAAACGTAGTTAAAGAGAAACAAGATAATTTAAGTGAGAAAAGCTGGGTAGAAACAACCCAAGCTAAGGCTAGGCATTCACAAGTAAGAATACGTCTCTGTGTATTATTTGGGAGCTAGCTGGCGGGCCCCAAAGTGTAAAAAATAAAAATCAACTACATTCTTCCATTTTTAAAAAAAGTGCTATTGTATTAAATAGCCTTTCTTTTTATTTGTTTGTTTGTGGGAGGCCGGGGGTGAGACAGGGTTTCTCTGTGTAATAGCCCTGGCTGTCCTAGAACTTACTCTGTAGACCAGTTAAGTAACTTCTCAAGCAGCCCCAGATTTTCACACTGACTGCGACCAGACTTACTGCTGGACAGCTCAAAAGACACTTTGTTTCCTAGCAATGGTTGTGCATGGCGGTAATAGTACTTCCCACTGTGAGTTTGAGACCAGACTGGATTGCACAGTGAGAGTCTGTCTTCTCAAATCCAACAAATTTATGCTTTTGGTTTCCATTTTGTTTTAGCCAGCATTTGTTACATTGTGACAAGACTTATTCTAATAATTCTAATATTTAATCTAGTTATTGATTTTGTAGCACTTACCACAACTACTAATAATCATTTAATGTAAACTGTTATTGAAATTTAATGTACCTATGAAGAACCCAAAGTGGCTTCACTGTCATAGACAAGTAAGTGACACAATTATGCTTGTCATTAAAACATTGATGCCAAATAAATATTTTTTATCTCCTTGTTTGAACTCCAGCTGTTATATGATGGGAGTGCCAAAGTCATTGAAGGTACACTATTTACTTATGCATGTTATGCCTTTTTTAGGTTCCTTGTTGGAAATACATTATATTCAATTTTGTACCTCCAGAATATAATTCAATATATTCTTTGAATGATTTGCCAAACATTATAATGAACAATTTGTGATCATCATAAATGAATCTTTCACACTATCTTTGCACCATCAGAGAAAGGTTACTAAAATTATAATAAGGTGGTAAAAAATGTAATTTTCCAAAAACAGAGAGAATAATAGGAAATGAAAGAGAAAAAATAAATAATTGCAAATTAATAACTGACTGGAAAGCTAGAAAAAGTTGACCATAGCATCCTCTATTTAGGCAGCATGGAAAGATGAGATTAAGTATCAGGATACTAATCAGGTTCATCACAGACTTAGTGTGAGTTTCACAAAATAGAAGGGTTAGAATCTTGCACAGAAGGTGGCTGTAGGATGAAATATCAGATAATTTCAATGTTTCTGTTGAAAGTCAGATTTCCCTGTCTCTACCCTCTTGCACAATCAACTAGCACCAAATCATGGCCACATAGGATGAACTTCTATGAAGGGTTTGATCCAGAGGGACTGGAATTTGGGCATGATTCAGTCAGAATCAGCAGTATCTAAATTCAGACTCACAGCCTCATCCTTGAGCAAAGGATTTATCTTTGGTTCATTAGCATGGCCTTGAGACAGTCCAAACAGTTTAATTTGTGATTTCCAACAAAAAATATTCTAGACATCCCCAAATGTGCTGCAGAGAAGCCTATTTCCCTGTAATCCTATCTTCAGCTTCCAGAGTTCACATTAACTTTTTATTTCTTCATTATCTCATTCTTAAATGTAACCTGTAACCTAAGTGCCAGGATTTGATGAAGGTGTTAAATGGAAAAAGCCGAGGTACTTCCCAAAATGAAACTGATACTTCAAAAAGGAAAAAGAAAAAAGACATAGTGAAATAATGTATGAGTTCAGAGGGATGGAAAGAAAATGAAAACACCATGACATTAAATTTAAAAGGATCATATCATTTTCAAAGAATATATAATTTACACATTAGTCACAGTTATATTCAGACATATTTGTGCATATAATCAGTTATAATAGTAGAAAAACTGATAGAATAAATAATTGTTAAAACTGAGGAAACAGAAATAGATTTTGTAAATGGTAAGAAATTTAAATGTAGATTGAAATATATAGACACCAAATAGGTGAAAAAGTACCTAAAGAATAAGTTAGAAGACACAATATCAAATTTCAGAAATTGCTTCAGTTATAATGATCTAGACATCACAGTACTATCATCAAAGGTAGACATGTATTCAATATAATTGAAAATAAAAATATTTCTGGATCTTTCATATTCATTGGATAGATTTGATGATCAGTGAGCATCAGGGATTGTGTTTGTCTTCATTCCCTCAACATGGGTCATGTATGGCCACCATTATGCCCTCAGACTTGATCAGTAGCTGCTTTACCAAATGCATAATCTCCAAAATCTTTTAAAATTATTTATAACAGATAAACAGAAAAAACAATCAAATGTCTATCATCTAATACACAAATAAACAAAAGAAGGAAAACAAAGTATATATGTATATATGTATGTATGATTACATATATTTATATATAAATAAAATCTCAGACTATATAATACCATAAAAGATGAATCAAATTAAGAATACTCTGATATTTGGGCTAAAGGAAATGGCCAGATGGAGTAACGATAATCACATGACTGCTAGGGGTTGTGGGATTTCTCTCTGGTTAGAATTAAACATTATGCAATCAGATGTGTTGATGACTGCATAATGTCTTAAGTATACCAAAGCCTCTGAACTATATACATATAAAAAACATTGAATTACAAACTGGTAAATTATATGAAATATAAACCACAGCTTCATCAGGACATACTTTTCAAAAGAGTTTCAGAAACAAAAATAAATTTGACCTCTACAATACAATTCATGAACCGACTGTGATGTGGTGTATCCAGATGAATATGGCCAAGTCGCTTTCAGCACAGAACAGTTAGGGAAAGATCCACACCTTCTAGCACGATGTTAACACCTTTTTGAAAACATATTTTAGTGTAGAATGCTTCATTCTCACATTAGTTCCCCACATTAGTGATAGCGGAGCCTTTCCTCAAAATGATTTTTCCACACAGAATGCTTCACTGAGTGCTTACTGACTCCAATACTCTCTTTGATTTAACATGCGGGCTCTCTGTGAAATCCACTTTCAAATGTTTACAAGGCATGAAATGTCTTTCACATTATCATATTTCCCTTCATTAAGTGCATCTGAGAAAATGCAACAAGGCATGCTCCATCTTCAGGTCATGCTAAATTTTCCCATGTGATAACCCGCATTACTTCCTTACAATGAAAGAAGTCATTGAGTGTGATGAAAACTCACCATCTAGAGCAGACAGCTATTTCCTCTCCACATGGAAAGTGGTTTTAAAAGACTGAAATACTCATATGTAATGAATCACAACGCTCAATGGAGAAGCCCTGTCCTCACTATAGCTTGGAAAACTCTGGCCAGCTCATAAATAATCATGGCACTCCATCTTCACTGAGGCCTTCATACGTGCCTGTCACTCATCTATATATTATGATTGAATTAATCCTCACACAAAAACATGAGCACTTTTATCACTTTGCAAGTGAGGAGTAAGAGAAGTTAAATAATTAGCAAAGTACCTAAAATTTCTAAATTGAACATACATAGGTACAAACATTTTAAGCATTATAAAACATACATGGGACTGAAAATGATGTGTCTGTTCCAAATTTATACTGTCATCAAGTATATTTATTACATTAAAATTTTCATGTTTTCTACATTTGATCAAGTCAGTAACTTTAACTTCTTCCAGTGAAAGGATTGGTTTTAACAGTTATACTTCAATTGGCATGGAAATGTGTACTTGACTTCCAACAATCTACTGTGGCATTAATCTTCAATATAATTCCATGAGCTAAAGTAATACTTAAGAATAAAGACCAGACATCATCAGAGTTTCAACATTGATCGAACTATTTGCTTTAACAGTTAGTACCTATGTTAATATGTTAATCAGGATCTAACCTCTCAGCTTCATCCACTAGATCTAAATGAAAAGAATGTAAATTGGTGAAGATCTTCTCCCAGTCAGTGGGTTGCCTTTTTGTCTTAGTGACAGTGTCCTTTGCTTTACAGAAGCTTCGCAGTTTCAGTAGGTCCCATTTATTCAATGTTGCCCTTAATGACTGTGCTGCTGGGTTTATACCTAGGAAGCGATCGCCTGTGCCCATCTGTTGTAGGGTATTTCCCACTTTCTCTTCTATCAGGTTCAGTGTGTTCAGATTGATTTTGAGGTCTCTGATCCATTTGGACTTGAGTTTTGTGCATGGTGATAGATATGGGTCTATTTTCATTCTTCTACAGGTTGACATCCAGTTGTGCCAGCACCATTTGTTGAAGATGCCCTCTTTCTTCCATTGTATACTTTTAGCACCTTTGTCGAAAATGAGGTGTTCATAGGTTTGTGGGTTAAAATCCAGGTCTTCTATATGATTCCATTGGTCGACTTCTCTGTTTTTATGCCAATACCACACTGTTTTCATTACTGAAGCTCTGTAATAGAGTTTGAAGTCAGGGATGGTAATGCCACCAGAAGTTCCTTTATTATATAAGATTGTTTTGGATATCCTGGGTTTTTTGTTTTTCCATATAAAGTTGATTATTGTCCTCTCAAGATCAGTGAAGAATTTTGATGGGATCTTGATGGGGATTGCATTGAATCTATAAATTGCCTTTGGTAGGATTGCCATTTTTACTATGTTGATCCTCCTGATCCAAGAGCAAGGGAGATCCTTCCATTTTCTGGTATCCTCTTCAATTTCTTTCTTCAATGCCTTAAAGTTCTTGTCAAATAGATTTTTCACTTCTTTGGTTAGAGTTACCCCGAGATATTTTATGCTGTTTGTGGCTATCGTGAAAGGAGATGCTTCTCTTATTTCCCTCTCTGCTTACATATCCTTTGTGTATAGGAGGGCGACTGATTTTTTGGAGTTGCTCTTGTATCCGGCCACATTACTAAAGGTGTTTATCAGCTGTAGGAGTTCTTTGGTGGAGTTTTTGGGGTTGCTTATGTACACTATCATGTCATCTGCAAATAACGAAACAGACAAATGTCTGATCTCCAAAATATATAAAGAACTCAAGAAACTAGACTTTAAAATGTTAATTAACCAAATTAAAAAATGGGGCACTGATCTGAAGAGAGAATTCTCAACAGAAGAAGTTCAAATGGCCAAAAGACACCTAAGGTCATGCTCAGCCTCCTTAGCAATCAGAGAAATGCAAATCAAAACAACATTGAGATATCATCTTACACCTGTCAGAATGGCTAAAATCAAAAACACCAATGATAGCCTTTGCTGGAGAGGCTGTGGAGAAAGGGGTACCCTCATACATTGCTGGTGGGAATGCAAACTTGTGCAACCACTTTGGAAAACAGTGTGGCAGTTTCTCAGGAAATTCGGGATTAACCTACCCAGGGACCCAGCAATGCCACTCTTGGGAATATACCCACGAGATGCCCGATCATATGACAAGGACATTTGTTCAACTATGTTCATAGCAGCATTATTTGTAATAGCCAGAACCTGGAAACAACCTAGATGCCCTTCAATGGAAGAATGGATGAAGAAAGTGTGGAATATATACACATTAGAATACTACTCAGCGGTAAAAAACAATGACTTTGCGAATTTTGCATGCAAATGGATGGAAATAGAAAACACTATCCTGAGTGAGGTAACCCAGACCCAAAAAGATGAACATGGGTTGTACTCACTCATAATTGGTTTCTAGAGATAAATAAAGGTCAGTGAGTCTATAATTTGATATCCTAAAGAAACCAAATAAGAAGGTGAACCCAAAGAAAAACATATAGCTATCCTCCTGGTTATGGGAAGTAGACAAGATTGCCGGGCAAAAAATTGGGATCTTGAGGGTGTGGTGGGAGGGGGTAAGGGGAGAAGGGGAGAGAAATGTGAGAAGGGGAGGTTGGGGGAACTTGTGGCAACGGGGATGATTGGGATAAAGGAAGGTTTGTTAGGGGAGCAGGGAAGCACACATCTTAATTAAGGGAGTCATCTTAGGGTTGGCAGGAGACTTGGACCTAGAGGGGCTCCCAGGTGCCCAGGGCAATGTCCCCAGTTAGTTCCTGCGGCAGCTGAGGATAGGGAACCTGAAATGACCCTATCCTATAGCCATACTGATGAATATCTTGCATATCACCATAGAACCTTCATCTGGCGATGAATGGAGATAGAGACAGAGACCCACACTGGAGCACCGGACTGAGCTCTCAATGTTCCAGTGAGGAGCAGAAGGAAGGAGAATATGAGCAAAGAAGTCAGGACCACAAAGGGTGCACCCACCCACGAAGACCGTGGGGCTGATTCATTGGGAGCTCACCAAGGCCAGCTGGACTGTGAAGGAAAAAGCATGGGATAAAACTGGACTCTCTGAATTTGGCGGACAATGAGGGCTGCTGAGAAGTCAAGAACAATGGCACTGGGTTTTGATCCTACTTCATGTTCTGGCTTTGTGGGAGCCTACCCAGTTTGGATGTTCACCTTTCTAGACCAGGATTGAGGGGGGGAGGACTTTGGACTTTCCACAGGGCAGGGAACCCTGACTGCTCTTCGGGCTGGAGAAGGAGGGGGAGGTGGAGTGGGAGGGGGGAGAATTAGGGGGAGGGGAAGGAGGGGGAGGGAAATGGGAGGCGGGGAGGAGGCAGAAATTTCTTTTTTTTCCAATAAAAAAAGAATGTAAATTGGTACATAAAACATCAATCTCTCTTTCTTAGGGTTGCAACACTTTCCATCCGTTGCTTTTAAAGATAACAATACATTTTTCTAAAGCCTAAAGAAATTCCATTGAACAAAAGTTATTTATTATAATAAAAGCATTTATCCCTTTGACATATTTACAGAAAGAGCTCATAACTATATATTACACCACAGTGCTACTTTGAATGGTAAAATAATAGTTTACCAAAACACATGTGAATTTTAACATGTTTAAGAATTTATTTTTCCAAATCAGTCCTAGACTTTTATTTTATTATATATAAATATATATGAGTGTGTATTCATATATAATAAAATATGAGTATATATTCACATATGATATAAATATATTTATATGTAATATATAGTCATAGGATACAAGAAAGATAATTTTTCAAATGTATCTACTTAATTATAATCTAGCACTTTTGTGATCCTAATATGATTTCATGCTCAACTTACTAAGACCAGTAAACAATACAAAATAATATTCAGAGAATAAGAAATTATGTGGTACCCATTTCCAACTGATACATATTTAGGATAACTCTTAACTGAAAGGTCAGGTATCATTGTGAATAGGAAGTAGGAACAATTATAAGAGCCAGAAGAACAAGAAGGTAGCTGTTTGATTTGCTTCTAGAAATGTCAGAGAAGCTATACCCATGAAGTTTTGTTAACATGACTGCCTAAATAAGACCTGAACAAAGACAGAACTGATAGATGCTAACATGGGAAAGGGATTTGTGCTAACATGAGGCCCCAATCTTGGACAGCGAACTATAGGTAACTAAGCAGAAGTAGTTTTTCTCAGAGTTGAGCTCTCATTTGGTTATACCATGTGGTCAGCACAAAAATCTTATACAGAAAACTATCATTATACAGAATGAGCAGGTTGTGTGTGTTTGCGGGTACAACATTATAGAGATATATAACATTGTATATACTATATAAAAATGTACATATTGTGAGTGTGTATTTGTATTTCACAACAATTAAAGAATTAGGGGCCATGTTTTTTAGAGAAAACAGGAGACAGAAATACTTAGAAGGATTTTTACAGAAGAAAGAGAATGGAAAAGTGATGTAATTATAAATTCAAAGAGATAAAAAGTTGTTATAAATAATAATATGTGCATACATCTCTATACTTATCAAAAAATAATAGGGGCAATGCCAGCCAATTGTGTATATATATTACACAGTATTTTTCTGTAGTTGTTGAAGAAAAAAATGTTTGATTGCATAGCTTTTTAAGGTTCATTTTCAACACCAACAGTTTTCAAGGGTAAGAATTAGTTTTTTTTCTAAAAGAAAAATGTAGCTCTATGAAGGAACATACTTACAAACATGAAGGATAAAAGAACATCAGATAATAGAAATGAGTGGTGATTGAGCTTGCTCAAAACAATTTCTTTTCAATTGTAAAAAAAAAATCTTTTCTGATAGAAATCAAGAAAGTTCTGTCCCACTAGCTAGCATTCCCAGTGCTGAAGCTGTACACACTCATTGAGAAGATCATCAATCCTCCCCAGCTTGAATAGTGTGTGCTACAAAACAACTGACCTGAATGGATTTTAGGCACACTCCATAGATGAAACCTCTACCTGCCACCATTATCAGGCCAAAATTCCGGAGCAAGATTGTGATGGACATTAGAAGAAAACCTGTTATTATTACTAAGCTAAACGGGTGTAGAATTATTGTCTCATCTTCCAAAAATCTTAAACTAGATTGGTGTTAGATATTAGAGGAAAACCTGTCACTATTTATTAATAAGCCAAATGGGTGTAGAAATATTGTCTCATCATTATATCCATAGATTAATGCATCCCTTAAGTCTCATCAGAGAATATTTTATTTACAATAAATATTGATTAAGATTGAAAATCACAACTAGTCAAGGTGTAAATAAATAAGAATTGTGAAATGGTGGCCAATTAATAGAACATCTATATAATATACTCCTGTGGGACAGTGGCCTTGTACCCTGTAAAGATTTGTCATTTTTATTGGCTTAATTAAAGGCTGATTGGGCAGTACTCAGGCAGGAAATAAAGGCAGAGGCACCAGAGTAGGAGAATTCTGGGAAGAGGAAAAGCTCAGTCTGCAGTTGTCACACAAAAAGAAAGTAAGACGAGAATGCCTCACTGACAAAAGGTACCAAGCCACGTGGCTAACACAGGCAAGAATTATGGGTTAATGTAATATAGAAGAGTTAATAAGAAGCCTGAGCTGATAGGTCAACCAGTTTATAATTAATGTAAGCCTCTGTGTGCTTACTGAATGACTGTGGGACCAGGCTGGACAGAACCCTCGGTCAACAATATACCCTCCTCCCAGTGCTAAAGAATCACTGTGGAAAGGGGATGGCAAGATTGTTAAGAGCCAGAAGTAGTGGACCATGTCAAGGGAATGGTTTTCATGACACAGCAGGATCACTGACCCAATGAACTCACAGAGGTGAATAGAGTATGCATGAGATTTTTGAAAACTCCAAGAATGAAGAGTGGAGGTGTGCACAAAATCACACTCTTAGCTGAGAAACTGTTGGCAACTGATAGCTGCTGGAGAGAGAGAAAGAAAGGAAAGACCTGGGAGAGAGAAGAGAAAGGGAAGTGAGAGGATGGAGGGAGGAAGAAAGAGAGGCACAGAGAGTGAAGTATAGCTCCTGGTAAATCAACCACACTCCTATCTATAGAAGACCACAATTCCAAGATTATGCGGGCAGCACAAACTGGACTTGATGGGTTTAAAAAGAAAAAGAGAAAAAAAGTTGTGTAAATAGGGAAAGGGGAATGTATCTGGTAGGAATTGGGGAAACGAGTGAATATGATAAAACACATACTATGAAATTCTCAAAGAACTAAGAAAATAAGAGAAAAAAACTATTTCCAATGCAAATCACAAATTTTGATGCTTATTATATTATCATTAATGATTAGTATTCTAATCGATTAATGGTTTGTGGAACTGTTAGGTACAAAGCATTCTGCTACAATGGGATTGTAGTTAATGTTAGTAAGGCTATTAGACTAATGATCTGTATTAGTTGAGCATTTTCCACTTTTGTGAGCTAAGATCAAAGACATTCTCAGTCATGACACTTTCCAGATTCAGTTCCATGAACATGACGTTCCATCTTATCAACACGTGGAATGGAAGATCTCTTCTGAGAGACAAAATGAATAGATTTTTTAAAACATTTTTACTAATTTTAATTTTGTGATCCTTTAAAATAGATATTAAGATATTAAGTGTGCTCTCTTATTTTCAATAGAATCAGCTTTCCTTCCAACTCTGATTAATTCAGATTAATCAGTACATCGCAGAGAAATTACTATATTTTATTTAATTATAGATAAAAATAAATGTGACCTTTGAAATCTCTCCATCCTTTTAGACCACGAAAGATCATGTACGACATAGAGCAAATGAAGCAGTGCTCTTCCTAGTGTCTGCGCTTTCATTCACATTACTCACAGTTTGCTTCTAGAAAGGTATGATTCTCTTCATAAAGTTCTGTTGTAAGTCAGCATGCAACCACAGCAAGTACAAAGCAGGCACTGCCTTTTGCCCCACTTTGCTTTCAACTAACACAGTGTACTGGGAAGATCATTAAATCCTCCACTGTGTCTGTGTGTCCAGAAGGTCCTTCAGTGTTATTCTGAAGAATGTCTTATCTATATCTTTAACTAAAAAAGTAAAATGAGTGCATCCCTTTGCTGACCACTGAGTTCACGTCAGAGTTTTATTTTCTACTCACCTCTTTCCTGAGTTCTCTTTCTTCCATCAATGGCATATCCATTATTAGGGTATCATGTTTTTTACCAAAACAGAATATTGCTTAGAGAGATTATAAGATTTAATTAGAAGTATACTCTATGACCTCAGATAAGAACATGGCTATAAACAAAGAAAATTAATAAATTTATATAAAGTGGAAAACTGATTGTAACAAACCACAATGGCTAACTCATTTATTTAAAAATGGGGAAAAGACTTCTGTATTTTAACTGCTGTCCCGTGATTCCCATGGGATGGATGAGAATGTCTGTTCCATAATTCTGAATAAGATATATGAGTGTGTACATGAGATGAAGAGATATGAGAAGCCTCATTATTACAATAAGCCACATCAAAAATAGAAAGAACCAACCCTTATCAGATTAACAAGTAGCAAATGATTATTAATTCCTGTCTTGAATATTTCATATATTGCACACTTGAATAGAAATTATTTTTATCCTTTACAGACAACAATTTGGCAACAACCACATATTCTAATGTGTTTATGTATCTACATGGAAATAATGATGACATCATCAGGTCCATATAGCTTTATTCTTTATAGTATAATATGCAATCACTCAAAAAAATGATCACTATATAGTTCTCAGTGGTCATAGTTTAAATAATCATATGCAGAATAATTAACTTTGAGAAGGATATACTCATAATTAATTGGACATAAAAATGATAGTGTCAAAGAATAAAGTATTCCTTTAAAAGAAAGCATATGAATATATTTAGCTATCCAAGTATGAGGTAGATTTGGAAAGTAAAATAAAAGGATTTTTCTTTGTCTCTGGGAAATGAATTAAAATACAGATGTCAAGGAAGTGATCCAATTCTATCATGGGAAGCCTTTAAGTTATTTTAACATATGAGTGCATGTTCTACTTAGGAATATTAAAAATTGTGGGGGGAGGAAAAGAGTCCCCTTGAAGTTTTGAAAAGCAACATCAGGATAATAATGCAGCCTGAAGACAATATTCTGTGTTTTAAAGTAAACAGCACAGTGCAGCTACAAGGTCTCTGTGAGAGTTAAAGAGAACAGTTTCTTTTCAAGTATTGAAAACCCACATCAAGTTGAGCAGTGTAACCCAGCTACAATGTACTGTGTTCGTTTTGGCCTTGCGGATGCGGTCAAGGCTTTTTGACTGATCCCATAAATATTTGATACTTGTGCAGAAAGAAATCCTGACAAAGGCTGAATTACTTGTCATGGGCTATTTCAGGACTAACTTGTTTCTGTTAAAAATGTCAAGAGTAATAAAAGGTCTAGGTTAAGTTTCCTCCATGACATATTGTTATAAAAACACTTATTATATAACAAGAATTATTATCTTCTCTTGCTAATTTTAGTTTCCTTCACTTTGTCCTTTTGAATTTGAACCTAGAGTTTCTATCATTGTGTCTTATTTTTTCTTAAGTAAGAAAACTTATTTTCTTTGTATAGAAGTATAGAGACACACATTGTTTAAACCATATGTATGGGTGTGTGTGTTACAATGACTTTGCCATTCCATAGGCTATCCACATCATAATACAAAACCCTGTGTCCCTTTCTTCAAATGAACAGAGTTACAAGTATAGTCAGTTTGATTTAATTCAATCAAAATGTACAATTTATGAACTGGGCTCAATAAAAGCCTCACTTCCTATCAAGAGATAGGAAGCTAAGTGAATGAATTTGAAGAACTGTCTGCTGTGGCTCATTGGGATTTTCATTAGTTGGTTTCCCTGCCTCTGGGAAACATTCTGATCTAAAATGGATCGAGTCAAGTGCACTTAAGATTTGGCTGTAAAGTCTCTTGAAATGACTGCTTTTGAGTTCTCAAGGACCATATGAGTAAGAAAGCCCAACATTTTATAACTTGATTATACAGTTCCTATGGGAAACAAATGATCTTGAAACCATAATCAATAGACATGATTTTAATTGAAATTTATTGGCATTCCAAAAGCAGATAAAATAAAACCATTAAACACAGAGACTAAAGATCTGACATCCCATAAACCGTATTTCCTGGCAGCTTTGCGTACCAAATTTTTAAATATGGTTGATTATGGTCGATTATTTTTAGAGATTTGTACTACATAATAAAGATTATGTATTTAATTTTATTTATTGTTCTAATCTTGATATGCTTTCTGCAGGAAAAATGGAAGAAGGAAATGAAAAAATTCAATCAAGTCTGGAACATGATTCAGTCGGTAAAGACATTGACTCATGAAGTATGACATCATGAGTTGATTCCTGGAGCACACATAAATGAAGGAGAGAAGAGATCTCTCTAGGTCCTGCAATCTCAACACACAAGCTGCAGCGTACCCCACCACCACCACACACACAATAAATAAAATTTATTAATAAGGTAAGTTTTCAATGGAAAAAATTATTTTTTCAGATTTCATAGGAGAGATACTAAGGTATTAGGAAATTTTGCTGTCTGTTAGTTTTGTCAGCTTGGCACAAGATTCAGTCAGCTGGAAAGACATCCTTTGAAAAAAATGCCTCCATGAGACTGACCCTGAGACAAGGCTATGTGACAAATTTTGATTAATGATTAATTTAAGAGGCACCTCTGTGGGAGGTGCCACCCTGGGGTGGGTAGTCTTAGGAAGTATAAGAAAGCAGATTGAGCAAGCCAATAGGCAGAAGTCCTCCATGGACTTTGCTTCAGTCTCTGCCTTGAATTCCTGCCTTGAGTTCTTGCTCTGTTTTTCCATCATGACCAACTATGACTAGAAGATTAAATAAATATTTTTCTCCCCAAGTTGTTTTGACTGATAGTGTTTAATCACAGGAAAAAAATCTATGACAGAAATCTATGATAAATTTTAATAAACAGTTTAATTGATATATTTAAAAAGTTTGTAGTATAAAACTTCAACACTGAAAGTGCTAATAACAGATGAATACTGCAAATAAAACACTTTAATTGATATTTTGTTATCTTTACCTATAGCAAAGGATGAAAACAAAATTTAGATGAAGGCATGTTTTTAATTTGATTTTATCTTCTAAAATATATAAAGAGCTAAAAATAACCCAAAATCTGAACATCAAGAAAACAAACAACCCAATTATTTATTAAAAGCATGGGGCAGGGGGAAACACACCTGTAATCTCAGGTCTCAAGGAAACTGAGGCAAGGAGTTCACAGCCAGAGCTGTAAAGTAAGACCTTTACAATATGCATATGCACACACACACACACACACATACACACACACACGCAAGCATGCACGCACACACACCACATAATTGTTGGAGTACAATTTGTTACTTGGAGAAGAGAACGATGTGTGAGTCTCTCACGGTGCATTATGAATTGTTCTCAGTTCTTGTGTTTATACAAATGAGTCATTATTGAAGCACATATGCAACATTTAGGAAGTCAGTTCTCCCAACTGTAAATGGCCTCTTCGCAGACAGTTGGCCAGAAGGTCAGCAACAATTCCACTTTCTTTTTCCTCAGGATGCCAGAGTGCCCTTTATCTCCAAGAATTCACTCAAGCAAGAAGATTCTGTGTGCTGTAGAAAGGAGAAAAAGGTCTAGGAGAAAATATCATTAATGATGCTTCTAGACTTATTATTAGACAAAAATATTTAATCCCTGTTTCATAGCTATGAATACAAGACAAGTTCCTATTCATTATACCATTTCCAGGTCACTGGTTTGTATAACTACACTATGCATCTGCATTTCTTTAAACCAGAGTTTCCTGTTTCTTTCATATTATAGCAAACATGCCTTCATCAGTTTTCATAGTTGCTTCTTGATAAGATTTAGTTTACAAGAACAATGCAGGATTTGACAGATGAAATTAAAAGATCTTGTAGCCTCGGGAGCACTTTCACTGAATGTATTAGTTTTATATACAGAGATATAGAAGTCACTAGAGTAAAAACTTTTCTTGTAATATTTTATATCAAAAAAGAACATGTTCAATAATATTATAGGAACATGAAAATGACAAAATAAGGATTCACAAAATAGAAAACTCACCTCCTACCAAAAGTTTGAGAGAATATTTAAGTACAACCATATTTATTATCGTCATTATATGGACCAGGCTTAAATAGGAAAGAAAGTCATATTTATGTGAGAAAACTCAAAGGTAGTCTCAACTTTAAGGAATGTACATGGCATTACCTACCTTAGAATTATTAGTGATTACTAGTGATTATTCCATGTTTGTTAAAATTTCAAATAGACACTTGTGATATAATATTCTCACTCCTTGGATTCTGTCACACAGAAAAATCTTGGCTTTAAAGTCTTGCATGTCAAAAGGCTCTAGGCAGCTACCTTGTCATGTTAAAAACCTGGCAATAGTGGAGCATCATGATGTGATAATCTTAGCTGCTCTTGCAGCTGAGTCTAAAGCATCTTGGATTCAAGACCATCCCCAGGGGAAAAGAACCCCAAAGTAGGACACGTGTCATTTTTAGAAGAATTTTTATTACTGATATACATTATGAATTTATATCGGCAAAATCCACCGGTGGTTGAAGATATAACTGTTGGTCAATCAAGGATTTTCTGTAGTATATTTTCAAGTAAGAGGGAAAAGCAGAGGCATCTAAAATTTATGAACACTTCTTTGAAAAGGAAAGAACAGTGTTAAGTTTGCAATTATGAGTGTTTCTATTTTGCATGTTATTGTGTCAGAGTGAAGAGCCGTCTAAGGAAAATCTCTGCTGCTTGATCATGTACTCTTCAACTTTCAATGGGCTGTATCCAGTCTGGCCACAGCATATTGAAAATACAGAAGTGGGAAATGCATTCAATCTCCATGCAAAACCAAACATCATGGTGTAGTATGAGAAAAGCGTCCCGCTGCCCAGCTTGCTTAACCCCCAAAATAACCACAAAGAAATTGCATTAATTACTGCCTAGCCCATTATCTCTAGCCTCTTATTGGCTAACTCTCACATATAAGTTTAGCCCATTTTCATTAATGTGTATCGCCACTAGACTGTGGCTTACTGGCCTGAGTCTGACCAGCGTCTCGGGCAGGAGAATCATGGCATCTGCCACACTTTCCTTCTTCCCAGCATTCTGTTCTGTCTACTCTGCCCACCTAAGAGCTGTCCTTCAAAAGGCCAAGGCAGTTTTCTTTATTCAACCAATGAAAGCAACACATAGGAAGAAGACCCTCCTACACCATTATGGTCTACCATAAACTAAACCATAGGAAGGCAGTTGCTGCCTACTTGATCAAGTGGCTGACTGAAGTTGTGGTTCAAGGGCACAGACTCTGCAAGTGTACCATCATCCCCATTTTCTCACAGAAATAATTAAACAGAGCTAATGTCACCTTTTGGGTTCATAGTTTAAGGTTCATCTTGGCAAGGAGGTATAATATTAGGCATCTGCTGTCCGTAGCAGGAGAATAAAGTGACTTGCCCATGTCTCAGTGACTCAGGATGCAGAGACTAGAATCAAAGATTAAGTGATTAAGCTATGATCACAAAACCCTGCCCCTACATTCTATCTCTGTGAATTAGGTAAATGCCATGTGCCAAGAATTTCCAAAGTTCTCAAACACATGCACCTGTAGGGAGACATATCACCTTCAAACCATGACAAAATGTATCCTCAGGACAAGGCTAAGAGAAGGAAGGACTAGAAGCACCCATCTTTCAGCCACACCCTACTCTCTAAGGAATAACACATGCTCAGCAAACCAGAAGTTATCAGGACCCTGTACTTTGAGGTTTTATGAAGATTTCAGTAAATAGGTCTAATTAAATATGTTGTTGGTCAGCAACCAACAGCCTCTTTTCCTTCCCTTGAAATTAAGAGAATTGACTTGAATGCTTCAGCCTTCTACTGTGTGTGAGTCTCCCTAGTAAGAAGCCCTTCTGAAGTCCACTAGTTATCTGTCATCTCATCAGCTTATGGAAGATGGACTCACTATTATGTCAGTGATTCTCAAACTGTGGGTTGCAATCCCCTTGGAGTTCAAGCAACTTTAACACAGGGGTCTCATATCAGATATCTACATTACAATTCATAGCAGTAGCAAAATTACAGTTATGAAGTAGAAAGAAAATAATTTTAGGGTTGGGGGTCACCACAATATTCAGAACTGTAATAAATGGTCACAGCTTTAGAAAAGATAAGAACCACTATACTATGGTGATCCCATGAACATTTTAATGTGTGCCAGGAACCAGAGGCAGAGACCAAATACATATTTCCTATTACTCCTGTTCTGTTTTAGAGAATAATGGCCATTGTGGGAAATAATAGCTCTTAGATAACTTGGAAAGAAACCAATGGCAGTACTCAGAGGCAAGTAAAGGCAATAGGAATTGGCCAAAAAAAATTAATTACAAACCACTCCTGGGAAGAGCTCCCTTGGCCCATTTTCTCGGTAGAAAACATTAACGTGCATCAGATGAAGTGCAAGTGGGTAGTGTTGGATGATAATAAGCAGGCTCAAGAGCTCAGTCACTGTGACTTTTTTTTCTGGGAGGAAAGACTGGATACTTTGAGTGTTGCCAGATCCCGAGAATGAACTGAACAAAGACCAGAGGATAACTTAGGAGAATGAAAGGCAAGAAGCAAGAGCATATTCAGGTGGAAGAGTAATTTTCTACTTGTTTAGCATTTTCTGTACTTTTCAAGAGCATGGATTGGTGAAATACAGTTACAATTTCTAATACTTCTGGAGTTAGAGTGAGGTAATTCTGGGATGTGCTTCTGGCTCACTAACAGCGAGTAAAGGAAAAGTCTTCCCCACCCCATAGGAATACAGGAATGGACAGGATGAGCTTCCTTCCTCTCTAGGGAAATTTCATCTCAAGCAAAGCTATGTCCCCACAGTTTCTCTTCTCTTGAGAAATTGAAGAGAAAGAAGTTCAGATTAGCAGCCTGATCCCCGCACAAGATTGCCGCACACCGCGCCCCCGTGTCTGCGCTCTGTGCGCTATTACACCCAGTTAGCAAGCTTAGGGCAAGGGAGCTGGAGGATAAAAAACAGACACACACAGACAGAGAGACAGCGACACAGTTCATCCTCGAATTCCCCAAGAATGCTCCCTTTAATGTGTTCAGGGGCAGATTATATAGAGATAGCCACGCCCCAGCCAAACCCACCAGAAACCACTCTCCTGCCATCAGGAACTCCTTAAGGTCTCATGCTAAGAGCAGCTGTAGGCACTCAGATCAGGGGAAAACAGGTTGTTTACAAGAAATTCAGGATCTGAGGTCTCACTGCTCCCAACACAAGACTTAGACTATCCCCAATGCAACAGTAGAGAATCTTCCCTGTGAGAAAGGAAGCCCATGGAGATTACCTAGCTCTTGCAGATATCAGAGGAAAAAATTCCCCTGACAGGCTACCCAAGGCTATACAGAAATGTCATGAAAAATATCCTATCCAGAAACATTTGATGATACTTAGTGCTATTTAGCAATATTACATATTATACATTAGGATCCTCATGCAGATTTAAGATAGGATAAAGAGATATTAAAGTCCATAAAATAATCAAGTAGTTATATTATAGACAAGTAAAAGGAAAAGATTGATGTATGACTTGTTGGCAGGGTATCTGGGTATTATGTTCCTACAGTAGCCCCCTTGTATCATAGGTTTGGGCAGCAGTTTACATGCCCCATGAGTGGTTTCTATTAGTGATGAAAAGATGCTTACGTGCTAATGTGGGACTATTTCACATATGAGGAAGCTCTAGACAAGTGGAAAGTGACTGAGGCAGAATGACTTGATGGCAGCTTCAGACTCTGCTGAGTCTAGAATAGGTATGACCGCAGCTCAAGGTGAAACAAGACTGTTGTTACATCCATCACCACATGCTGCCTAACTGCTGCGTTATGCGTGACACACACACACTCTTAAGTTAAAACGCATGAAACTAAAATGTGCCCTACAAATAACTCACTTATTTCGCACATAGTTGCTTCCAAAAAGGAAGAGATATAAAACTATAACCAAGAAGTAATAATCCATTATTCGAACTTACACTTTGAAATTTAGAAATAGAGAGGGATTCCCTCCAGAGTTAAAGCATAGCACATTTTAAAATCCATTAGGATTATTGTCTAGTCCTCATCCGTTGCCTTATGGGCCACATTCGTTTTCAAACAGGGTGCCCAAAGAAATTCTGAGGAGCCCTTAAAATTCAGGTTTCATAATTAACTTCTGTCTAGTGAATCAGAAGGTCTGTGATTGCAGCCTGGATGTTGCTAAGGTTTTTGCCTACTCCTCTGTAGCATGCAGGGCTGTAAGCACTCTTTAACACCACTGATCTATGGTGTGCCTTTAGAAACCAATGATACCACAATACCATACCACAGGGGCTAGTACAGAATCATTTCGGTGACAGCCCGATTGCTTTCCCAAACCTGACTTATATTAGCTTCTAGTTCATACAGGCAAGAAGTAACTTAAGGGGAAAAGGACTTACTTTTGCTCATATCTTGAGAAGATGTAGTCTGTCATTGCAGCAAAGGTAGAACAGTATGTGACTCTGTGGTGGCAGGAGCATGTGGCAGCTTTTTGCCCACATCTCAGTAGATGAGAGGGCAGAGAAAAGGGGATACGAACCCAGCTGGCTTTTACCTTTTTCTCTTTTGATTCAGTCTAACCTTCAGTGCACTGTGTCATTCCCCTTCAGTGAATTCTTTCTGGAAAAACCCCCACAGACATACCCAAAAGCATGTCATTGATGGCCCCAACCACTCCTTTATCCAACCAAGTTGACAGTCACATTTAAGCATTATAGACTTGATTTTTTTTTATCCACAGGCATGATCCTACCTTTTTCTACTGTCATGCCATAGCATGTCGTACCAATTAGACATGTTTCTAACACTGAAACACTGCCTCTAACTCCTGCTCAAGTCTTTAATTCTGTTTAAATCCCTTTTCCAGAAGACTTAGGTATCAGTTTTCTCATCATCGTAATATACATTAAAAGACCCAAGCTGTCGTGTGCATAATAAAAAATCTATAACCTAACAGAAGCATGGAAAAATAGTAAGTTTGACACTCAGAAAGTATGAAATTAAAAATAGATATTATCTGAAAGTGTTATTATTATTTACGTTTGAAAAAAGAAACAGGAAAATTTATAGAAGTTGGTGTAAGCCAGAGGGAAATGTCTTCTCTGTCACTGGCTCTCCTCACCAAGACTGGTTTCAGGTAATGCATTTTTCTTAAGACACAGGAAACAGAGATTCTAAACTAAATCTCATCTGTTCTGATCTGTGTTAATGAACTTAGCCTTTGGAAAATCAAACCCCAGTTGTGAGCAGGGCCTTTGCATGAATACATACCTGCCAGGCTCTGGATCATACTAGAAACAGTTTCATAGCATTAACCTTGAAATTTTAGAGAAGCTAAAGTCCATTTATCAACTGTTTCCTTGTTTATTTTAATATTTTTTAAATGTATAAAGTTCAAACTAATGAAAAAGCTATGCTAAGTTCTAGTGAAAAATATAACATTTTATAGAACTTTTTTCTCAAGGCAGCTGAGAGCCTATCTCAATAGAAAATTATTTTTGGTTTTTAATAGTGGAGTAAAGTGTTCTTTTTGACCTTATTAAAACTGTGATCCATAATATGCTTCATACAGCACTCAGGAAACAGAAATCATAAATTCTGAACATATAAAATAACCTTTCTGAACTTTCCTTTGCAGCAATATGAGTATAAATACTTTTCTTTTGCTATAATGAATCTTGCGCATGCTTAGGCATCATTGCAGTGACTTGAAATAACTCTTGCGGCATTATCTATTGCTATGTAACAAAGCATTCAAAACAACACCTTGTTGCTGCTGTTATTGTTTAATTTCTATTGATTCTGTGATTCAGCTTAATAGAACTACAGGTATAGCCTCAACTCAATTCTTCATCTGAGTCAGCAGGCAGTATGACGGAAGGAGAAGGGTCTCAGACTACCCTCTTACTTTTAAGCCTTCTTTTAGCTACTGGGATGACTGAAAAAGTTGGCCCTCTATTTAAACATGGCCTCTTATTTTAGGCTTCTCTACAAACTGCCAGAATCATTGCAAGTAAATTAAATAAAAAGGTATAAGTCTTCCTGGTTCTAGTATTTATAAGTCATGAAATATACACACAACTTATCAAAGCAAGTTACAAGATCAGCCCAAGTTCAAGGAATAAGGTGACTTTGCCTACTTTTGGATGACCTGAGGAGGATTTGGGTCACACTCAAAGCAATTAGGTACCCCAAATACATTCCCTGTGAGAACATTCGTTGCAACATGCGAGGCAGAATTGTGCACACAAAAGGTCAGAGAATGTAGAGAATAAATCTAATGCATCACCAAAATGGCTGCTTTATGCCCTGATTTCAATTATTTTAACACTAAAGGTTTTTCTTCAAGTGTAAAGTAGTACTTACCACAAGAATGACCGTGATAATTAGATGACAAGACAAGGCTACATGCACAAGCAAATGGTATAGTGTGTTAGGTACTCAATGATAGTGAGTTAAGACATAAATAGTAATGAAATCAATTTTACTGTCCTACATGGCTTTTTACAACATCTTAAGAAAAAAGATAAGCAGGGTTTTTGAGACGTTATGTAACTTCTCAGATTTAAAAAAGTTATTGGTATAGTCTTTGCATCATTAGCAAGAAAAAAATATCATTCTTTACAAGAAGCAGAAAGGAAATGGAACATTCTGGGCAGGGCTTCGACACAGCATAGAGGACAGAAGGTGAAGAGCACGCTTAGTGCCACGTTTATAGAGAATCATTACTTTTGGTAAACTGTGCTAATTTCACTGGACGCTGATTAAAAGTATATTTGAAAATTAAGATTTTTTTCATTAGCGTAGGATAGAATATAATAATACATGTGTACCCCATAGTCAGTAAAATGGGCCTCGCAAACAGTAGCTCATAGCAACTCCCAGAAATCATAGCAGGAGCTTTAGACTTGCCCTAGCTGTGCAAATGCCCATTTCAAAGTTAATTTAGTTCCTTCACAAAGGACAAGGATTTAAGAGTTGACTGCAAGATCCCATCCTACCAAATCAGGAGATTTGCTTGATTGGATTCTGATCTCATTTTCAAGCATAGATTCAGTTAGACAAGGGGTTGCAACTTCGGTTTCCTTTTCTGTGCTAAAACTTCGATGGCTCTTATTAGAAAACAGATGCTGCCCACATCCTGGGTTATAAACGAGCGTTTGGATTTCGCCCTTCTCTATCAAAGCTCAGAATAAAGGCACAGCCTGGGCACAGCCCAACTTGATTAAAGTTCAGAAGACCAGACGCAGATGCCTCATATTTATGCTGCCGGGACCTGTAGATGTCAATGTAACTAAGACAGGTCTCACTCACTGGCTGACATTCAGTTACAAGAGCAATGAGACTTTCGCAGAAACCAAATAAAAGTGTTATTGATATAAACGGAGCAGCACTGCAAACTAATCACTCTGTCCCTTTAAATTATGGCTGGCAGGGATGAGAACCAGCCAGGCAATCTCTTTCAAACATCCTATCGGCATCACTTCACAGCCATAAGCATCAGTGTCTCTTTGACCCCTGCCCTCCTTTGGTTTGGACCGTTTCTCTAGGGGAATTTCAAAGCTTTTGATTTTGGTCTACGTCATTGCTCTGAAATATTATAAGATTCAAAGTGGATGCTGGATTTCTTGCTGGTAAACTAATTTGTTTTCAAGTACAGTCTGTGAGTTTTTTCAAAACCAATAGTGTATATAATTGACCAGATAGCAAATATAAATGTAGTTTCTTCTTACTACAAGTTTTGTCTTTGTCTGGTCCTCAGTCATGGCACTGAGCTGCCCCCTTCCCCTCTGATTTCAATTCTATTCATTTTCCCTTCTTAGTCTCCAAATTTCTTCCATTTTTAATTATAATTTACTGTATAGATTCTCACTAGGAATTCAGCTAGTATAGCTTAGCTAAATATTTAAACAATATTTTAAAAAATATATGTATAATACATGTGGACATGAAGTCAGTTATTCTAAAGACTCTCATTGATCCTAACATTGGCCAAGCTTTCACTTTTAAAAGAACAAGTGAGTGATAATTCACTGTATCCGACAATGTGACATTCCTACTTGTGTCTGTATTGTACTGATCATATGCCAATCCTCCAGCTGTCTTGGTAGGAGTCCCCAGAATTTCTGGTGCCATTTGTTTTCATCATCTTCTATTGTTTTCTTGCTCTGGCTTATGTGCTGAAAATCCATTTCTCACAAATATGCTCAACAGATAGAGGCAGTGTATGGTCTTTGCTGGAGCACCCATGTCAGTGCTCAGGGGATGCGGTTTGTTTGTTTAAAATGCTCCTCTCCAGAGCTCAATAAAAATCAATTAAAAAATGCTCCTCTCAAAGGACCTTGGCTTTGCCTACCACTACTGATATCTAAGGGTCATAGATGCCTATGGAAACAGAGCCTTTCTCTTCAGCTCTTCTTTCCATGTCCTCATGTGCAATTAAAATGCACGCACACACACACACACACACACACTCACACATACAATCTCTCTCTCTCTCTCTCTCTCTCTCTCTCTCTCTCTCTCTCTCTCTCTCTCACACACACACACACACACACACACACACACACACACACACACACCAGAAGAACACCACAGCTTTTGAACCCAGAATAATTCCAAATCTTAAGGATAAAGAACAAAAGCTGTCTCTTGGAAAGGAGACTAATGCAGCTTAACATGATGGAAAGGCACTGCTTCTCATTACTACAGAGAAGAATTTCTTGAGATGATGGCATGTCAGGATGGTGCTGGATGAATTTTCGTCTCTCATATATCTTGCTGCCTTCATTCTTAAGAGAGAATTTATTTTTCTTTGCTAAGCTATAATCATAGGCAGAATATGAACTCCTGTACAGTAACCCTTATGACTCTACTAAGATACTTAACGAAGTAATTTCAAACATTATTTTGACAAATTTTTGCTATATTCATTTAGTTTAGCATTAAAAGGATTCTGGCAGCTGGATGGTGGTGGCACACACCTTTAATCCCAGCACTTGGAAGGTACTGCAAGATCTCTGAGTTCAAGGCCAGCCAGCCTGGCCTACAGGGTGAGTTCTAGGACAGTCATAGAGAAACCCTGTTTTGAAAAACAAAAACAGACCAGCAAAATATCGGAAAACAAAACAAAAAAGTTTAAAACAATACATCAATAATAAATTTCCACCAAATGATATAAAGAAAAGTCAAACGGAAAATAGATAATGTGAAAAAAGTATTAATCTCTACTTAACTTAGATACTTTGCGATTCTGTGTGAAAATGGTTTGGCTTTTACCACTCTATTCCAACGAATAAAAAGTTGAACTAAATTGAAAAATCATTACTTGTGCTAAGACCTATAAATAAAATAAGATCATGAGTCAAACCACACCCCCAAATTAGGGAGAGATGATAGAAGCAAAGAAGCAAACCACACTGGAGCAAGAATGCTTGCAGTATGTGCTTCCAGGGGATGGAACTAGAGCTCTAACCAATGAATTGTTGAACTGATGAGGACACACCTGGGTACTAAACATTCGAAGGAACACAGATACAGAAAATTCCCAAAATTCTACTGGCTATTTCTCATGGAGGATACTAGGTTTTTCATTGAATATTGGGTAAAATTATTCCCAGGCTTGCAGCAGAGAGTGTGAGCTAGACACCATTTTGAAATGTCTTAGGGAGAACAAACACAGGTGCTATGACTTGCTGGGGTTTCCTTATCTTCCAATGGGAAAAGAAATTCTTAGCTCCAACCCACACCATCCTGCCAGACAGGAGAAAGGAACATCTAATTGCAGCACATGGGAGCTTTCTCTCCACTCACTTGAGGAAGAGCTATTTAGAGGCAATTGTGTGACGTATACTCCAGAATCATATACTCACTAAAACCATGGAGACATAGTCATAAAACATTAGAAGATTTCTTCTTTCCATGAATGACATTATTATTTTATTAAGACTTATTTTCAGAAGTCCATTTTCTCCAGGGCAAGTATGATTATCAACAAACTGACAAGAAATTATACAAGGGAAAAAGCAAACATAGTTTGAAAAGAAAGGGCACATATCAGAACCAAAAAAATGTCATGAAAGTTAAAATATGAGATTGAGAATTTTAAAATTATGACAAGTATCCCAAGAGCTCAAATGAATAAGGTAATAAAAAGAATAATGACATTGACAGGCTTACCAAGAGACTTGAAACCCAGGAAAGAATTACAAAGATTGAGAAAAAATTATTTGAAACCTCTAAGATTGAACAGCAAAAGAAATAAAGACCAGTTAAAAACAAAATAGAAATTTTGTAACAACAACAGAAGGTATAACAAATACGTAATAAATATACAAGAAGTAAAAAGAATTAAAAAATAAATATTTGAAATAATACTGTTTGAGATTGCACTCCAAGTTATTGTCTAATACCAAACCTCAGGTCCAGGAAACTCAGAGAATGCCAAGTAAGATAGTAAAATTCACAAACAAGTTGTGGACGTATTATTTGAAAACTACTGAAAGTCATATGTGAAAAATATATTTACATCACCCATCTAACTCTTTCCATATCTCCATTACTCCCTCTCAAATTCAGGGTTTCTTTTTGAAATAAATAATTAAATAAAAGATTATCCTTTTATAATTACACACACTCACACACACACACACACACACACACACACACACACATTTCCAGCAGAATCCATTTAATATTACTCACAGAAAAGTCAGGTTGTGTCCTCCCTCTTTGTATACAATGAGCAGCCAGAGTCAGAGAAAAGTTGCATTGTATGAGGTGAGGAAACCTTGCAGCATAGATGGAAGAAGAGAAAAGAAATCCAGCATTTCCTATGACAGTGGGTAAGAAACGGAAGGCAACAGAAATTCCAATCAAGAGGAAATTACAAAATAATCAATAGATTTTCTGCACCCGTGTATCATACCTAAAGCATCATGCATGGTAGGACTGTGCTCTGTCGCTAAGTAACATCTCTCCATTCTTAATTGTTTTACAAACATTAATACAAAGTTCTCAAGTAGAAAAAAAATAATTTGTAAAGCCAGGAGAAAAATTCAGGTCTCCTGTTTTGCAATCAAATGATCATCCCGAAGAGGAATATTACTGTTCTGGGGAGCATTAATAAAAAAGATTGAACACTATTCATTATTTTCAAGAGCCACATTAAATGGAAAAATGTTTTCTCTGTTAGTGATTATAGTCATACTCAAAAAGAAGGAAAGTCATTGAATATTTGTCTATCTGTAAGAGAGTTTAGGGAGAGACTATTTCTATACTTGTACTGTTGGAGGTATTTAAGAAGAGGAAATTTTGAAAATAAGAAAAAGGTATAATTATAATAGATACATGTTAAAAAAAACTTTAAGATACTAGACATGGTATTATTATGGTGCATGCTTGTAACCCCAGACCTCTGGAAGTTAATACAAGAGGATCACAGATTTGATGACAAATTCTGGGCCCACTGTAAGATCTGGACTATGAAGCAAGATCTGGACTCAAAAGATGGAGGAAAAATATTTTCGAGCAAATATTTGAAGAAAGCACAGGAATAAGAAGAAGGAAAGCTTAGAAGATAGGATCATTAATAATTTTGCTTCATTTCTTCCAATTTATTTTTAAGTTCCTATCAGGGAAACACAAATCATAACAACTCTAAGATACCATCTTACACCTATCAGAATGGTTAAGATCAAAAAAACACTATTTGTTTAAAAATGAAACTTGAGCAGTCCAAATATAGAAAAAAAAGGCCACAAGAATTAGAAAATATAGGCATACCAAAGTTAGGGAGAGACACAAGAAAAAGAAGTGAAAATAAATAATGCAAGAAGCATGTAACACTAAAAATAGACAAATTGTATCAAGCAGAAGACACATGTTTTCACTGAAAACAAATCTTCCAGAAAGAAGAAGATACAAAGAGAAATCAGCATGGACATGTTGGAAACCATCGTATGTTCCCAACACTGTGATAACAAGGCAGAAAAGCAGAAGATATTTAGAGAGAAAAATACTGTTACTAGCATTGTTTGCAGCCAGAACAAAACACAAGTAAGAGTGAAGAATGAACTTTTGATGATGTCAACCTGCTAAGATTCAGAGCTTGTCTCTAATAAAAGTTAGACTTGACTTAATATAAAACAGACTAGATAATCTGATGAGTCAAGGATGAGAGATTTAAGTGGGTCATTTGAAATCATGAAAGTGAGCACTAAATTTACAAGTGTTATAATTAGTGATAACTGTGATTAAAAGCAGAAGCAGTTAAAAGAAGATGAGACAGGAGGTATTGTGAGGCATTAACACTTTCATCATAGCAAAGAAATTGAAGGTGGACAGATAACTGTGTAGGTCAGGAAAACAAGTAAATAAGTATCACTGTTTCTAATACCTGCCATAGTCTTTAAGAACTGTTTACACTACTCGTCTCTGACTACTTATCACTTCTGCTCACTCTTGAACCATCTGGCATTCGTTTTCCGGTAACTCTCCATTGCTTTTTAATTTTAAACATGCTTTTTGTATTAAAAAGTTAACATGTAAATTATGTACATCTAGTCAATGGAGTACTATCCCACATATTTAGTGAGTGAACGAACATAGCGTTTATAGAATGATAGATTATAGACAGCCTTAATGCATTCTAAAGTGAACAAAATTATCTAGTCAATCCTGAATATTTGAAATGAGCCTAAGAATGTGCATACATTAATAAATTTGCATAAATATATATGTGAGTGTATGTTTATACATGTGAAAGGATGCTAGAAAATGAGAAGAAAGGAGAGGAAGGAGACACACACAGAAGAAAGGAGGGAGGGAAGGAGGGAAAGAGGGAAGGGCGGACCAGAAAAGGATTGGAGAGAAAAGGATTCACTCTGCTGGGTGCCCAGTCTTCACCAAAGGGAAAAACAACAGAATGGGCTGAAAGCCAGGCAGAGCAGAGTTATCAATAATCCATCACCTTACATGACAATTATTTATTCCCCAATTGAGATTTCTTAGATGTGCATATCAATGTCAAACCTGTAAATTTAAATTTCTTTAATAAGACTCCTCAATTATTTTTGTGTGCTGACAAACACAGTTGCTAAAAAGCACCATAGGTTATTGATTTCAAAGATTTGCTTTATTGACATTTTCTTCAGGGGAAAAGCTATTTTAATTTTGTCTCCCTTTTTAAATAGGAAATTTTGGGCATTTAAAATTGAGCAACAAATGTCTTTAAAATAGCAATGTAAGTTGTCATATTTTAATCGTGGTTCAGTGTAAAAAGTAAAACATTCAAATTTCTTACCAGAAACATTTTTCTCTTTTCAATGCATGTGCATACAGATTTTCAGTTTGTCAAATATACTGTCTATTAATAGAAAGCAATAGAAGTTAATGAGAGCAGCTACAAGTAGGCAGTTTCATGTTTTGTTCTCTTTGTTTTCTTTTGGTTTGTTCCAGGGATCATCTGAAAAGAGTTGGTGATATTATTGTTCAAAATATATTGATCATGTTCTGGTCAGCACATTGAAGTCAAGTATACACTGGAACTAGATCGATCAATCAATCACTCAATCTATTTATCTATCATCTATCTATCTATCTATCATCTATCTATCTGTCTGTCTATCATCTATCTATCTATCTATCTATCTATCTATCTATCTATCTATCTATCTATCTATCTATCTAAATTTTGAAACAGAGTTTTTCTGTCTAGCCATGGCTGTTCTGAAACTTACTATGTAGACCAGGCTGGTCTCAGAATTTGATTGAACCAAATATTTAATTTGGTGTCACCAAATATTTAATATTTTGCCACTGGAAAAATAAATAAATAAATAAATAACAATAATCATAAAAATCCCACAAAGCATAGAAAGCTGTTGTTGAGTAACAGGTTTTGTTTCCCCAGATTTTTTTCATTGTCTTGGGCTGTGTTCTCAGCTGCTAGCAGTAACACAAGAACTATGGATCCAGGTACCCAGAAAGCAATTTAGAGCCACTTTACTCTAAGAATTGTACTAGAGACAACCATCACCATGCAGAAGCCCGAGGTCATGTAGCAATTTACATTACACGCATCTTGTATTATTCAACATATGTTCACTAGTGGGGCAGTGGTGAATGCTGTCATCAGCTTGTGTCATCCCAGGGACACGGTGTCTAATAATCTGCTAATTGAAACACAATGCAGTCAGCCAGACAGAGACAGGATACTGCTGAAGAGCTGGGCATAATAAGGTTGTCAGTGTGGTGTGGCTACGTGAATGCCCAGAACTGAGATGACACCGACAGCTGTGTGGTGGCCTTTGCTCCAGGTATCACATTTCTCACTTTGAACAGTGTATCATGTCACTTCTGAGACATACTGAGCAACAAACATTACAACACAGTCACCACAAAAGTCTTTCTAGAAATCTGGCATTGGAATTATGGCTAGTGTAGTTGATCCTGCTTGCTCTCCATACACTGGGACAGGTGTTTGTCACATCAATGGGTAACTGATGATAGATCTGAAACAGAAAGAAAACATGCAGCATCTCTTCTACGAGGAAGTGTAATGTTGGGAGCAGTAAGACCCCCAGATCCTGAATTTCTTGTAATCCCCTGATCTGAGTGCCTACAGCTGCTCTGAGCACGAGACCTTCAGGAGTTCCTGATAGCAGGAGAGTGGTTTCTGGTGGGTTTGGCTGGGGCCTGGCTATCTCTATATAATCTGCCCCTGAACACAATAAAGGGGGAATTCTTGGGGGGAATTCTAGGATGGTCCGTGCCGCTGTCTCTCTGTCTGTGTATTTTAACCTCCAGCTCCCTTGCCCGAAGTTCGGGAACTGGGTGCCAGCGCACAGAGCGCAGACACTGGGGCGCGGTGCACAGCAGTGTGATATCTACAAGAGCAAAGGGGGAAGAAATGAGCAAGAGGCATTGAAACAGTCTTACTAACGTACAATGACAACCTGACTTCTGGCAAAGAGAACGGCAGGCAGGTGACCTAAAGCAGAGTCAGAGAGGCAGGAAATGCAAGAGCCATTTCAATCAACTAACTCTAAATCCGAAGGCTGGCACTCAGCACCATCTTCCCTCCTTTATGTTTAAGGTAACTGGTACCTGTTTCAATCTGGTTTTGCTATAATAACAAAGTCCCTCAAACTGGGCAACTTACGATGAACAGAAATTCATAACATTGCATCTTGTAACTGAGAAGTCTTACACTAAAGGTCTGCATCTAACATGTCTTCTTGATTGTTACACCATGTGGTAGGAGAGGGTGAGTAAGGAAGGGGGCTGAGAAGGAGGAAAAGAAGGAAGCATTGCATGAGAGCACTATTAATCCCATTCATGAGAGTAGAGCCTCCCTGACCAAATAACCATGCGGAAGTGCCAAATCTCTTAAGGTTATTACAGTGCTAATTAAATTTCAATGTGTTTTGGAGGACACAGGCATTCAGACAACCACACTTCTTACGAAGCACCCACCCTTCTCTTGACTGTCTCCCTTTGGTAAGGAAATGCAAAGTGTGTTTGTCACACACTTGTTCTATATCGGACTCCACTCAAGGGAGCCTGGGAATACAAAAGGAGACTAACAGCCTTCTCTCTTTACAGAATCAAGTAATTTTGCAAAGATATGATCCATGAAATGTTTTGGAGAACTGTATAAGACAAGATACAATCAAGAGTCAAAGAATGCATTGGAAGAAATAACGGTCACAGCAGGTCAGAGGGAGTGGAGATGATGAGGCAGGTACAAAGAGGATGATGGAGCAAGTGTCCCCAAGGAGGATGCAAATAAATACAAGCCAAGCAGCACACAATACATTACATTTCATGGAGTATAGACACCCTGTGTGAGCCTATGGGGGAGACAGGTCAACGATCTCTGAAACTCCAGCTAAATTGAGGCTGAGATATAAGACTATATATTATACTTAATGTAAGGATACCTGTCTTAATCTGTTTTATGCTACTATAGCAGAATAATGTAGAATAAGTGATTAGTAATGAAGAGAAATTCACAAGTTCACAAGTCTGGAAGCTGATCACAGAAAAAGAATACTAATGGTTGGGATGCAAAAAAAAAAACCTCTTATCTCACAGGTAGGAAAGCTGAGGTAAGGGGATTTTATGAATAAATCAACACTACTTTTCTCTCCTAAGTGTTACATCAAACATTTTTATTGAAGCATCAGGTCTTTTTACTTAAATCCAGAATGAAACATCCCATAGTACATTAGGAGTGCAAGAAAGGATAGATTATAAAAATTTGAACTCACCAACTGTCATAAAGTTTATATTTTATTATATTATATTATTATTTACATAATTATTAGCACAGCCTCAAATAGGCAAAGAAAATGTGTAGAAACAAATATGATAACTTCCCATATTGCCCATGTAGTATAAATTGTGCCTCAATTACAAGTGAGTGTTTGATTGAATCCTATGACAAGGGAAACCTACCTGCCAAACAGGCTACAAATAACTAAAAACTGTCACCCCATGTAATGCTAGTCAAAAAAAAAAAAAAAACCCTGATAAAACCTTGACTTCTCAAATCCAGAGTTGACTCACTCTAGGGATAAAATGACTTGATTCCTGATTTTGTTTTGCAATATTCATTGTACCTTCAGATATAAAAAGGTTATGAGAAAACTCTTACTTTTCTGTTATGACTAAATTACAACAAGTTTTATTTTTCTTTACCTACTGAGTGATTTCACATGTATACATTGATAAGTTCAGTGGGTGTCATAATGAGACTCTAGATGAACCACAAGTTAGTATCTTTTTAGGAATCCACTCATGAGTTGAGCAGGACAACTAAATGGCCTAAAATCTAAGGGAAGATAGATACATACATGCAAGGAGACTTGAAATATCAGCTACAAGTGCTGCCTTGCTCACAGGGATTGCCTAAAGAAAGAGGGTAAGAATATGCATAGGGAAAGTCATCTGAAAAAGTAGCTGCCATCCCTAAACAAATATCCCAAGGAAGTTGAAGTCTGTAGTACCCATGCAAGGAAATAGCATACCCAAGCTCAAACCCGACTTGCCTCCTAACTAGATGAGCTCAGCTCTCCATATCTAAGACCTACATGGAAGAAAGCGTGAAGAGGAGGAGGGCACTAGTCACTGGCTGAACTCACTCTATTTGGCCTCTCTCTGGTTCTCGTTTGCCCCTTTAATTTTTTTCCCCTCAGAAGTTTCTCTCTTCTATTGTTACTTTGGATTCCAGAAACAACAGGATTCATTGACAAGCATCTTTATGGAAAAGGAACAAAAAACTCACAAGCAACAGGGATCCCCAAAACGACCACCTTATAATGAAATTATCATCCACATAAGGACCTTTGCCCATAATGGTAAGCCTGTGTCTTAAAGTAGGTGTCATCATGTCATTAGAACCAGAGTGAGTCCTTCAAGAATACAAGTATCACCAAGGAAACCAGAACTGAGATAATATCAATCAGTTCAATGTTCTAGCCAAGGTTACTTGCTCTGCCAACTGTGCAAAGCCTAGTATCTTCCTGTTGTGTGGTATTTTGATTGTGTTCTGACAAATAAGGCATGTTGGAGTCGTGGAGCTAGCCACTAACTAACCAAAATTAACCATAGACGTTTGGAGGGTTACAGAAAGATAGGGGACACGAAGTAGTAAGGCAGGGCTGAGAGAGGATCTTGCCCTTTTAAGGAGGAAGAAACAGAAAAGGTAGGAAGTCATTGCTGGCTGTTACCCTGCTTCTTTGATTGTTCAGGTTCTTACCCCGATATCTGACTCCTGATATTTTTTGACAAAGAATAATTAGTTCAGGCTTCAACCGCTTTTGTTTCCTTTTTCTAAAAAACATCAAGGTTACTATTAAGCCCATGGAGATGAACTCAGTAAGGGTTATTATTGAACCTCTTTACTTGTTCTTTCTGGTAGATCCTTTCCTGGAGCTCCTATACCTAACCTCCTTTACTAAGTACCTTTATCTGACCTTTGCTGCTACTGGGACTTCATATGGAGATCCATGGGCATTGCCTCCAGGTTGGAAACTGATCTCATAAAGAGTGGGGCAAGGGTGCCAGAGGTTTTTTTCAGTAGGTTTCCAGGTGAGTATAGACATCAGATTTATAGGTGAGCAGGCACTTACTGCCTGAAGCATGGATGGCAGAACCTGCCTCCAGTCCACTCAAGTAGTCCCTGACGTCCATGTAAACACCTATGACTTGGTGCCCACCCTTATTTTGCCATGGGCTCACCTTGGCCACCAGAAGATGCCCTCAACTATAGCTCGGCAACACCAGCACGAGCACGGTCCAGCTTGAAGCCAAGTACCAGGTGAACTGGCCTCTTTTCAGCAACTGATAATGGCCGATAGACAGGGTGCCTAGGGTTAGCCACCCATGGTCTGAGCTTGACTCTGGGCCTTGTACACCTTTTCAGATGGATTGGGAACATACTGGATAATGGCCAGATGGCACAGGATGCCTAGTGTGATTAGATCTTGGTAGAGCAATGAGTAAGCAGTATAAAATTTAGATTTCAGTAACAGTGTTCAGGGAGCATGACCCTGTCGGCTCTGTCTTTAGAGAATACCCATGAGTACTCTGGCAAAAGGAGTCCATCTGCATGTGGCTGTCCCAGCCCACTGGTAGGATTACAGGGACCTCCAAGCAGCTTCAAGGACACACTTTGCAGCCCTGGAAATTTACCTTTTCTTCCATTGGCTGCTTATAAGCAGTTTCTTCATGAAGGCAAAAGGATTTTGGCTTTTGAAGAACTCGTGTGTCCTAGCCTGAACCCAGGATAGAACAAAACAATTGCCTACATGAAAGGCGCTGATGGACTCAGCAATCCCAGATCACTTAGCGATACAACAGTTCAGAACACGGTGAGGGTGGTTCCTCTCAGGTCAGCAGAAGCAAGAGCGCTAAGCTTCCACAGTATGTCCATAGCTTCAGCATCCCAAAAGGTTCACCCACAGTTGCTTTGTCTCTGAGACAAAGGGTGCTATGGAGATCTTGTAGTCTACTAATCTTCAGTTTAATGTTGTTCCAACTGGGCTATTTTGGCCTGCAATTTCCTTATCTCTAAACCATCTTTGGCATAACACAATAATTTTAACCTTTCCAAATGGTGGTATCCCTGTGTACTAAAGAACTCATGAACCTTCTTATGAGTAATTTATGACCTTAGAAAAACATCACTACAGCTAAAATTTCCTTTTTAGCTGTTAAATATAATTATAAAGTTAAATATAATTGGCATAATAATATACTAAATCTCCACATCAATTTTAACATTAGACAAACACAAAAGGAGTATCAGGACCTGATGAAAAATATGTCTAGCCTTTGTCCTGGCACAGAACACCAAAACTGTTTGCATTTCCTGAATAATAGGAGCAAAGGGATAGGCAAAGTCCTGCAGTTAGTTTATCTGGCCTGACTAGGCTGTGGGTTCCCAGAGAGTGCCTGCTGGGGTATAGGTTGGGATAAAGCAATGAGTTTGGGGATGGAAGTTGGATGGGAAGATCTGTGTGATGGACTGGAGATAGGAACAGAGAGGAAGGGAAGACTGCAGCAGACAGTCTGTTAGAGAGCTGGGGTTTATACTTGGAGGAGCTGAGATGTAAGTTGAAAATTTCAATTAACCTACCTGGTTCCCTAGCTGGGGTGCTATAATACAACAAAGACAGTTGAAATATTCTTAAAGAAATAATCACAACTTATTCCTTTCAGAAAAGGGAGAGAGTAATAATGGTTACTTTGTTCTTTTATTTAATAAAGTAATTGATTATTCATTGAAATGGTTCTTTTCTTCATAGACAAAATATTTGCTATGTGCATTTAAAATAATTTCCATAGTTGTGAAAGATCTCAAAGCTTAAGTGTTCTTAAGTTCTGTAGCCTTTTCCCTTGGTTAGCAAGGTTGAAAGCTTATGCGAGTTAGTGTTCATGACGTTTGTCAAGTTACGTTAATACAAACATTAGCGGTCAAGGGAACAGATCTGGGTACACTTTTATTAATTACTTTGTGTTTGATTCCCTTGGATGTGCTCATTTGAAGCACCCTAAATATAGGCAGAACAAAACTCCACAAGTTTTTTTTTTCCTTTGACTTAATCTTTTTAAGCTATTGTAGCAGAGTGGTGTTGCAGTTGGGATTTTTGAGGTCAGTCTTCAAGGAAGTGTAAAGTATACCTTCTAGGCTCGGATCAACAGCTTTGCACCTGCATTTAGTTTTCTAAAGCTTAGCAGTTGTTCTCCGTCTCTAATGAAGAGAACAAGCTATCACTTTGAAAGCAAGAGCGTGAAGACTGTTGGCAGATAAAGCTCTCTATGAAATTTGAATTTCAAACTGCAAAAAAACTTTGGAGGAGAATTTATTTAATTTTATTTCCATGCTTCCAAGAAGCATGGCTGTTTTCTTTTAAGTCTGTTGCGCCTATTTGTTTATGTAAGAATACTGTCTGTGTTTACATGAGCCCAATAAAGATCTCCTGTTTGAGAACTGAAATAAATTGCGAGTCCCTTGAACTTCAGCTGTTAGCGGAGAGTGGGTTTTCTCTGCCTTGATGATAGAGTATGCCAGAAGTGATGGGCTAAATTGACATAAACATTTGGCTGTATACACCTAACCACCTCACTTCTGTTCTTTCCTTCAGTGCTATAATTTTCCGACTCTCTGTAAACATATAACTCACAATAAAGCATAAAAACATAAATCAAGACTATAAAATAAGACAGGAGAGGCCAGGGGCACATTCGTTTCACACAGGGCACAGGGATCTAGCAGAAAGCACATGAGAATTGATTGAAGCTAGTTCCCACATGTATAAGCTGCAATGTGAATCATAAGTAAATCTTTCCAACACGTTTGCATTTTCCTCTTGGACCAACACGTGGATGAAAATGCATTCGCTGAGTGATTGCTCTAAGATTTAGTGTCGTTAGAATGTGTTAGCTAAAATTAGGCAAACTTTGGTTGCCTGTTTACTACACCATATGAAATAGATTCTGCTAATACCCCCATCTTACAAATAAGGAAGTTGAAGAAAAGCCACCTGAAGACACTCATCAATATACTCATCAAGAGAATAAAGAACTTAAGCTAAGACAGTTAGAATCATTGCCATCATTCGATCCACTGACAAGACTATACTCAACAATCTACATACTACAAATCTATAGAATAATTCTTGTCTTACCTGCTTTTCATTCTAGAATGCTTAATTTTATTGCCACAATTAGCCCTTTTGTTGTGAGGCAATTTCGCCAGATACTATCATACAGAGAAACCCTTAAAGCCAAAAAGAAAGTCTTTATTGCCAGGCAACAGCTGCTCAAGAATGTACCCAAATCATGCAGCTCCATGCCTTACAGACCTTTGTCCTTTGTGCACAAAAAAACCACATCCTGTTTGTCACACGTCAGTTGCCACAGAAGTCAAACAGCAAGGTTATTATACTTATGGACTATCCTAGAACTATGAACTAGATATTTTAAGGGTCAGGTCTTTGCTCCTCTTCTGGCAGGTGCTGGGATCTGCATGCTGGGTTTTAGGGTCACAATGCTGCCTTCAGCATGGTGTCATTTGTGCTAGTATCTGAGGGCCTGTTACATTTCCTGTTGGTTCTATGGAGTGAGTCTCATCATGGACTCATCTTACACTGGGGGTTATATTGTCCTCTTAGCAGTGGCAATTTAATTGAACTTACACTCTGATTAACATAAGTAGGTAATTGAGTGAGCAGGGTCCTATAGAGAAGGCAAGGAGCAAAAGATTAATGTCCCACCAGTAGCCATAAGTACATTTGTTAACAGGGCGAACAGGGGAACAAGGATTGGTACCAGTTGTCAGAATACTGGTGTCTCTTTTTTCTTTCCTGATGGTTATTTTTGACTGTCGCTAAACTTTCTCTAATTATCCTTGATTTGAAGGCATAAAAGAAACAAGTTTCTTCCAGTGTCATACAGAGATCTCCTTGCTTCATGAAGAGGAGATTCAGTCTCTAAAATTCTGAAGAACAACTTCTGCTAAGGAGTCTGAATCCTGACCTTCCAGAGAGGTAGTAGATTTTCCAGATAGCCCAGGTCAATATCTCCGTGAGCACTGAATTCCTTAAAGATTTTAGCCTCCACAATTAGGGCAGAAGTTTCAACTGCATTGGAGTCAGTGACACCTGCCCTCACCAGTGGGGGAATCAGAATGGGGATGGCTCTTCATGCACAGGGAAGCCCAGAATCTAGGTATGGGTGGGTTCTTCCCTCTTCTTCATTATGGATGAACACCACTGAATGACATACAGAGGATGCAAAGGGAGAGTGGGGTCTCCTCCAGTGTAAACAATTCAAAAGAGGTACACTTTGTTAAGCTGTTAGCAAAAGCAAGATGGAAAGTCTCTGAGACTGGAAACACATTCACCCACCATTCCTGGAGTTAATCTGCTGTGTGTGGCTACAGGAATTAGCATGGGGGAGATATTGAGGAGGTAACTTAATGCCATTAAACAGGAAACCTTACGGTGGTCCCCGAGTGTGATCTTAGGTTGGTCCCATTTTCAGTTGTTAGAATTAGAAGTAGAACATGTTGCTTGACTAATTCCAATCTCAGAGTAATATGGAGGCCATGGGCCTTTCCCATTGGGAAACAGAGAGGACAAGGTAGTGCAATCATGATCATGAGGACCGTGTCACTCTTATCATTAATGGGTAAGAGGACCTGGTGATGACCCAACTATCCTTGTCCTCTGTAGGCTCCTTCAGCTGGGTGAAGGTTCAAGGTCAGGATCCAGTCACCAGGCTGGAATTTGTGGGCAGGCTCAGACACAGACAAGGTGCAAGTTCTCAAACTCTCTGATGATGGTCCTCTGAGCTTGTGGCAGGGCCTGTAATGACTTGAGGAGTGAATGGTTATTAATTTTCATTTTATGAACAACTCTCTGTTAAGAGAGAAGAGGTTAAGGCCTCCCAAACAAAATTTTAAATAGTGTATCTTTCCTGACATGGGGTACACCTGGCTCTCAGGAGGGCAAATGGTAGGGAGTGGGCCAATTATCAACAACCTCAAGGATGTATTTAGGTAAACTTTCCTTTAAGATCCTATTTGTCCTTTTTATCTGTCCTGAGCTTTCTGTCTGATAGGCATGTTGTCATTTCCAATCAACATGTAGGACCTTTGCCAGACTTTGGGAAAGTCTGGCCACAACAGATTCATGAGACTTTCTGTAATTTCCTGTTTTAATATGGAGGCATCAAGAGCCTCTGGGGCAGCAGAGTTAAAGGTAGGAGAAGTCCATGATGATCTGGAATGTTTCATGGTGCACAGACCCTAGGAACTGTTTTTTACTGTACCATCACAAAGGATTCTGAGACCCCTTGTGTCTCAGCATCTCAGACTCTGGTATTCTTGCTAGAACCTCTAGATATTGTGGGGAAAGTCCAACACAGACCACCACATGGACACTCTTCAAGCCAAAAAGACAAGTCTTTCATGCAAACCAGTGGCTTCATGGGGAACTTGCCAAAATCATGCAACCCCAAGCCTTGGAATTCTTTGTCTTTTTGTGCCAACACCACATACTAGTTGTCATACTCTATAGGCAAGAAGCAGAATTAAAGAACCCAAAAAGCAAGGTTAGCACATTTAAAGTCTTTCTTGGAATCATGGACTAGGTCTTTGATGTATTAGGTCTTCGTTTCCATTTTGGCAGATTTGGGCTTATGTGCTGCATTTTAAGGTCAGAAGTGCTGCCTCTAATGTGGCGCCATTTGTGCTAAGTCCCAGGGGCTTGTTACAATCTGAACTCAGAATTAATAAAAATGACAATGATGAAATATCCTGTATAGAGCCAAATTCTAATTCAATTGTGTCCACTACAAAGTTTTTTTTTTCCATACTCTTTTTTTTTTGTCAAATTGGCATAAACTAGAGTCACCTGAGAAGACGGAACTTCAAAATTACCTCCATAAGATTTGCTGGTGGGCAATTTCTTAATTACTAATTAGTGCAGGGGAGCCCAGCCCATGGCGGACGATGCCATCTCTGGCACATGGACCTGGACTGTATTAACGTGTAGCAGCTAAGGAAGCCAGTAAAGAACTTTCCTCCATGATTTTACCTCAGTTCCTGCCTCTAGGTTCCTATCTTGTTGTGTCCAGACTTGCCTCAATGATTAACTACGCCCTGTAAGTTGAAATAAACTATTTTCCCCAAGTTATTTTGGTTAGTATTTAAGTACAGCAACAGAAAATAACTAGAACACTAGCCAAAAGAACAATGGAAAAAAAAAAGAATTCATCAACCAAGTCCCATTATGCTGTTAATCAAAAGCATTGTCAGGGAAATTTATGGTTTAGGAGGAAATGATGAACCCAAAGGAAATGATCATTAGTGCAATTTCTGTGGCCCCAACAAAAGAAAAGAATTATTTGAATTCTCGGGGATGAAATGCATTCATAAACAACCTTGAAATCAAATGTTCTCTGAACTTTTAAAAATATTTAGGATAACAGAAAATTGTAATCATAGTTTTGAAGTATAAAAAAATAAAATGATATATAGAAGCGTTAAGAAGGAAGGTTAAATGAATTTACAGAAAAAGAATAGAATGAGGCTTAGCAAAGGTGAGGATGAGTAGACAGAATGAGAGTGATGAAGTACATTATGATCTCTTCACAAATGAGGAAAAGTGATGTCCAATGAGGCTTGCCAATTGCAAAACATTGCAAATAATGTTTTGATCTATTTTATTATAGTCATAAGGTATCTGTTTAACCGTGGGGAGTTTCATTAGGTCCTTATATGTTTGCTTTCGAGGTTGAGCCAATACTTTGTTCCTATGTAAAATGAATTAGAATATAAACACTCAGCCTGGGTGAGTTTTGAAGAGGTTGATTCGTCTTTTGTTCTCCTGTATTTGACACAAATATAAAATCTGTAAGAGGTTATCAGTTTTGAAGAATGCGACTCTTTCAATAGAGAAGAAGCCTGAGGTTTTATGTACTGCGTCAAAGTCATAGCATTTATAGCAGTGTTTCTGTCTTCCAGTCAGGTAGAAGAAGATATGTTATTAGGTACCATTGACTACGCAGAGGAAAAGCTCAATCTCTCAGTAAGGAACTCTTGGGGCTCATTTATATCTTAGCTTATCATTCTGCATTCCTTCTTAGCCATGAAGGTGGAAAAAATAACTGATCAACTACAACTTTTCAGTTTCCACTCTGCTCATTACTCAGCAGTGTATGCTCCATCTATGTCATGCCAGTTGACACCATGTTCTCCTTCATGCCAAAGCAAAGGGACATTTTTTTTTAATTTTAGTTGACCATGAATGTGAATCCTTGTCCTTTCAAAGTGTTTATCATATACCTCCCCTGTGAGGTATTAAGGTGTCCTTTTCCTAGGATTTGAAATATGTGTATAATTTAAATAGCCCTCTGATCTAAACCTAGAGCATTGTATAAATCTGTGTTAGTATTGTAGGAGACATGGAAATGGTACCCAAAAAAAAACATGCATGTGGGCATGATGATTATGATGATCTAAAGTCAATTTAAGAGACGTCTAGGGAAGGAAGGCTTTTTGCTTCTCACTATTTGTTCAAGCAATCTATCAATTTCCAGAGATAAGAGCATGTTTCTCCCCCATCTCTACCTGAAAAATAACAGAATAATCTGCACAGCAAGTAGTATCCATTTGCCTTTGCACAATTTGCTATTGCTAAAAACTCAAAGCCCCTAAATCTGTGCTATTGCTTTTCCAAACACATCCTGTTGTATACTGAACATACTACATTCGAGTATAGAAGACACTTCTTTGCTGTTTATGTGACAATTGTTTTCATGAAAAATAACTTAGAGAAGCAACAAAGTCTTACTTTGGCTAGTTTTAGAGCTCTCAGTCTATAGGCTATAGTTTCTAGGTCTGTAGGAAGGCAGAACATGACGATGAAGGGCAGATTGAACAGAGCAACTCACCTGAAGGAAGTAAGGAAACAGAGAGAAGAAGAACCTAATCTTGAAATACCATATAACAATACATCCCACTAACCCATCTCCTTCAGTTAGGTCACACAACCAATAGTTCTGCCATTTCCCAATAGTAATTCATACTTTAAACCCAGCAGTGAATGATATTAATGATTATGTGAGAGCCATCACAATACAAGCCATTTCTTAAATGGCACATACAAACACGCACATACATACATATATGGATTCATGCACACATGTATACAAACAAAAATAACACACAGAGAGAGACAGACAGATGTTTTCTAATTTCCTAGTAATATCTCAATCAAATCAAGTTGATATTCATGTAACCATCTGCTGCGGGAGCTCCTTCAGCCAATAGCCTTTAAGATACCAGCCCACTTGGGTGTGGTGTCTAATACTATAAAAGTGACACTCATTCTCTCTCACTTCTGGCTCTGGCTTCTGGCTGTTAGATTTGGTTCCTGCTCCCCATTCGTGCAGAGGATTGTGATCTAGAACTGTGTTCTGTGAATCTACTCCTAAATAAATAGCCTTTTATTGTACGTAATTCTGAACTGGTGTGGGATTATTTTGTGGCCTCCATCATCACCTGGCACCTAACGTGGGGACCAGTCTACCCTTTTTTGGCATCAGATCGCCAGCTGTGTGGCACATTGGGCACTGACTCTCCCACCCGTGTCTCTAGTCAGCACTCAAATGCAGCAGGCTACTGCTCAGCGCTCCCTGGCTGGCAACCCACGCGCCAGTGCATTATGCCCTGGCCCACATGCTGCTGCCTGTGATCCCCGTGGTGCATGGTGTCTGCACTGACAGAAAACTTGAGTTTTCTTGTTATCCTTGTCCCCAACTCTTGGAATCATTTAATTGCCTTAATGACTGCTCTTAATTTCTTAAACAAAGCATATTTTTCAGTACTTTAGTAGGCAACATTTGCTTTTTTTTTGCTGCTGGAATCTCTTGGTTATGTGGCTGCTGAGACACCTGCTGTATGATAACAACTTTTACACCTACTCCAATTCATTGTAGTTGCCTTATGACAGGTAAGATCTGAAAAACTACAAAAATTACTGATATCATAACTATCCAGGAATTTAATAATTATTTCGCTTTTACTATGGATGGTATTAAGCAAGGCTGATGAGATTTTCTTTCTATATCCCTTTACTTGATTCTAGCAATTAGTTTTTTTATATTTTCTCATTAAAAATAGTTTGATAACAGGATCAAGAATGAGGCACTTATAAAAATTATATAGTGTTTACAAACTAATAATGGACAGTTAGTTGAGAAGATCAATACTATGGAGAGGGATAGCATTAATTTGATAGAATTATCTGCAAGAATTTGTGCAGTTGAATTTAACAATCGGAATCTGTTGAAAAGTTATGATAAATTAACAGATAAGGTATCTCTTCAGGAAGGTAATATGCACACCATCAAAATTAGGTCCAAGGATGAGACATTATCTTTAGTGGACAAGTTTCATACCTTGGAATCCTCAGTGAGGGCATTAGAACAGAACACTGGACAGGAGATTCAAACTTTACAAAAGGCAGTAGTAAAAATAATTGAAAATATTGAGTAACTTATTGAAATTGATGAGCAGGGACAGAGGTATAAGGAGAGAATTTAGCCTCATCGATATGTGCCAGACCCCAGGATGACTTACACAGAGTTTTAACTGCATATCTGGTCATTTCCTAGGAAAGACCATCTGACACAAAGTACCCAAAGGTAGTCAAAGAATATACATGGGAACCAATATGTATGAGCAATCTAAAAGAAATTAAACAATCATTAATTAATTAATAAAGACTCAGTGTCTGTCTCTGGGTCTTTATTAATCATGCTACAATCAAGTGGAGATGGTGAGGAGAGAAGGGGATAAAGAGGGAAAAACAGAGAGAGGCAGCTAAAACTAAGGGCAATCTCAGGTATAATATGAAAACCCAATAAAGTAGAAACTTCCTAAAGTATATACATATATGAGGGAATTATTAATGAAACTGCCAAAATCACGGAGAACAGAGCCCGAGCTAGCCATCTCTTGTGAGCCCCAGCTGACCATCTCTTGTGAGCCCCAGCTGACCATCTCTTGTGAGCCCCAGCTGGCCATCTCTTGTCACCAGTTGAAGCTTCACTTCCAGTACTGAGTTACATCTAATTGAATTATTGGCCAAAACGGTCCTGTGGAAATCTCAAACAACCCAGGCTATTACTGAGACTATCGGTTGCTGTCTATAAACTGAGAGGTCCCCTTGCTGAAGTCAGCACTTCAGCATTACGTAACTCATTGTGTATGGAGAAGTGGAGCTGGTGCCTACCTAAAGCCTTCATACCTATGTGCTAGTGTCTTTGATAACCTCTGCAAGCTACTAAGAGAGAAACCTAAACACCAACCAGCCACAGCCCCTTTGATCTACAATGGTGCTCTGTCTGCAATACATGCTATGTATGGTGGCACAAAATTGGTGGGAGTAACCAGCCAATATCTGATTTGATTTAATGCCCACTGCACAAGATGGAACCTACACCTGAAAATGCTTGGGTAACCAAGAAATTGAGACTTGACAGTTCAGTGAAGTCCTGAAATTTAGAGGGACGATTTCTGAAGACGCTATGTTTCGTCATAAGGGAAACTAGTCTAACAGCCTAAAACACGAAAGACAATCCTCCCAATTCTGGGAACTGGTGGTATTTGATAACAACAATGTATGTCATTGTACTCCTACTGAAATTGATCTAATGATATCTGTAACTGCTTATAGATGTTGGGAAAAGTTTGACACATGCTGTAAAGTGTTTGGGTTTAATGCATATGTTAAAAAATTTTAGATTTTGATCCCTTTTACACTGCCCTAATTTTAGGCAGGCAGCACACGTAACTTTATGTGGAGTAGGCACTTAGGAAGGAGGACATACCATAGGCCAGACTAAAAGGTGAATACTGGGTTGGGAAAAAGCCCTTTCTTCTTGTCTGGAGATGGAGTTATTGGTGCCAAAATTATATCATTATATCTTTTGTTTGAGGAGCTCCTCACAGTCTTTTCATTAATGATAGACGCAGGCGCCCAATGACGGGAGTTAGTGTGGATCCTCGCCTGAATAGCACACCATACAGAGGTTGTAGAAACCGGCTCAACATGGCATGGTACAGGTATGAGGGTGCTTTCCACATGGCCTAAGACAGGGTGCCCTGTGATCTGTTTACTTTAATCCTGCTAGATGCCTTTTATTTGAGGAGCTCCAAGGACGGGCGACTTATGGCAGGATAATCCCCCTACCTAAGACAGGGCCCTGGGAACCCTAGGATGGGTAAGGGGGAAAGAAAAAAGGCCTTGTCCCCACTCGACCTAGGAGTCATCAGGCACCCCTCTGTTCCCAGGAGAGGTAAATTGCTTCACCACTCGAGAGGAGGGTCTCTCCTTATCTCAGTCCCTTCTCCTTTAGATCTGACACCATGGTTGACTCTGACTGGTGCTCTCCACGTAATAACTACCTGCCTTTATATAAGAGAAAGGGGGATCTGTTGGGTGCCGTTTCCCCCTAAAAATTATTACAGGAACCATCACCCTGGGGAGCCTGCAGGGAACCCCACACCCATAATTGTGCTAAGAATAGTTCTATCGCCCCACACCCAATTAAAGCTGTTAATGGAAAAATAAATAAATAAATAAATAAAAGCATGCTTTTATTTTTTAAAAATGAGAAAAATGCAGAGAAACTGCTTCAGCTCCCCAAGTTAGTCCTTTTGAAAGAGCTATCCAACAATTTTCTGAAAAATCACTTTGAGAATTCATTTAACATTAAAATGTATGGGACACATATGAAAATGATACACTGCAAGCCACTAATGATCAATGTTTCATAATATGAAAGAAGTTGAAAACAGTTAAGGAGCATAGAGCTAATGCAAAACTATGTGTAAACTTTATTCTGAAGAACCAGTACTCTTTGAAATTGCTTTATTAAAATTTTAAAGCAGTCAGGGATGGTGCATGCTTTTAATCCCAAAACTCAGGAGGTAGAGGCAGGAGGATATCTGTGAGTTTGAGGCCAGCTGGGTCTACAGTGCAAGTTCCACGACAGGCTCCAAATCTACACAGAGAAACCATTTCTCATAAAACAAGAACAATACCAAAAATTAAGTTTTATCAAATATTTCACATCATTTAAAAGGTGGTAAGATATTCTGTGATGTTCAAAATATCAAAGCTTTAAAAAGTATAGGCAGCAGTCAGTTTGTATCTGCCTGGGGTCTGGGCTGTCACCTGAGTCTACCTTTAGAGTCCGAGGACCACACTACCACCTGGGACCATACAAATCTAAGTGATTTGTGCTGTCACCCAAGTCATGGACATATCTGGGTCCAAGTTGTGGCTACAGGCTATGTCTGGGTCCATGGTCCTAATGGAGTCAGAGTCTGTGCTGATCTTCACGGGTTGTCTTATCTCCTAGGGCAATGGAAGAGCTGGCCCTCGTGGCCTGTTCACTGGAGAGCTGATTTTGCCCCTTGCTGGCTACCTCAGTGGGAGAGCTGCCCCTCAAGAGTAGCTCCAATATTGTGGGTTTGAGAGGTAGTCCCTGAATCCATCAACTCTCCTACCACCCAGGCACATATCCAGGGCTTCGAACTGGCTCACCCCAAAATCTACTCAATCAATCCATCACCTGCTAGAGTGCATGAAGGGGCCAGTCCTGGGGAACCATAGCTGCGGGATCTCCATGACTAGGGGCAACAACAAGCTATCCAAGAGAAGTTTCAGTGAGGGTCCAGTATTAATGGTGGACTAGAAGCTAGAGACCTTGAACCAGAACAGCAACTCATTGCATTGTACATTTGAAAGTAAAGCTGCTTGGGCAAAAGGACATAGTATGTGACATTGTGCAGCTCTGGAAGCCACTAAGACAATGAATATGTGATGGAGAGGCCGGAAAGACAGGGAAACAAAACATTTGCTGTTGTTTGTTTATTCGTATGTTTTCTAGGGGAGGTTACGAGGGTGAAGGATGGACATGGATAGACTGGTTAATGAGTATGACATTGGGGTGCAAGATGTAAAATTCCCAAAGAAGCAATAAAAAAGTTAGGAAGAAAGAAAAAATATAGACAGATTATATCAGCAGAGCCCTGTCAACGCTCAGACATAAACTCTCCAACTATTTCAACGTGGCATTTACGAAATCAGCAGAATCAGAAAGGACACAGCTACCTGCCCTCCTATGACCTTCATGTGATAGGTGTCCTGTCTATTCTATGGGCAGAAATGTCACGGGACACCAAGAAGAGCCTACTAGAGTCATCTCAGTTACGGTTAGACCACACCTTTGGTCCTCCAATAATGCTTATCTATGCCTGATGCAAAAGCATACAGCTTTCGAAACCTAGGACCTTCTAATCTTCATTTCTGCAAGTTCCCATGTCATTAAAAACTTATATTGAAGCAGCACATTTCTTTCTTGGTGATCTGTATTTTGTAATAGGAATGTCAGTCATGCAAAGGGTGAAGAAAAGATTTTTTTTTTCTCTCCCTGACAGATTTGATGCTTAGACGAAAATTTGATTTGGGGTAAATTACTTTCTTACAGTATTTGTTTACAATACAAATTTTTCATTAAGAATATAATTTGTGAAATTGTTAGGCAACGTTTATGTGGAAGAGGATTGTCATTTATGAATTGAATTTTGAAATGTGTTTTGATTTGTTGCCTAGGGGGAAAAATCATCAGACAAATTTAGTTTCATAAAAACAAATAGCATATTTGTCATACACTCCATTTTTATACATGTGAGTTTTTTATCGTATAATTGAATCTGTGTGATGCAGGTGTATTATAGTAGCGTTAAATGCTGCAGAACTATTTAAATTGCAATAATGCATATTTATCTACAATCCTATCTATCCAGTCTGAGATCTTTTAAAATAGTTATTTATTTCTTTATTTTAGTTCCCTGAGTATGGGAGCTATATTCTTTTGTGTTATGGACCAGGATATAAGGCACCTTAGAGAGAACCTGAAAAATAAAATATTACTTCTTATAAAACGCAAATACCTCTCTGGCCTTTCAGGTATAGGAGACACATTGTTATGGCTTTGGATTTCCCTAGGGCAGGTGGACTGTGGATACAGCCGAGGAGACCTGGAAATGACTGGGGGCCCACAACGGATGGCTATTTAATTGTTTATAGTAGCTGCGAAAGTGGTTGCTTTCTCATTTTACAGTAAGGACAGACTTGGAAGAAGGCTAGCTCCCCTGGCAAAAGACTTCTCATTTCATTACTCCTTCCCTCTGTTGAATACTGAAAATAAATAGGATACCGCGGATGAGAATTGAGTTTCTGTACATGTGCTTCCGCTGTGGGAATGAAACAGATATTAAACTCCGTGCAATGTAAATGGAGGCCTTCAGGTTTCTTAGGGAAACTGTGAATTCCTTATTGCTGCGGGAAATAATAATAAGCAAGATTATTCATCAAATACTTACAGCATGTCAGGCGTCGTTTCCTGCATGTTGTATATAAAATGTTGTTTAACTTTTATAATCAAGCCTGCAAGACAGGATCTTATTACAAGAATCAGGGAGGTAGCATTTTGGCATCAAATCCTTCAGCTAATAAACCAGAGTTCAAGTACTCAATTTAGGTTGGCCTGCCTCTAATACCAATGCTGTGTAAAATTTCCACCAAGAATCTTTCTTCAAAAATTTGCAGCCCTAAATTTTATGTCAATGATTTTTATGTCTGCCAAGGTTATAGCATGCTTCAGAGATAAGAGCCAACATTCTGCAGGTTAAAATGTCTCATAAACACACGAGGCTGAAAATCGAAAGATTACTCTGCCTTTGTGAAAAGAGTATGACTGTGGCCATAGCATATTCCAACTCTGTCGCGAAGCCCCACGCTTTGAAAGTGTGCCGTGTGAATTTGTGAATCCTAAACTTCTCTTTAAAACAGGCCCAATTTTATAGCACACAGACATCAGAGAGGATATTATTAAAGTACTTTGCTTTGCTATACCCATTATTTTATTTTGACATTATTCTATAGAACTTAAACATTTCTTTTATATTTATTCTATTTAAACTTTACTGCTGAGCACAAAAATGATATAGTTTAGCTATTAGCCTCTATGAAAACTAACCTATTATGCCTATTTAATTTTATCTCAAACTTTCTAAGGAAAAAAACTAGCATGCCCATTAAAATTCCCTGAAATGAAGACAGGTGGCTAATAGTTTTCATTCCTATATTTCATCAGCAATTCTTTCTTTTAAGATCCTGCAAGCAGCAACAGTGATTATAAAACTAAGGGAGAATGTGATAAGAAAGCTATGTCTTCTCCACACACTAACAATAGAATCATCTCCTTACCTAACGAGCTAACTCACAGGACATTCACTTTGAAAACGTCCATTAGGTGATAAGTGGCACCAACTTCTAGAATCATTGCCTTTTAAGTTATTCAAATGCATGAGTAGAGGCTCGTTGCTGAGCCTAGAAGCCATGAACTAGGCAGTCTTTGGAAATTATTCAGAGGCCATAATATTATCTCCTTTTTATTTTCACATTTTTATTATTTCCCAGCACCCAGGTGACAGTTTATAACCATCAGTAACGTCAGTGCCAGGGATCCAATGCTCTCTTTTTGTGTGTGTGTGTGTGTGTGTGTGTGTGTGTGTGTGTGTGTGCAGTTCCCAGCACCCACAAAACAGTTTATAACCTTCTGTAACTCCAGTTCTAGGGAATCCAATGCTCTCTTCTTATATATATGAAGTCAAATACCCATACACATAAAATAACCGTAAGTATTTATTTAGAAAAAGAAAGGTTGGGGGAAAAGGGAAGAGGAGAAAGTATAGACAGAGAAAATTCAGAGAGTAGGATTTTGATAATTGTTTAATATACAACTTCGGACACAATCAAAACAACAAAAATAGAAATCATTTTGATTTTGAAATTGGTTAATGTGATTTTTTAATGACAAAGCAGATGATAAATCTACTATTTATTAATTACTGTTAATTGCACATTAAACTTCATCTCAAATAAATTTTAAAGAACCTTTATATTGCTCCAGGATGCATGGCCTAATGTTGTTCAATAAAGGTTGCTGACTAAGAGATCTACATCAAGTAATAATTACAACAGCTGTTAATTAAAGAACTATGACATTCAATAATGGACTTTCTTGAAGAAGAATATGCAAAAACCTTGTGAACACTCACAGGTTTTTCCATATCTAGAAATTAGAAGCTTGATATATTATTTGAAGAGCTTGTCATGCTACGTTAACACAAAATATTGTTGACAAATATTCATGATAAATCATTTTTTTCCAAAATTATATTGCTAACAATAAGCTGTAGCACAAGTTGTAATAGCTCTTAATAATAAAAGCCCCGAGCGAGATATTGAGGTAAATGCTGAGAGATCAAAGAGACGAAGGCGCAAAACCACAGCCACCTTACCTCTCAACTTCCCATGTGAAAAGTAATTCAGTTCCTGTTTCCTCCCACCTTATCATTTCCTCTCTCAGTCCAGCCATATCACTTCCTGTCTGTCTGCACGGACCTCCAGACCTCTATGGTTAGCTAGCTGCTAGCTCTGCCCTCTTATCTTCAGGCAAGCTTCATTTGTACAAACCAGATATCACCACAACAAGATATAAAGTCGTCCCCAGTAGCAAGTAGAAAGTTACAGGAAGCTTGAAGTGAATTATACACTTAACTGGTTCATCTGCTTATTTTACCCCTTTCTGGTACATAATTTTTCAAGTTGCAACACATCATTATAGAACTGAATTTAGGTACTCTGTCTCTATTCAGTGGAGAATACATAAAATTATTTTCAGCTGGTTAAGACATCTTCAAAACTCAAAGCACAATTTTGAAGCAGCCAGGTAGCACCTTGTAAACACTTGTTACAAATCAACAACTTGTCATAATAACGAACATCATAAATGAGGATCAAAATCACACACTATAGGTCAAGAGAGCAGTGAGCATCTTGACAAAACCATCCGGGCCAAGAAACTTACTGATTCATCTTGAGAATATGATTATCATTTTTTATATATATATATATATATATATATATATATATATATAACTGATGATGATTTTGAAGCTTTTGTGTCTATTTTAAATTTTTTCTTTAGGCACAGTGCTTTTTATTTGAGGTTTGCAAAGGTTTTGAGGGAGACAGAATGGCTTTATGTTGAGAAATTGAAACAGTGAGTGTTATTCTTAGGATTTCTGCCTGGACTACCAGTAAATGTTTGAAGCTATTGCTTATCCTCTTGATTGATCTCTTTTCCCCAACATGCCATGGTCCTCTCCTTGGTTCCTTGGGGACTTTTATTGAGTTTAGAATTCTCATTCCTGCTTTCCTTGATGGTAAACAGGATATAGATGCGTATGACCTTGTCTACTTTGAAAATGAAAAACATAATGAAAAACTTTGCATCTTTAGTTAGAAAACAATCAACTTGATAATCTTTCATAGAGTTTTTCTTTGTAACATGGGATTTCTTTCCATATGAAGTTAACTAAAAACAGAAAGATAAAAATCATATTAATTTTCAGAAAATTGAAAGTATTATCTGTGTGCTTGGTTGATATTTGATAGATCTGGCACCTGCTATTCATTATTCATTATATATCTTGCAAAATCAAATGTAAGTATATTCATCTGAGTTCAAAAGTAGAAAATTAACTCTGAGGTGTGAATATAATGTTGCAACATTTCAAAGATTTGGATTTTTTCTCTTTTTTAGGTTTCTCTATTTTGTATCTAGTGCCAATTCAAAAAAGCTTCTGCACAAAAGTGGGTATTAAAAGAAAATCCTCAACTTCACCTCGGAAAAGAACATTTTGTGTTAATCAACTTTCTGTCGGTAACAAGATACCTGAGATAACTAACTTAAAAGAGAAAATATTTGATTTGGTTTATAATATCAAAAATTTCAACCCATTGTGCCTTAGTGCCTTTTGGGTGATGGGGGACCTGTAAAAGCATAGACTATCATGGGAACCCCAGGGAAAGTGTTTATCTATGGCAGCCAGAAAACAACAGAATGTATGAAGGTTCTAGAATCTTAACATCACTGATATGCACACTCAGTAACTCATATTTGTTTCGTGGGTCCCTAGTTACTGTTTCCCAGCATCAATGGACTAGGAATAAAGACTTTATTTAGCACATGAGTTTTGGGGTACACTCAATGTGCTGTGTGTAGTAGTTTGAATGTATTTGGCCTCCTTAACATTGTAGGAAGTAGCACTGTTAGGAGGTGTGGTCTTGTTCAAGGAAGTGTGGTCTTGTTAGAAGAGGCTGGGTGATGCCTGCCTTTAATAAAGACCTTGAGGCTAGAGGGCACATCTTTAATCTGGGCGACACCTTCTGTGTGTCACTGTGGGGGTGGACTATGAGATCTCAGTCGACTTCCTGTTGCCTCTGAGTCAGGATGTAGAACTCTTAACTCCAGCAACCACATCTGCCTGCAAGCTGCCATCTTCTTCTTCATGACCCTAATGAACTGAACCTCTGAAACTGTAAGCTTCCTTCAATTAAATGTTTTCTTTATAAGGGTTGCCATGGTCATGGTGTCTTTTCACAGCAATAGTAAACCCTGAGTGTAGCAGGTAACACAAGTCCATACAGATTATCTTCACAGTTTTTGTCAGTTTTATAAAATAAGAAGGAAATAACTATTTTGGTGGCTTTTTAAAAACAACGTTAAACATTATAAAGTCCCTAGTTATTTGCAAAGAAAACTGTATAGGTCTATTTTGTATCTTACATTTAAATTGACTTTCTCTAATCAAGCCAAGACATGTTGAGGAATCTTCTCTGGTAATGTGTAACTTTCAAATCTTTAATTTTCATAAAGGTAATGTTCATCCTTTTTTCTGTTTACAAATTTAGAGATATTTATCCACTAATATTTCTGTTTACAAAGAGGCAGTTATGCACCAAGAGCAAGACATCAGTTTAAAATAGTACCATAAAACAGATCAAAATGAAAAAGAGAGAAGAAACAGAAATGAAAGCAATAGAGAAGACAACAAAAGTTATAGGTAATTGCACAAAAAGTAGAAAAAGAAAAAAAAACCTGTGTAAATTGGGAACATGTGGATAATGAGAGAAGGTAAAATGGAAGAAGAAAGAAAAAAAGAGAAACAAATATAAAATTTTAGATGATAAAGTGAAACTAAACCATTATGGATGAAAAGTGAATTTTGTCTTTTAATGAAAAAAGGAAATAAAAATCATGTTTTAGAGATTTAATAAATTATATTATGATTTAAAATACTTGAAAGTTATTGATTAAGTTACAGATGTGTGTTTTTCAGACAGCACTAAATGGCACTTTTAAATACAGAGGTATTAATGGTACATTCATGTGTTTATATACCTCTATGACATTGTTTTTCTGTAAACCATAAATTATCCTCATCAAACAGTTCCGACCCACAATGTCTGAGGTTTGTGGTCACTCTTTTTCCTTATGAGTGCATGGCTTGTTAGACTTTAAAGGCTTCAGTTTACACATTTATTCAAAAGATGTTGAGTGTATGATATACATTTAACAATATAATAGGTGTTATAGATTTAGCAGTGAACAAAGAATAAAAATCAGTATGTTCATAAAAAACAATGTATATATACAGGGGAAACGATATAGTTTCATACATGAAAAACACAAATAAAGAGTTCTATTATGTGGTTAACTTTGGGATGTTTTGCTTGACCTCACATTTCCCAATATCTTTCACGACACCAACTGCACTTTGACCTAGAGAATCTCTTCAAGGATATTTGTATTAGCAAAGAGCCTTGGAATGTAAGGTTGGCTCACAGGGCAAAGGACAAGTATGTTTACAGTTTTCAGTGATGAACTCCCTCTGAAAGTAACAAGTAGGGATGCTTTTCAGCCATAATAAGTGATGTCTCTCAAAGCTGCATTTGTCTTATTGGAGCAATTCTTATGTAATTTTCATCAGCAGCTTTCAAATAGGATATGGTGGATCTTCAAGAGTGAATGCCCACATTGCAAGTGCTCTGAGTAACAGCCTGTCCCTTGTCTTTAATTCGGGAGGCTCCTGCTGTCTAGAATCATTTGCCAAAGTGGAGAAGGCTAGCAGTTAGCTTGGAAGCAGGATTAATGCTCATATAGCCACAATTCTAGATAGCTATCTTCTTTTCTGTAGAAAATGGTCATAGTCACAATTCTAAGCGCACTAAAAGCACATAGAATTTATGAAGAAATGATTGAACATTTTCAATTTATACCAAAAATTATAAAAGTCTACTGGAAGATATAAGAACTCAACAAGTAGCAATACACTAATACTGATGGGGAGGACGATTCTACACTGCAAAGATGACAGTTTAATGCAAATTAATTTTTTACTTAATTGAATGCTAATTAATAATCTAGTAGGCTTATTTTGTGGAGATCCTCTATGGGAGTTCAGGGACAGGATAAAGAATCCTGGAACTGAGATAGAAACAAACATAAAATTTTATCATCTCCCTTCAACATGGAAATATGTTCTTGTGTTTCACATATTGTTTTATTTAATATTAAAAATAAACAAAATACATATCCTTTATTCCCTTTTAGAAAAAACATAGATTCTGGTGAATAGTAAACACAACTAAGAAACTTCTGATGTATTGTTCTTAAAAATGAAATTGGAATCTGGGGTTGATTTTTTTTTCAAGTTGCTTGAGTGTTAAAATGTCCATGTACACAATTTACCTTTATTTTTCACAACTATGCACTTTGCTAAAAATTCATATAAGATTCATATTTCAATTATTTCAATAGAATAAAAATCTCAACAATTTTAAAACTAAGTTATAACTTTTTGAGTAAGAACAAACAGTTAACCTATGAAATGATACCTTTTTTATTTTACAACATATTTTCTATCTTTCCAGATTTTGATTTGAATTTCATCACACATGTTTCTGGGTACTGGAGAAATGGTCCAGTGCTTACCAGCACTTGCCATTCTTCCAAAGGGCCCACATTAACTTCCATTAGGATGCTAACAAATGCCTGAAACTTCTCAGCTCTATGGTACCTGACACTCTCCTCTGGCTCCCTCTGGCATCTATATACACATGGTATGCCATCTCCCTGACACACGTACACATTAACTAAAAATAATAAAAATTAACAAATATTTTAATAGCTTTCCATTCATAAGAGAAAATACAGTGTCTTATTTTCTTTTTTTTATTAAAATATTTATTCATTAATTTGGTCTTCTTACTCCTTAACAGCTAACAACAGTGGGTGTGGGGCTCCAGAATCTTTTACTGGTTTTCCCCGTACAACCATGGGTGTGGGGTTCCCCATAGTCTCCCCAGGGCGATGGTTCCTGCAATGATCTCTAGGGAAATCCAGCTCTGTTCAGATCTCCTCAACAGGCGCTATTCAAGGCGGAGAGCAGAGCTGGAGTCAACCATGGGGTCGGAGCAAAGGGAGGGGGGACTGAGACTAGGAGAGACCCCCTCTCGGGTGGTGAAGTGATCCCTCTCTCCTGGGTAATAGATGGATGAATGACTATTTAAGAAAGTGGGGACCAAGTGCTCTCTTCCTTTATTTCCTTTGTCAAAGGCATGCCTTAGGTTTGGGGGGATTATCCTAATATAAGGGTCCGTCCTTGGAGCTCCTTAAGTAAAAGGCATCTAGCAGGATTAAAGTAAGCAGATCACAGGGTACCCTGTCTTAGGCCATGTTCTTATTAAAGAAAAAAGCATCCACTAATGGCTTGGTCCTCTTGCGGGACTCTAACAGTAAGAACAGTGGCTGTCTCCAAATCTTTTACTGGTTTTTGGGACCCTACTCCTCATACTGGGTTGCCTTGCCCAGACTTAATACATGGGGAGGTGCTTAGTCTTGCTGAACTTGATATGCCATGTTTTGTTGATACTCATGGGAGACCTGCCTTTTCCTAAGCAGAAACAGAGCTGGAGTCGACTGGGGGATGGGAACAGAGGGAGTGTGGGGGGATGGACTTGGAGGACAGAAGGGAGGGGAAATTGTGGATGGGATGTAAAATAAATAAATAAATAAATAATTGTTTTTAAAAAAGAAAAAAAGCAAGATGCTCATCTTAGCCTTTATTTCATTTGATAAAAAAAAGAAACAGTACACATTAGGCATTTAAACAAAAATACGAGGGTCATTCCTCACGAGTCTTTGAGTGACATATGAAAACCCAGCAGAACAAAGTATGGAAAAGAAGAAAATTCAAATATTTTAAATGTTTTATTACATACTCTGCTTTCAAGAGCCTCCAACATTTAACAGTCCATTAGTTACATTGCTAAAATCATTTTTCGAGCCCTGAGGCTATGATTTTGTAGCATTCTACTCACAGTTGTTTCAATCAACTCATTTGTTTTAAGCTTGCCCATTGAGACAGTTTTCCTCTCTTACTTTTGAAGATAGATCTTAGATTTGAATTTTTACATTTTTAAATTTTAGCAAAGCTAAAATTGCCAAGATGCTAATTTTATCTTTAATGTTTATATAGAGGCTTGGATATTGCCTGCATCACTAGCTGTAATTTGCTGTTGAAAATACACTTATGCACAAGCTCAAATACATAATTAATTCAATTCAGTATAGAATAAATCCTGTTGTGAGCAGGTTCAGAAACCTGTCCAGGGCACAGCCTAAGGACAAGAGGCTGCCATTTTCAGAACTGCAGATTCTCTGTCTTCTCTTGTTAGTTTAGATACAGGATAAACAAGGACTACCAGTGTCTTAGGAGTCTGCCCCAACAAAAGAGAGACTCCATCTGTAAACAACATAGTTTTGAGGGGATATCTGGAGGATTTTGGAATAATAATATGCAAATCTCCTGGCATCATTACTATTCAAACCTAAAGGGCAATTAGAATGTGTGTATAAAATTATTTATTTTAGCCTTAAGTTTTTCATGCACTAACGTCAGGCTTTTTCTAATCTTTTCTTCCATTCTATTTCAACCTTGTGATTGTCTGATCTTCTTTTATACATGTCTAATTGAATTTGTCCAAAACTGTCTATTTTCTTTCCTTTCTATAAACTTTTAATTTATTTTCTTCATTCTTACCTGATAATAGATGGAGTATTTTAATACAAACCTTTATTAAGGACATTTTGTTTTGCAACATTTAAAAAATTATGCTAGGACACGTTAAATCTTTTTTAAAAAAAATTAAAAATGCCACATATTTGTCTTTGTTATCCTATAACTTCTAGTGTCTACCCCACAGTGGTTGTATTATTGCGCTTCAAAGTGGATTTTTCAATTTGGTTTCACATATTGCCTTCCTATATGGAATTTAGACCCCATCTCATTTTGGTCTTTTTACCTTAGTATAAATCAAGTATAATAGTATGGTGTCATCTTTCTGTAAGTAGATTTGAAGGGTAACTGACAAAGGGGACACAAAATGAGAAAATCTCAACAGGAGGGATAATTAATTCTTCTAATTATTATACTCATTATAGAGCTTTTCAAAAGTTAAATAAGTGTACCAATAACTTTCCTTATGGGTTTCAAAACTATGTCCTCTTCTTTCTCTATTGTAGACTTGAGTAGTGTGAAGTCAGGACTGTCGCTAATTTTTCAATAAACTATAAGATACTTTATATTCATAAAAATTTGTGAGGTAAATATGATTCCTATGTGATATTATTCAATACATTATTTAATTTTCAGCTAATTGAAAGTCAGTTAGTAGATGTGTCTAAAATGACTGGACCTCTGAGATGATGTAGCAGTGTTCTAGAATATTATACCCAGAGTTTTACCATCTTTAGGACTAGCTAGATAATATATTAGGGCCATTTTAGATCTGTGATTTACATGGACCACGAGTATTACATGAATATTTTATCACATCCAGAAACATTTTGAAATGATTTGGTTCTCTTTTTCTACATTTTCCCTCAACTTTCTGGTGATTGTTATGACATTTTACTAGATAAGATTTTGACAGAATGAGGTATTAGATTCACCAAATAACAAATATGTGTGAAATATTAGATTTGTCTTATTTCTGAAATAAGTTCAATGGCCACTGTCCAACTGGAAGTGAGCCATTTGCAATGATGAGATACTGGCAGAGAAGAAAGAACACACGGAGGCTGGCTAAATTACTTTCGTTCTTAATGTGGCAAAGCGTGTAATCTCCATGACTCTTTTTTTCCTTCTTTTCATGGCAATGAGGCATTCTTTAAAAGATAGATTTTTTTCCTATTTAACACACAGACCATGAGAAGAATTTTTTTTTTTTTATTTTCAATACAGGGTTTCTCTGTAGCTTTGGAGCCTATTCTGGAACTTGCTCTTGTAGACCACTGCTTGGCTGAGAAGAGATTTAAAAAACCTTTAAGCATAATATTTATAGATCTCTGTGGGGTACATTAGGGTAATTAAATGCAAGCATTCATTGTCTGATCAGATCAGAATATGAGAATTTCTGTCTCTTCTAATACTAATTTTATAAGTGTACAATTTCATATTTTCTTGTCTTTTTTTAATTCTTTATTTATTTATTAAAGATTTCTGCCTCCTCCCCGCCACCGCCTCCCATTTCCCTCCTCCTCCCCTGGTCAAGTCCCCCTCCCTCGTCAGCCCAAAGAGCAATCAGGGTTCCCTGCCCTATGGGAAGTTCAAGGACCACCCACCTCCATCCATGTCTAGTAAGGTGAGCATCGAAACTGCCTAGGCTCCCACAAAGCCAGTACGTGCAGTAGGATCAAAACCCAGTGCCATTGTTCTTGAGTTCTCAGTAGTCCTCATTGTCCTCTATGTTCAGCGAGTCCGGTTTTATCCCATGCTTTTTCAGACCCGGGCCAGCTGGCCTTGGTGAGTGCCTGATAAAGATAGATTTTCTTGAATCTATAGTTTCTTTTCTTTGTTAAAGAAAAACTGAGTAACTCCTCCACTCTATTTCGGCTATCTATTTTTTTCCATTTACCCTTGCTTTACTTAGGTGATATTGGTCAGTATTCAACCTGTTGTACAAAACTTATTTTTCAGTTTCCACAAAAAAACAATAATGTGTAGTATGTATATTTCTATGTCTGGTGAACATAATATTAACATACTTGGCATAATATTCCTGTATGTATGTGTGTGTGCACATATGTGCCTCCTGTGTGTATGCTGGTGTAAGTAATGAGACTGTCATTTTTTAAGGATGACTCACAATCCACCATGTAAATATACCACATGTCTCCAAAAATCTACACACGGAGTGCACTTGCTTGAATTTGTACTTTAGCAACTGTTAATAGTCCTTAAATGATTTGGAAGTGCAAGTATCGTGATGAGCTAAAGATTTAATCTCCCTTTGATATAATGTAAGAGCTGGTTCTTATTCTAAAGGCACTTTTTATTGCCAAAACTCAAAATAATCCAATAATAAATGGAGTACAGACCGCAACAGAGAACTCTCAACAGAGGAATCTAAAATGGCTGAAAGACACTTAAAGAAATGCTGAACATCCTTAGCCATCAGAGAAATGAAAATCTAAAAATTCTGAGATTCCATCTCACACCTGTAAGAATGGCCAAGATAAAAAACACTGGTGACAACTTATGCTGGAGAGAATGTAGGGTAAAGAGGACACTACTGCATCACTGGTTGGGGTACAAACTAGTACAAACTCTTTGGATATCAGTATGGCGATTTCTCAGAAAATTAGGAAACAACCTTCTTCAAGACCCAGCAATACCACTTTTGGGTATATAGCCAAAGGATCCTCAATCATACCACAAGGACATGTACTCAAATATGTTCATACCAGCAATTTTTGTCATAGCCAGAACCTGAAAAAAACCTAAATGTCCCTTGACTAGAGAATGGATAAGGAAAATGTGGTAAATTTACACAAGAGAGTACTGCACAGCAGAAAAAAAAATAGTGACATCTTGAAATTTGCAGGCAAATAAGTGGAACTATAAAACATCATATTGAGTGAGGTAACCTGTTGAAGGGAGCGTGGGCCCTTTGTTCTGCCTGCCAGACTAGCTGGGTGCCACTCTTTAACGGGAGGAGGAACTGCCCTGCTTTTTGTCCCAGCTGCCCTGATAGCTTACACCTGAAACAACTACAGAGAAACGTATTCATTTAAACACTGCCTGGCCCATTAGCTCCAACTTCATATTGCCTAATTCTTACATCTTAATTTAACCCATTTCCATTAATCTGTGTATTGCCACATAATGTGGCTTACTGGCAAGATTCTAACCAGTGTCCAGGTGTAACCAGTAACCAGGCAGGAGATCCATGGTGTCCTGACACTCTGCCTTTCTTCCCAGCATTTAGTTCTGCCTCCCCGCCTCCCTAAGTCCTGACCTATCACCAGACCCAAAGCAGTTTCTTTATTGATTTACCAATGAAAGCAATACATGGAAGGACCTCCTTCATCACTAACCCAGACCCAGAAAGACAAACATCATATGTATTCACTTATAAGTGGCTTTTAGACATAAAGCAAAGAAAGCCTACAATTCACAATCCCAGAAAACCTAGACAACAATGAGGACCCTACGAGAGACTTACATGGATCTAATTTACATGGGAAGTAGAAATAAAACAAGATTTCCTGAGTAAATTGGGGCATGGGGACCTTGGGAGAGGGTTGAAGGGGAGGGGAGAGGAAGGGAGGGGAGCAGAGAAAAATATATAGCTCAATAAAATCAATTAAAAATTTCTCTCCATAATAATGAGAATCTAAACTTCCACCAGCAATGTATAAGAGATCTTTTTCTACTCGTTCTCAGCAGCATGCTTTTTGTGTTTTCCAATGTATTCACTTTAACAAATCAGTTACACTTTAACTTTTATGTAAAATTTCCTAGGAACTTGTGCATTTGATAGTGTCCCAACATTTTCCCAAATACACTATGCGTAATCCAAGCCCCACACCTCAACTTTAGTAGCCCCACTTTCTCTCCTTTTGAATGCTCAGTTTGTTCCTCTTTGTTTAAAAATTGCAATTCTTAGGTAAAAACAGAACTGAGACTCTGCTTTCTTTGACAACCCCTTTACTTCCCATATGACATTTCCCTTCCCATCGTCAGATTCTTAGCTATCATGTTTCTGACATGTTTGAATAAACATAACCTAGTGATGGTAAAAAAGAGTAACACCTCCCCAAAACCAGGTTTGTATTTTCCTATGTACGTAAAGACTAATGGACTGCATATGATTCTAGTTTCAAGAATCTCGCCAGAGGATTCACAGTAAAATAAACTTAACAAGGAGGAAAATTAAAGAACAGAAAATTGCGATGGGTTTTATTTGTCTGGTCATAGAAGGTGGCTTCATTTCTTCCTACTTTTTTTATCTGCTTGGCAGCTTTGAGTTTCTGTTACTTTCATTTAACTAAATTATGTTTTCTCTGTGTTGATTAATTGACATAAGAAATCAAGGAAGACAAAAAGGCACTTGGGCGTGTCTTGAAAGTTTAATATTTACAAATTCCCTTTTCTTTTTCTTTTTAAAAAATGTTTCATGTTTTTTTTCAGTATGTATGTTTTCTATGTATTCCAAGATGGTCTCAAATTCATAATCCTCCTTCTTCACTAATATTTGTATTATAGGTATGTCCCATCATACCTAGCTTCCTTTCTTTCAGGACTTCTGCACTTTTCCCTGAAAACTGAAAGATTATAGACATTGATATACTGTGCCATATACCAGAATCCTAGTACTAATATTACATAAAATTTCTTGTTGGTAGGATATCATACTACATAATTATGTTATTATATTACATATATATAATGCAAACCATGCATATATATTCATATATAGAACAATAACAAATGATAAGTTCAACATATCAGTGAGCTAGCTTTCAAATGTTCTGAAAATCTAGTTTCTCTTATATTATTGGATACCTTAAAGTATTATAAAAAAGCTATTTGCAAGAGAACTCTCTTCTTGCATTTTTAATACGTATTTAAATACCATTAATATATTTTATTTTGTTGAAAAGATGCCATTCTCAGATAGTACTTTTTGACTGATATCCACTTACCATTTTTCTATTTATAAATAATTTGATTACATTTTTATTAGATTTCTGATTCCCATTAGTATGACTTTAAGAGAACATAAGTCTTACAGGTTTTGGACTTCAATAAGTCAGCCAGTAAGTAAATCAATAAGATTGACTATTTAATCAATAACAACTTTTAATATAATAATCATATTTATTTTAGTTTTAAAACATACTCATAAGTTGGCTTGAAGCCTAGTAATTTCTTTTTACAGAAGAATTGCTTCCATGGAAACTAATGAAAAATTAAATATTACACAACAAAGATGTGTTCTAAGGACACAAATTCTGTAATGATTACTTTCAGTATAACTTGGCCTTTCTGTTCAGTCTATCTTTTTCTCAATTTTTCCATCTGTTAACATAGATAATGATGCCTCTAAAGTTTAAGAACTAAATAAAAGCAAAATAAGATGAACAGACACAGACACACAAGCAATTATCTGGGAATCATTGACTATACCCGAAATTTAAGTAAATGCTTTAAAAATTCTGCTACTATTTTACCTCGGTATACCCAACATTTTAATTCACTGCATCTGTATTCTGTACCTAATAAGGAACAAATGAACTAATTCACATCAACAGGCTAATTTCTCAGTTCATGAAATAGCTTCTAAATCGGCTTTTAAACTATGATGTTCTTTGTCAAAATAGGAAACGGTATAACAAAATCAAGACATAAACAACGTTTTTGTGAAAAGAATAAAAGTGAGGCTGGGACCAATTATCCCACTCTGAGGTTAATCTCCAAAACCTGACTCTGCAAAGGAGGCCAGGAATAGTATTAACAGTAAAAACTTTAGGTCTTGTAGCAACTCTAGATGTCTGCAGAGCTTTGCAGAGAATATAACCAAGGACAGTAAATGGGTCTTAGATGACTTGGAAATATTTTGTGTCCTTTTATGAATATTTGTATCTCATGTGGAAAAAAAGAAACCTATAATCAATGTATTACTTTTAAAAATAATACTCGTATTTATTCTTTTAATTTTTATGTATGTATATAATATATTTCGATCACATCTACTCCTCTATACCTCCTTTCAGTTCCCTCTATGACTGCCAACATATCAACATCCCAATTTCAATTCCCATTTTTTAAAAAATATTAATAACCTACTGAATACAGTTACTTCTATTCATATGCACAGGAATGTAGGGACATCCACTGAGGCTTGAGTAACCTAGTAGCAGTCACAGCCCCCTCCAAAAGAGTGACTCTCCTTTAAGAGCCATCAACTGTCACGTGCTTTCAAATAGGTTCACAGTACCAAATATGAATTTCTTCCTGTGAATAATGTCTCAGATACAAGCAGAAAGTAGCTGGTGACACTATAATAGCCATACCATTTTTGTAGCATTTATTACGTTTTGCCTGGCAAGTCAGAATTCTAACATTCAGCTTCTAACATTTGGTACAGCTTGCTAGACATTGATAACTTTCTTCAAAGAAGACTCAACAGAAGTTTTTGACACTATGAAAACAATCTGTCAGATATTACCTGCTCATCTCAAGATTTATTTTTCTAAGTTCTGTTTTCAGCAATGTGTACTAATAATTTAGTTATCATGGCCAACTAAGACTGCAATTTTCAATGCCTCTGGCACCTTTTGGACCAATAACTGGTAGGGAGGCAGCCAATGTTTGGTACAGATATTTTTCATATGGTAACTTAAATGTTATGGGAATATCACTATTTACCTATGTGCAGCACATCTGTTTAAGGGCCTTTTTAAAATTATTTTTAATTAGCTTACAAATTAATGGTTTTTCATAAAGCATATTTATAATCCTTATTTTGGCTAAACCACACCATATGTCTTCCAATCACTCAGCACCTACCAAGATCCCTGCTTAAAAAAATCTATAACCCCAATATCTTTCCATTATTTCATGCTACATGTGTTCTACTATCCACTGTAATTATTGGAAGCAAGATCATAGGCTACCATATAGGTTTTGTTTACATACTTTTAATTTTGATTAATTTCTTTCCAACATCTTATATTCTGCCTGTCCTAAAGTAGTTCACCATTAGTTTTTCAGTATATAAATGCAAAAAAATCCTGTAATAATGTTTTGGTATTTTTCCAGAACTTTTTACAGTTTCCAACATATTGGTGTGATTTAAAATATAGTCAATGCTCATATTTATCATCAGAATTTCTTAGCAACTCTGTTCTGCCATGGTGAGTATGAAGCTGGAATATAAAATAGAATATTCATGCTGAAGATATTCACAGCTAGACAAGGGAAATGAGGCCCTTTTCTGTAGTATGTGATCCAACTATACCACTCTTGAACATGTACCCCCAAACTGCTAGATACTGAAACTCATGTTTATTGTTGTGCTATTCACAATAGCAAAGACATGAAATGACCCTAGATGTCTCTCTAAAGAAGAATGGAACTATCACAAATATACACAGTGGTATTCCACTGAATTGTTAAAAAATGAAATTATGAAATTTGCAAGAAAGGGAGTGGAACTGGCAATTACTATGTTAAGCACGGTGACTTCAAAAAACGGAGTGGAGGCCGGGCGATGGTGGCGCACGCCTCTAATCTCAGCACTTGGGAAGTAGAGGCAGGCTGATCTCTTTGAGTTCGAGACCAGCCTGGTCTACAGAGCTAGTTCCAGGACAGGCTCCAAAGCCACAGAGAAACCCTGTCTCAAAAAAAAAAAAAAAAAAAAAAAAAAAAACGGAGTGGAATTGGAGATTGCTATGTAAAACATGGTGACCCAGTTTAAGAAAGACAAATATCTCATGTTCCTTCTCATATGTAGAACTCAGCTTTTCGTTTGTATATATATAGATAAGGAGTTGTGAGAGGAGACAAAATTGTGAAACTCAAAGGGATGCTATGACAGGAAACTAGAGAGTCTGAAAAGAGCAGAAGGATTATGAGAAAAAGTTAAATGTGATAAGAAAAAAAGGGAAAAAAGGAGATTCAAAATTCCCATCTCTTTTTATAGAATAGTAGTTCTCAACCTTTATAATGCTGTGACCTTATTATTCCACTTCCTCATATTGTGGTGACTCCCAACCACAAAATTATTTCATTGCTGCAAATAACTATAATTTTGCTACTGTTATTAATTATAATGTAAATATCTGATATGCAAGATATCTAAATATGGGAACCCCAAAGGGGTCATGATCCACAGGTTAAAAACCACTGATCTACAGCAAAATAACAGTTAGCATTTTTCCAAGGCAAGATAGAGTAACCATGAGGTTATAAAATCTTAGAAAAAGTATAAAATATAGACTAGGGAGTTGTAGAACATTTATTTAACTGGGCAAAGACCTGTTGCATTTGTTCATGCTGCAAATTTGTTAACTATGTAAACATGTGCTACATTTGTTTCACCTTGCCTGCCTAAGGCACCTAATTGGTCTAATAAAAAGCTGAATGAGGAATAGTTAGGCAGGAGAGGAATCGGTGGGACTGACAGTAAGAGGAAAAATCTTGACTGGAGAGAGACGAGGAAAGGAGAAAACAAGGGAGAAAGACAGGGACACACCGTGGTCCAGAAGCCAGTCAGACAGGCACAAGAAACAGTGAAAGTAAGATATACAGAAGGAAAGAAAGGTAAAATATCCAAGCAAAACATAGATGAAGAGAAAAAGGGCAAGTTATAAAAGTTAGTGGAGCAAGCATAAGATATGACCGAGCATTCACAACTATTAAGTCTCTGCGTAATGATTTGGGAGCTGGTTGGTGGCATAAAAGAAAGCCTGGTACACCAGGTGGTAGGTGGGTCCATAGAGAGTGAGAGAGAGAGAGGGGGAAGAAACAATCAATGAAAATAAATTTGTCTGAAAAATATTCTCAATGAAACCTAATTCTTTGTAAGCTAATAGAATAAAATTATATAAAATCGATAATAATCAAGATCTTGCTAATCTTGCAGAATGTCTGTCTAAAACCAGAACATATATAGTACTACTTGAACCAATATTGCCTATCTTCTTTTCTGCTGGAATCTGAAAAAGAGTTCAGATTTCACAGATACTATAAAACTCTAGAAAGATGACTTTCCTAAAAGACTCACTTTAGTAATTTTCGTAAGAGAGAAAAGAGAAACTTTTAAAAGTTTCTGTCTCCTGAGAGAATTTTTTTATTTTCCTATATGTATCATATAGTAAATATTATAAATAAGTATGTTGACTTTTAAACTATAATACATGTGTGTTAAAATCTTATTAATCTATACTTTTTAGCAAAGTCTGAAAACTAAGTCTGTAATTATGCACTGTAATATATTTAGTGCATTTTGAGTCTATTGAGCAGAATAAATCATTATAACATTTTCCTATTATGTACAGAAAATTGCATTATGTAGAGAAAATATGTATGTAGATGACTGATTCCTCACCAAAACTAAATAAATTATCCCAGGAGGAAAACTCATTATAAAGTTGGTTTCAGTGTTACTCCACCAATTGCCTTATACTATGTTATTCCTAGGCAATGCAGTTGAATGAAGAAGCGCCAATCTCTGTCCTGTAAAAACACAAAGTGTATTCTCTACATAATGAGAGGGGTACCTTGGAGATTATTTCACAGGGATGTCGTTCAAAGGTCTCTTTAGCTTGGCTGTTTATGCTTTTGCATTGAAAATGGGTAAAGTCTGACACATGTTGTAAAGTGTTTGGTTTTAATGCATAGGTTTACATCTAGTTTTTACCTCACCAGAGGAGTTGGTGAATATTACACTCTTTCAATTTAATATTAATTAAAATATTTGTGTTCAAATTCCAATTAAAATGCATAGAAATCTTGCTTTCTTGATTAAGTGACTTAATTCCTGAGAATTTGGTATATATAGTAAATTTCAGCAAAGATTAAAGGTAAAAATTATTGTGGAAAATTCATAAATATTTGGATTAATAAATATATGAAATTTTATTAAGAAATGTCACAGAAATAGCCAGTTAATTATCTCTGGAAGACAATTGTGTCTTCATTGAAAATAAAGAACTCATGTAAATGGTATATGCATATCTGTGTTTATGCATCTTACGGTTACAAGTGGGAATTCGAACGATTATCTATTATCAGCAGATTGCGTATAACTTTATTGGTTTTACTAAAGTGGAGAACCAGAGACAAGAAAACTATTTTAAAACAAGAATAAGTCATGTCTTTAACATTCTAGCTAGCAAAACAAGAAAGTTGGAGTTAAAATTAATACTTTATGAAATGGAAGCAAAATATGGGTAAATGATTGAGTTATTGAAGTGTCAGGAGACTCCTTAAACTGATCCTACCAGAATGTATTTAATGAAATTTTACTATTATAATCTGTGTGTGTGTGTGTGTTTGTGTGTTTGCCATTTTGCAAGTCTAATGTTTAGAAGACAAATGTCCGGTTTCCTGTTTCTATGAGATGTGATCCTATATAACCAAGATAACATTTCTGATTCTGAAATGCAAGTAGAAGAAAAATGGACCCTAAAAGTATTAAGCCATGATTATGATATTAGTTAGCTACTTTTGGTGAAGAGATAACATCCAAACACAATTTAGTGTATTTTACAATGAGGGGATTGTGTCAATGATGACTAGAAAGTATAGCTTCGCCATGTGTACCTCTGAAGATAAGAGTCCGATGTTGAAGCAAAAATGCGAACATTCAACTCAAAATGGCACAAAACACACACCAGTTTGTTTTGAGTCCATTGTGTCAGAAACTCATGGAAGAAAATGACAAAAATATCAATTGCTTGACATTCAAAATATCATTTCCTTGCTATTGCTTCATATAAAGTACTTTTATTGTAGACCTGAGTCCATGGTTTGGAGGAACCTCCTAAAAATCTATGTATTACAGTCTTTGTCTGCAGCCAGTAACACCCTGGAAAATTGGTGAAATCTTATTTTATTTAATTTATTTATTTATTTTGTATACAATATTCTGTGTGTATGCCTGAAGGCCAGAAGAGGGCACCAGACCTCTTTACAGATGGTTGTGAGCCACCATGTGGTTGCTGGGAATTGAGCTCAGGACCTTTGGAAGAGCAGGCAATGCTCTTAACCACTGAGCCATCTCTCCAGCCCTGGTGAAATCTTTAGGAGAGAGGCCAACTAGGAGAATATGATGTCAACCAGGATGTCCTTTGGAAGGGACTATGGGACTCCTGCCCTTTCCCTCTGTCTATCTGCTGCCTGGCTGTGTTGAGATGAAGAGCTTTCTCTGTTGAATGCTCCCATCAAGATGTTCTGCCTTGTGTCAGAAATGAAGGCAGCAAAAAAAGCCCGCATGGGATAAGTCTCTGAGAACATGAGTTGAAATAAATTTTTCTTCCTTGATATTGTTTATCTTGGATGTTTTGTAAAGCCAACATACAACAGATTCCTACATTTCTCATTTAGTAAGACATAGTAAATTGGATGACAGTATAGATCAATTTCGGATATTAAAATATTTTCATAGGTTCAACTTTTTGGAATTTAATAAGTTAGAATTCAATTAAGTTGTAAGAATTATTCTTACAAAGTAATTACAAAATTTACTGCCAAGAATTATGGTTTATACCTGTAATCCCAACCCTTGAAGAGTGGGGATGGGGTTTTTCTGTGAAGCCCAGGACAACTATGGAGCAAGACTCTTTCTCAAAAAAAAAAAAAAAAACAATAATTCTACATTTATGAAAACATTAAGATATACAAACTAATATTCATACTTAAAACCAAAGGCATTTAAAGGAATTGAATGCCAATTTTAAAACAAAATAATACAGTGGTTGTTTTGTAGTCATAAAATTCCCCAAAAAGTCTAAAAATGCATTCAATGGATTACAGCTCTGACATTTTGTAGTTTTTGCCAAGTTCCTTAACCTCCCATAACCTGAACACTTTTGTCTGCAAAATGGGTATTTTTTTTGATAAGATTACATTTAATATGAATCTTCAGATTTTATAAATTGTGAGAAAGTACACTGCATAAAAATTTAAAATCATTTTAGTGCCAGTCTACAGCATAATTACGGATAGATGATATCCACAAGATATGATTTTGTCTTTTTTTTTTAAATTTATTTATTTATTTATTTTATTTTTCTCCATTAACAGCTTCAACTGAGTGTGGGGCAACAGAACCAATCCCAGTACAACCATGGGTGTGGGGTTCCCCATAGTCTCCCCAGGGCGATGGTTCCTGCAATGATCTCTAGGGGGAAACAGCTCCCAACAGATCCCCTCCCCCCTCCCATACAAAGGTAGGCAGCTATCAAGTGGAGAGCACCAGTCAGAGTCAACCATGGTGTCAGAGCAAAGGAGAAGGGACTGAGACAAGGAGAGACCCTCCTCTCGAGTGGTGAAGTAATCCCTCTCTCCTGGGAACGAGAGGGTGCCCGATGACTACTAGGTCGAGTGGGGACCAGGCCTTTTTTTCCCCTTACCCTTCCTAGGGTTCCCAGGGCCCTGCCTTAGGTTGGGGATTATCCTGCCATAACTCGCCCGTCCTTGGAGCTCCTCAAGTAAAAGGCATCTAGCAGGATTAAAGTAAGCGGATCACAGTGCACCCTGTCTTAGGCCATGTGGAGAGCACCCTCATACCTGAACCATGCCATGTTGAGCCGGTTTCTACAACCTCTGTATGGTGTGCTCTTCAGGCGAGGATCCACACTAACTCCCGTCATTGGGCCCCTGCGTCTGTCATTAATGAAAAGACTCTGAGGAGCTCCTCAAACAAAAGATATAATGATATAGTTTTGGCACCAATAACTCCATCTCCAGATAAGAAGAAAGGGCTTTTTCCCAACCCAGTATTCACCTTTTAGTCTGGCCTATGGTATGACCACATTCCTAAGTGCCTACTCCACATAAAGTTACGTGTGCTGCCTGCCAAAAAATTAGGGCAGTGTAAAAGGGATCAAAATCCAAAATTTTAAACATATGCATTAAAACCAAACACTTTACAACATGTGTCAAACTTTACCCATTATCTATAAGCAGTTACAAATATCATTAGCTCAAATTCAGTGGGAGTACAATGACATACATTGTTGTTATCATATATCACCAGTTCCAGCCTCTGGGCAACAGTCACAGGAACCCCCAATTTTCCCCCTTCTTAAGTGAAGAGAGGTTAATATTTTAATTAAAATGAGTTCTGTGTCCCAAAGTTTAAAGCAGTCTGATGTTTAGTCTGCAACTCAGCTCCAAAGCAGACCAGAGTTCAAGCTGCAGAAGCAGTTTAGCATTTGTGCTCCTGGACAGGTGGGGTAGCCAGGGTGAGGCGAGCTGGTTTCAGGTACATGAAGCATATCCTGGCCCTTATGTCAGCCGGGTCTCCCTGGATTCTGGGGGCTGGGTGACACCATGCAGAGTGGTGTAGCTGGTTTTGTCAGCAGGCACTCCTTTCCTTGGGGGTAGGGAAGACCGGACCAAAGATCTCTCCTCAATCACCTCTGGAAGTCTGGAACTCTTCTGTGTCCGCAGCCTCGACATCAAGTTCAGAATTCATTTTCTTTCTGTGAAAAAAGCACAAACACATCCTCGACCCCAAATATATATAGGTCGGGTTTTTTCATGATGCATTGCAAGGGCTTTTCACCTTGTCTTGGCAAAGGTCAGCTTGGTGTCAACAAGCCAGATCCGTTTGCATCAGGATCTGCTGTCAACTTGTATGAGTTGCTTTGAAGGAGCCTTGTTATGCTCCATAATTTTTATTATAATTAGCCATATATGCAGTTCCTCCATTGGAAGAGCCAATTGTAAAATTTAGCATAAAATCCTTTAAAGGATTTTTGCTAGAAATAAGGCTTAGCAAAATACAGGTGCATAAATTGTGAGCACATGATCTGGGAAAAGACCATTTTTCTTTTTGCTTTTGAATTTAGCAAAGGCAAATATCCAGGAATCAATCTTAAAAATTATCAATGAGTCTACTGTTTAGTATAAGAAACCTTGATCCTAGATGGCAGTCTTCAACAATTTTGGTATTAAAATATTTTCATGTTCAACCTTTAGAAAAATGAATTTAGACCCATAAGTCTATCACCATTCACATTAAGTTCAAGTCCAAATGGATTCTTACAAAGACCTCAATTTCAATATTTACTGTCACAGAACCTGATGGAATAGAAAGTGGGTAATCCTACATCCCTTGGAAGACTGGGGATGGGCTTTTTATGTTTAACCCCAGAAGCACAGGCATTATGGAGCAAGACCTTTTGAACAAAAAGGAATTCTCCTAAAATTTATGAAAACATTAAGCTATGCAAACGGATATTCACACTTAAAACAAAAGGCATTACCAACTGAATTGGGGAGCAAATCTTTACCAACAAAGCATACAGACAAGGGCCTGTACTCACAAAATATCCACAAAGAACTCTAAAAATGCTTTAAATGGATTACAGCTCTGACATTTTGTAGTTTTTGCCAAGCTCCTGAACTCCCAGAATTCTCAACAGAAGAATTCCAAATGGCCAAAATGGGTATTGTCACACTAAATTTAGGGGTACTTTGGAGATTAAAAGATATTTTCACTAATAACAGATTAAACCCTAAGTCATCTTCATATTTCACTTTATGCCTTGAATTTAGTATTTGAGAGGGAGATTGAAAAGACATGAGAAGCCTAAATTTAATTTCTGTGACCCTCTAATATCAAAGGAACAATGAACATTCAAAGTTAAGTGCACATATTACATAAATACTAAATAAAAATTCTTTATACTTACCAAGCGAGACAAGGACATAGTATAATGTTTATGTAAATTATCTAAAAAGAGAAAATAAATAAATAAATAAATAATAAATAGTAAGAGAGAGAGAGAGAGAAATAGACAGAGGCTACTGTCTCTAACAAGAAAATAGGTACATGAAATTGGTATAACAAAACTTGTATTTTATGATGCTGAGGATCATGACACAAGGTTCACACTTCGAGTTCCTAAGTACGGTCCTAATCCTATCTCTCCAAGACAGCTCTCCTGTGTAATGTGTTTTAGGGGAAAGTTGAACCCAGTCTTTTATGATAGTTCATTTCCAGTTCAAGGGTTAAAATGCCTCAGGAGTCTCTCAAGCCATAGGTGGGGAAGATCAAGGTGGGTTTTCTTCAGAGTCTCCAGCAGCCCTAAAAATACGAAAAGCAATGCATTGCTGTTGATTTATTCTTTTATCTGTAAATTGAGCACTGTGGATTACTAGTCATGTGTGTCTGGTTATCTTGAGTAAGTGATGTCAGTGGGTTCTGGTTATCAGAAGCAGCCTGGTTGTGGTTCCTAATGAAGCTATTTTTACATGTCTAAGAGGCATTTTTTACTATGCTCTTCACATGTAGGGAGATGTCTCAGTTGGTAAACTGTTTGCCATGGAAACATGAAAACTTGAGTTCACGTCCATAGTAGTCACGAACTAGTACAGTGCAATGCTTCTTAATCCAAGTTTTAGTGAGGTGGAGACAGGAGGCTGCCTGGGGCTTGCTGGCTAGGCAGCAATAACAAAATTGGGGATCATCAGATTCAGTAAGAGACCTGATCTCAAAAAATAAATTGGAGAACATTTGAGGAATATATGTGATTGGCCTCTAGCCTACAAGCCCACCTATACACACATGCAAGCACACACAAATATGGACAATGTATTACCACTAAAAGAAAATGAAACCAGATTAGAGTTAGTAATGTGTCTCTGGGAGTTTTGGTAGAAGTTAATTCATCCATAAAAACTTGGGAACTCACCAAGATCATGCTCAACTCAACCTAGACTGAGAAAAATTAATGAGTTCACAGCAAGACACATACTTTGGAGATGTTCTCTGTTTTTCATTTCAGGGTAAATATAAACATCATAATTAAAATCTTCAAGTTGATCTAGGTTACCAAGTATTTAACTAGCAGCAATGTTGTGTGTTTCAGAATTATTCCAAGATTTTTCCCTTATACAATGTACAATATGTAAGTGTTTTGCTTGTGGGAAAGTTAGCAATATTTTAATATGCCAAATTAATAAATTATTTAGTATCTATTAGTTTGTTCTTTATTGCTTTTTTAAGTGCTTTGACTTTTGGACCTTTTTGTAAGTGTATGTGTGTGGGGGTGTGTGTATGTATGTGTGCGTGTGTTCTCACATGCATGCATTGTAATAAACACTATGAGCAAGAGAAACTTAGAGAGGTAAAGATTCAATTCACCCTATAGTTCACAACCCATCAATCACTGAGAGAACTGAAGGCAGGGACCAAGATGTAGGATCTAGGCAGAATCATGAAGGAGCACTGATTACTGGCTTTCTCCTTATGGCTCAGCCTATTTTCTTATACACCAGGACTACCTGCCTAAGGGTGGTACTGCCCACAGTGTTCTGCATCCTCCCATGCCTATCATTAATCAAAGAAATGTCCCTAGGCTTGCCTACAGGCCAATATAATGGAGGCATTTTCTCTGTTGAGGTTCCCTCTCTTCAAATCTAGTTTGCACTAAGTTGAGGAATAAACAAACAAAACAACAACCACAAAAATCAACCATGACAATAATTGTCCCAAAATACCTTTGCAAATAGAAAACTATCAACCATCATGGAACCACAGTCTGTTCTGGATGCACAATACTGTTGCACCTATCCATTACAAGCTCATTCCTCATGTGGTATTACAAACCCATTATAAAAGCCTCCCTTAAGGAGGTAAAGGTATTTTGTTTACACGTATATGTGTGTATCTAGGTGGGAGTTATCCACACATATACTCACGAGTATGAAGGACAAAAAATAACCTAGAGTATACTTCCTTATGTTCCATCTCTTTTCCTCTTTCAATGGCCTGGAACCCACAAGGCAGGAAAGGGCTGAGAGATTTGCTTATCTTCCTATCCAGCAATGGGATTATAGGCACGATCTTCCTTCCTTCCTTCCTTCCTTCCTTCCTTCCTTCCTTCCTTCCTTCCTTCCTTCCTTCCTTCCTTCCTTCCTTCCTTCCTTCCTTCCTTCCTTTCTTGCATTTTTCCTTCCTTTCCTTTTTTCACATGTTTTCTGAGAGTAGAACTCAGATCCAAAGAGCTACACTAACTTAATAACTTCACATCTTACACAGTACTAATTAATTTTCCATCATCTAGAGTTGTAATGACCCAAAAGTATTTTATTTTATTTTGGTGTTTTTGAGACATGGTTTCTCTATAGCTTTGGAGCCTGTCCTGGAACTAGCCCTTGTAGACCAGTCTGGCCTCGAACTCAAAGAGATCCGCCTGCCTCTGCCTCCCAAGTGTTGGGATTAAACATATGTACCACCACTGCCCAGCTGATCCCAAAATATTTTTATTCTTACCTTTTGTTTATATTGAAACAATACAAAAGTATTGTGCACAAAAGTTTGGCAGCGACACAATGTTTCTGTTTCTTGTCACCAAATAGCACGTTTCCTTCTCTGTCTTTTTCTGGAATAAACTCCAGCACAGTCAGGCCTTGAGTTTTCTGCTCTAGTGTTTTCTCTCTGCTACAAAAATTAGATGGGGACGTTCCATTTGTATGTCAATACTTTACTTTGCAGATAACGTGCATCCCTTTCTTTTCTTAAAATTCTGAAGCAGTGTCCAATGACATTTATCTGCAAAGACTTAAAATCTCCATGACTTTGCTCCCAAGTTCACGTTTTATATACACAGCTCGAGATCCAAAAACCAATTTCGAAAACTATAATTTACATTGTTGACTTCAAATTTCATTTCGTCGTGACCATTATTGAGCACTTACTATGCACAGTGTACTTTTAACAGATTTCATCTGATTGTACTTTTCAGAAAGATAGTCCCACTTTTTCTTAAGTTTTTAAATTATGCTCACTTGTTACTTAAATGGCAGGTCATAAAGAATTAATAGACTACAATGGCATGAAAGTATAATGAGCCCAAAGAGAAAAGGAATCCTTGACACTATCTATTTTGGAATTCGTGAGGAGTCTGTCACTGTGTTTAGTCTTTTATTTCTTCCCCAATGTGTCTCAGATTTACTCGGTTCTCAACTGACTACCAAGAATGAATTATAGACTTTCACCACTTCATGTTTAGAATACTTCACCTGCTCTCGCACTGCCCTGTCTGTGCCTCGCACTTTTTTCTGTAGTCTAACCTTCTACCATGTTTATACTGCTATACATTCTTCTGTGTACAGGTGGACTACCCATCAGCCACCACTGGCATCTAACAATTTTGCGTTCTTCTACCAGAGAAGCTATCCTTTCTCATTGACCCATTCTGTCTAACTTTATGAAAATCGGAAACTTATCACTTTCCCAATTGAATCAGTCAGAAATCTCTCCAGGGACAGGGCAGCACACGTGGGTGAATATTATGAGAAATGGACAGATTACTATGGAAGTGGGCCGAATACTTCTACCATCTGCTATCTGGACGCTAGAGATCTAAAGAAATCCATGGTGTAATCAGTCTGATCTCATACTTGAGAACCAGAAGAGCTGATGGTGGAACTCCCAGGACAAGCCGGAATCTGGGATAGGGTTACAGAGCAACAGAAGTTAATGTGGCCCTTGATCTGGAATACCAGGACCTAGTATTTATGGAAACCAAGGGTAGTAGAAAACTGATATCCCAGCTCCAGAGTAGAAGGAATAAATTTTATTTATTTTAGGGCCACAAACTATTCGGTGATACCTAACCATGCTAGTGAGGGTATTTCTTTTACTAATCTCAAATGTTTTACTACCCAAGAAACCTCATCAAAAATACATTCAGATATTATTATATGTCATCTCATTAGTCAGTCAAGTGACCTAAAATTAAACATCACAAAAGCATTCACATTTTCTTGCCAAGTCTTTGGCCTGCAATCCAATCTGTATCTTTATTCTGGTCATTTTCTTCCCTTGTATATTTCTAGTCATTAACATGAGTTAATTCATTAACAAAAATGAATGCTTACTCTAGTAGATACAAAATTTTCTAAATGATTTTTCCTCTTCAGACTTCTTACAATGTCTTCAAATAAACTTAGTGTTCTTTTTTATTGAATTTTAAAATCATTCCTTCTTCCCTTTGTTATTTACATGTTTATCATAATATAATAGGACTGGATCATGATCCTGTCTTTCCCACCACTTCTGGGAGTCCCTGGAAGGAAGACAACTAGTGTTAGTATCCCGTTTTCAGTAAACATCATATAACATATCATACATAGTGACCTCTCAATACACGCTTGAAGATAAGATGTCTGACACATTAAGAAAAAATGACCTCTGGTCCAAGATTGCCCTTTATGTCTATAAGGAAGCTTCTTAAGGCTCAAGAGAGTACTAAAAGGAGGAGAAATATTCTATCGTGTAGGAAGGTACTAGAAAGTTCAGGGTATTCTACAGAAAAGTTTGTTAAAATTCAGTAAGGAAATAACTTTAAATGTCCAGAAAGTCCCTGAAACTGGGCAAATGTACTAGCTATTCTTCAGCCTGTTGAAGTTTATACAAGAAGTAAGGACTCCTGAGCGACACTCTTTGTTTAACCAAGCTACTTAGAAGTGGCGATGACCATCAACATGCTAGGTAGAGGCTCAGACCAACTGACCTGACTCTAGGAGACGTTTTCTGACCTGCCAAACTACCTGTGAGTTATGCAGTAAGCTGTAGCATTTGAGTTTTGATGAGCTATCACCCATTCTTTCATGGACTTTTAGTGATGCAGCTGTCTTTAAGTCATCCCTCCTTCTGTACATAACTCCCAATAAAACTCTCTTATTAACCAAGTTTGAGGATATCTTTATTTTGGTCTGTTGTTGGTTCTCTTTGGAGGTAAGTAGACATTTATCCACATCTCTCCAGGAATAATGTCTTATAACAATACCTAAATTTAATAAGGCCTATTACACTTTATTTTCAAGGTTATTTTCTGTAGAAGAAAAGCTAAAACAATGATCCGTAGCTATTTGCACCATAACAGTGTTGTATGACTCTAACATGTTATTGTATACAATAGCCCTGTCCTTTGTTCTATGAGAACAAAACTAATCTTCTTTACTTTGTCACAGATTTGTTGGTTATTCATAAACAATGTGTTAAAAGTCACTTGCTTTTACACTGTCTCTTTATCCAAGTGTTTGTATTCTCTATACCATTGACCCTGAACCAAGAAAAACATTATAACTAATTCTGAACAAATCACATATTTTTATCACTCACATTTTTATGGACCATGTCATCTACATGTAAGAATAAAACAAAAATAAGCCTTAAAATAGAAAGTCACTAAGAGTATTACCTTCTAGGGTGGGTGACAGAGAATGGTGGTTTGGAGAAAATAGATACTTTGAAAACAGAAAGGCTTGCAAAACTTCAGTTTTCATCCTAGTTCTGTTGTCAAAGGTGCATAACCAATGACCCACTTCTCCTACACCCTGTCTAGACTCTGAAGAATTGCATCATTTTCCTGCAGCATCATAGGTTGGTCATCAGTCCTGCAATACTAGTATCCATACACAAAAGCCAGTAATGGTGGCACAGAACAGTAATCACACCACTCAGCAGGCTGAAAGAGGAGGGCCTCAAGTTCAGGGTTTGCCAGGGATACATAGGACAAACCTGTTTATAAATAAATAAATAAATAATAAAATAAATGATATAGTATGTCAGCTATGTTTAGGGTTTGGCTATAGTCAGTGAAGTGTGTCATTAATATCTGTGAATGATATATAGATTATTTTCATGACTCAGAGTGCTTGAGCATAGGATTTATTTTATTTTGTATTTATTTCTCATAAGTGGAAATAAGAAAGTGAATCTATATCAGTTTATATATGTTTGGCTTGAAATACCAATAAAAATAATTTTTACCTTTTTGTAGAACATTTTTTAGTAGCAATAAATGGCACAAAGTTCTACTGTAATAAAAATAAAATAGCAGTAGTGAGGAAAAGTAACTTTGCTAACTCTTGCAGTGACCTCCAGGGGTTATCTGTGGTTATCCCATTAAAGACTATATTTCAGATGCCTTTTTACAGATAATTGTAGCCAGGTGCTAATTTCAGGCTGTCAAGATATTAATGGATACAACCTTTGTCGTTACCAGATTGTTTCTTTGTCTCTGTCATAATGTGTGCCCTAAGCTCTCTCTTTATATTGTCTAACTTAGACTTGGCAAAGACAGGAAAAATCTTGTAGTCCATATATTAAAGATGACAGAACTAAGCCCACAGACATGTATGAAATGCTGCCCTATAAATTGGAAATACATTTATGTCTTATTTTTAGGCTAGGGTCTTCACAATATATTGCTCTCTTGAAGCGGTAAACACACTAAAACTGAACTTCATCAATACTAAAACAGTACTTTAGTCTTAGACCTTGGGCAGCAATACACTTGCGATCTAGCAGAAAGTACTGTATTTTTTTGGATAAGATTCGGTGTGAGAAAGCACAAGAATACCTTGTTCACTGTAATGAGAGAGGAGGAGTAATTGATATTGTTTCTTTTCTTTTCTGTCGCATGTAATGAGCATGATTCATTTGCTTTAAAAATAGGTATCTGGAGTTGGATGTCAGAATGAACTACTTGGTTGTAGATTGATTAGTAAAGGTTAAAATAAATTGTCTTTAATCTCTCTGGCTGGAAGGATTATCTTTGATAATGATTATCAGTGAGGTCCTTATGAATCATCCAAAGAAGAGCATGCCTCCTTAATGCAGCTTGGATTATATGCAGTATTCTCTTGTAAAACATGGCAACTTGCATCATATGCCAAAAATGTATATGAAATATCATAGAAAATGGCATGATTCGAGAAGACAAAGAAATAGCGCAGGCTTTGCAGTTTGATGATTTTTCACAAAGTTTGTGTAACTACCATTATTCTAAGAGGATCTATTATTTCTACTTGTCTACCTTTTTTTTCCTCAGTTAATATGGTCATCTAAGACCTTCCAGCCCTCTAGAATTGCAACAGACTCATGTACATTTTGTTTTGGATTTATTTATATAGAATATTCAATTGGGTGAACACACAGAAGTAGTACACATAACTCCATGCAATGGTATGTTAAAACAAAGTTTATACACTAGGGACTATGAAATATTACTTAGAATATTATACAAAGAATAAGATGTACACATATACAGGTAGATCAGTGTTGCAGAAGGATGGTATGAGCATCATTAGATACAGAATTATAAATATAAAAATGCATGTAGCTATTTCTAATTACTTAAGCTAATATTGAAATAACTTAAGAGATGTCTAATGATTTAGCTATCACTATTAAAGGAGTAAAACCATAACTCATATGGAAAAATATCATGTACTTAATTATATATACAGAACACACATAAGCAGACACACATGTGTGTGACATCAATTCTAAGTCAGCATTTTTGTTTAATCAGCTATCTTATTCCTCAACCTTCTGGATCAATAAGAGCTTACTCTTTTGTTCACTATGGGTCACTAATCAGTATCATCGATTTTGAACTTTGAAATTTTCACATCTAACAGACCATCTTACTCTTCACCTTATGCCATCATTAGCCGCTATCTTGAATTTGAAGAGTCCCTGTCCCGTGAACCAGCCTTACACTTCCGACTCAACAACCTTTCTCTAACCACATTACTCTTAACTGAGATCAGGAGAGACTTCTTGAGCTGTGTTAAGTGTCTTCCAATTAATGATCTCAAGTGTTTCCCTCATTTGACTTTTGACCTCTGCATTCTAATGGACTTCTTCTTCTTATAGCCCTTATTCCCCCACACCCATTGCAGGGCACTGGTGCTGTTGAAGAAAGTTAGCAAATTGTGCTAATTCCAATACAGATTATTGCTGCCCACTTCTACGTGTGTGTCTTTGCTACTGTTTTTCTATTGACACAGTGTAGAAGCATCATCTTAAAGAATTTCAGTTCTCTTCTTTTATTTAAAGCAATACCCTCCTTCTAAGGCTAAAATCCTTTGCATCCAGTATACATACAGTGCCACACCAAATGCTTGGCAAACACAGTGCAGGTCATATATCTCCAGTAACTTATTCTTCCTTCCATAAAGAAATACTTATACTTTTCTACTGTTAGTAACTGAACTCTTTGACCTTTGATGCCAATTTTTCCTTTCTCTCAAACTCATTCCATTAAAAAAATGTTATAAGCACCATGTTGAGGATCTGTCGGATCCAGCCTCTACGAAATTCACGTGTTCCACTGTAGGAATGTGGGGATTGGAATTATTACGTAAAAGAAACAGAGATATGAGGAAAATAAGAAACAGAAACATAGGACAGCATCAGGAGGGAAATTTGGTGGCTACTGAATGGTCCACATTTATTTTCCACATGCATATCTACTTCATTCCACAATGGGAGGGGGAGGCCACAGACTTCATTAACATGATGTAATGAATTGACTACGTATCCTGAAGGCAGATACTCCCTGGAACCTCCTGCCAATCTCCTTTGAAGAAGCAGGAATAGCTAGGTGGAGTGAATCTACCTCTATGCTCACAATATTGATTGACCATAGCTTTCAGGATCTCTTGTTTGTAGTGACACCTGTTGTCAATAACTTTGAAAGGGCAAAAATAAGCTCAGACTCTCTGACCTTTAGTCAAGGTGGATCAGGCTCACATCTGTGGGCCCCCACAAGCAAGCATTTCTACGTTTTTCCTCCTTCTTATTTCATTTGTTCTACTTACAACTGTGCTTATATTTCTTAAACATTGAAATAAATAATTTTATTTATTTCAGAATGAAAAAATGTTTAAATAAATAAATATTCATGAAACATCTCTTTGTTGTTCCGTTGAATGAACAGTTTGATTAGGCAGAGGGATAGCTGACTTAGAGAACAAAGAAGAAAATGACAGACAGTGACTTGAGAAAAGCAAGGTCTATTGAAACTTACTAATAGGATGGCTTCATGAGAAATGCTTACAGATGAAGTTTTGCCCAGAAGGTGTGAGTGCACATATGTGTTGTTCGTGGTGGCTCTCTGAACACAGTTGCCATAAGCAAGAGGTTTTTATAAATCAGATGACATCATGATTTTTATTCTCTGTGCCTTTTGTGACCAGTATACCCAGGCTTAGGTACCATTGAGATAACTTTCATTGTTAAACCCAGAGCATGCTTAAAACACCATATAACTCCCTGGCATGTTGACTCGTGTCTATAATCTCAGCATTCTCTCAGAGGGTTGAAGTAGGAGGATTGCCATAAATTCAAGATCAGTCTGAGCTACGTAATCACTTTCAGGCCCGCATACAAATCAAAGTAATAACAAAAATAAAGCATCTCAATCACTGTGCTGATGTTCTAATACTGGCCTGCCTTCCTTAACCCTTTGCTCACCTAGAACCCTTCAAACCAAAATGGGAAGGATCCTCAGAGGCCAAGGCTTTCATGTCTTTTTCTTAATGATCCTGTACTAGACTGTCAGAGTCTCTGCAAGTTGCTTTGCTTTATAGTCTTGTCACCAAACCTCTTAATAAGGAACTTCCCCCACAATTCCATCAGGAGACTAGCTCTTCCTTCTTGATGGTTACCTTCTTGCAGAGAGACTGTCACCATGAACATTTAAGAGTAACGAACTTATACACCTTTCTCCAGTCTTATTGACTTGTCTTTCTCCAGTTGCACTGACTTCAGTAAAACAGCTGGTCACCTACTGCTCCTTGAACTTTTTCACAATTGCTTATGCATAGCGTCACATGAATGTATGTAATGACTGTCATCTCTGCTTAGTTCCAACTGATAACCATTCTCTAAATATGGATCTGTGTTCCTGATGCTACAGCTACTACTGCCAGGACTTGTCTGTTAGCTCCCAAACCCATATTATCCATCTACTTTCCTGATGTTCATGTTTATTTACCATTTCTTCCTTATCTCCCGATTAGGTTTTCTTCTTCTGAACATTTAATATTTTATTCATAGTCTAATCATTCAGTACTATAACTAAAAAAAGAGTTATCTTTAATGTCATTTCTTTTTTCCTCCTTTACAGCAATACATTTGAACTTTTTGTTGCTATTTTCCAATACTTTTCTTCTTTTGCAGTCCCTCTACTACTGTACTATGTTTTGTTCTTGTCTTGTTGGGCTCTGGTCAAACATCCCAAGCACTGCTCAGAGCTATGTCAGGCTTCCAATAGTGTAACCCAAAATCTTTTCTGTGGATTTTTGGTAGATAGCAAGATTTTTTTTGTTTTTATACTACTAAAATCTGGCTGAAATTCACTTCTCTACCTCCTTTCCTCTTGTTTATTTAAATATGCTTCAATTTGTTTTTCATTTTATTATTTAGTTTTTTTCATACCACACAGTTGGTCATATTTTCCCCTCCCCCAGTTCCTCCCACATCCTCCCCACCTCCCAAACCATCCCACTTCATGCTCTTTACCTCTCCCAAAAAATATTAAAATAAGGAGCCACGCGGTGGTGGCACACACCTTTAATCCCAGCACTTGGGAGGCAGAGGCAGGAGGATCTCTAGGAGTTCGAGGCCAGCCTGGTCTACAAGAGCTAGTTCTGGGACGGGCACCAAAGCTACAGAGAAACCCTGTCTTGAAAAACAAAGAATATTAAAATAAAAATAAACAAATCCAGTAAGATAAAAACTACAAAAACAATACAAAAGCATGGAATCTATTTGTGTTGGTCAACTACTCCAGGGGCTCTGCCCTGGAGCACGGTTGATAAACCCAGTATCACTTTTCTGGAGAAAACTGTTTCCCTTGCTCGACAGGTATCAATTGCAAATAGCTTCTTGGTTATGAGAAGGACTTTGTGTCCAGTTCCCATTCTCACTGCATGGATTTTTTTTTTATGTTTTGAATCTGTGAAAGTTGTGCACATACCCTCATAGTCTTTGTCAGCGCATGTGTGTATTATCCCTGCTGTGCCAGGAAGATGCTGATTTCTTAGAGTTATCCACGACCTCTAGCTCTTGAAGTTTTTGTTTTTATTTCCTCTTCTGCACAGACCCTTTTGGGTCTCTGTGGCAACTGCCATCTAAGAGGCTGCTTCTTACAGCAGATGTTCATCAACACACTTAGATTCTTGCTATTTCGCTTACTTTAAACAACATTGCAAGGTCTGGGTTTCAGTACTATTTTTTTTCTCAGCTAGCATATTCTACTCCAGAATGTGTACTCTTCAATTTAATATATCATTGAAAGCGTTTCTCATATTTTAACCTTTCGGCATTGCTGTCCCTTGGCCGAAAGATATATCTTTCTTCTTTATTTGTTAATTCTAGATTTTTGGTAATATTCTTCCCAGTAATGCCTTTTTGTTCTACTGGTCTGGACACTTCTATCATAATCTTTTTTCGTGTAGACATCTTGCTTCTCTCCCTTCATTGTCTCCCTCACAGCACCGAAAATACAAACAGAATTTTTCTCCATATGTTCATGCATCTATGTCAGATGAATTAATGAGTCAGCGATGAAGTATCTCAAGTTTTTGCACTGTTTTCAATGATTTTCTCATAATGGATTTCTATGATTTCCATCACACATTCGTTAGCTTCTACTCGGAACAATTATTAACTTCCTATGCTTCCACTGTGTTTTTCAAATTAGGCATAATTTATAATTGTATTTGCTTCAGTAAGTCTTTGGAAAAATGAAATATTTGTAATCATCAGAGTTTAGAAATTTGTTTCAGTCACTTTGTTGAAGTGTCCTGAGGCATCGGCACTGTATGATTCCAAATATGTAGTTCCTTCTGGGTGAGTTTTCATGAAAAATTCAAGAAGCCTCATTTGTGTTTTCTTCTTTGTAGTGTAACTGTTTTTCACACATTTCCTTTATTCATGAGAAACTCTGTAGTCTTATACTTAATTTAAATAGAAATAATAAATATGTACAGAAAAGTGTGGATAAGATTTTCATTTCCTTCCTTGAGAAATATACACGTGTGAATAATTAAAGGTGGATCTCCACTAGAAACAGTAGCAGAGATCACCTCATTCAGCTAGGGGAAAAAAAATGTCTGTTGATAGGCTACTAAGTGATAGCCCCAAGATGAATATAAATAGCCCTATGCTAAAGACAGCTAGAGAGCCCCTCTTGAAACCACTTTTCTGAGCCTTTAGCCCTGCCATGGGCCTTTGACCTTTCTCTTGATTTCTTGCATATTTATAGGAATTCTGTTCACAAGGAGAACAGAAACCAAGGTTTCTTATTTATGCCCACACACGCCCTCTTCTATGCCATACATGTGATACCATACTTTCAATACAACCATTCCTTTCTCCTCACTGTCAAGTATTGTCTTACATGCATTTCCGGAACAAGATTAAATTATTGTTTGGGCCAAAAGGCTTCAGAATGAGATTTTATTTGATGTAAGGAATAGGTAAAATATTAAGCAGCTATGAAGCAATAAATCTGCATTTGTATGTACCATATGAAGTGACATCTTATTTCCAGGGCTGAAATATTAGCCTTAGCTTTTTAGAAGTGGCATATGACTCTAGCTTGTGACTCCGTACATTCCTAGAAATGTATTTAACACCCGCCATTCTAATAAAGTATACTTAGTGAAATAGTCCTTAACATGCTTTCTCAATATTTATTATTCTTAATAAGAATCAGTATCACTTAAGGTGAAGCATAAAAAAGCAGCATAATAGAGTTTGTTGATGTAAAGAAGAAAATAAACAAATAGAAGTCCATGCAATGGTGAAAATGAGAATGTTGTCATACAGCACTTTACCGCAAGACTTTAGCTAAGAGCACAGTGGAGTTTTCTAGAAATTCCTCAGCTTAATCAAACTAGAAAGACCATTTTGTGGTTAAATTTCAAATAAAGAGACTTAAAAGTGTCACATACAGCTATATTATGTCCTAAGCTGATTTTAATTCGGAACTGACACTAATCTCCCATCAAATGACTCAGGTCAGTGTTCTGACTGCTGTGTAAGTATTTTGAATATGTATTTTTACATTACAATAATGGAGGTTTACCTTGAGACACAGAAAACACAATATACCATATTTTCAAATCTTCAGTTTATTTGATAAGTGATGATATGAGACCAAATATTCTGAGACAACATTACTAGACCTGTGGCCCAATCAGAGGGTCTAAAACATAACAGATACTGTTATACGTTGTTCAAATCTTTAATTTTCATGGACTACTTTGAAAAATGAGTATAGTGGAGTTACACTAATTTTTTCTCATAATGTAATGCAGTTTCACTAATTTTTCTTATAATTACTGTTTAACTTGGAGCAAAGAGTAGACTACTTTTTCTTTTAAAGAATTATTTTACTTTAAACCACACATGCGCTCTGACTGCTGCATATACATATGTAATCTGTGTGTTAGTGCTCTGTTGTCTATTCGTGCATCCATCTCTATATCTTGGATTGGTTTTCTCAGTATGTGATTAGTTGTCTCTGCATCTTTGTTTCTCTCACCATGTGGTATTGTTGAGTAGTCTTAGAACTGACCTAACCTCAAACACTAGATAAAAATAACTGATTCTGGCTGTTTTCTTCAAGGAATGTGAGTTTTGTAATATTTCGGGGAAAAAAAATCTCCTCTGCCTCTAGTATATAAAACAATAGTAATCAATAAGAAATTATGACATTTATAATGAAAATATTTTAGTAGATTGTCCTTGCTATATTTACCTTCTCCATACTATATTACATTTAATATTTTTATTTATTCTTCTCGCATATATTACATCCCAACTGTAGTTTCTTTTCCCTCCTCCTCTACCAAGCCCTCCCCCTCTCCCAAACACTCAACTCTTCTCACTCACTTCTCTTCAGAAAAGAGAAGACCTCCCATGGATATCAACCAAACATGGAATACAAAGTTACTGTAAGACTAGGCACCATCCCTCATAATAAGGCTGAAAGAGGCAACCAATTCAGGAGAAAAGAAACTCAAAATCAAGAAAAGAGTCAGAGACAAACCCTGTTCCAAAACTTCCAATGACATATTTTTGAAAGAAGATTAAATGTGATGATTTTCTAAAAAGTATTGATTATTGGCATTTTAAAATCATGTGTTCTCAAAAGGTTTTGCAATATCTTAGGACAAAAATATAGTTCTAGTCATATGAGAACTATTGATGGCTCAGAATCTGTGAATTAAAAATATTTTTAAACTCTGCATATTTATTTACAATTTTGAGGTATTATGTATTATAAAAATATTTTGACTAATCAAAAAGAGGCACATGGTTTTCCCTTTTGTTCATTAGAAAATAAACTCACACATGTAGCCAATTATAACAATTATTAAAGATCTGTGTTAAATAAATAAAATCTGGATTAAAGAATATGATGGGTGAAAATTCAGTCTAAATTTAAACTTGTTTGATTCAACACTGCTTTTTTATTTCTTTGTCTGACTAAATAAGGTCATCAAAAGGTAAGGAGGAAATTAGTGTGGAAAGGTCATTAACTTTGGTTCTCATACCCTTGTAGAATATTTCATATCTAAGAGAAAAATGGACAGACAGTCCAAGAACCTTCAACTATTATGTCTGTGTTTTTCAGCTTATGAACTTTATCTTCATTGTTTTGTGATTTCTTTCTTCATCTTTAGAGCAGAGGACTCGAATAAGGAGATGTACAAACCATAGTATTAGCCATTTTTTTTTAAAGAAATAGAGAAGAACGTAGGAAGATGGCTTACCTGAAGACTTGACCTCAGATCATCAGTATTCATGTAAAAACATCCGACATCTAGGTAGGATTATCAGCTGCTTCTCTCCCTTGGAAACCTTTCTAACACTTTTTTATTTATTTATTTTTTTTTATTGAAAGAAAAGAAATTTCTGCCTCCTCCCCGCTTCCCACTTCCCTCCCCCTCCTCCCACTTCCCTCCCCCTCCTCCCACTTCCCTCTCTTCCCATTCCTCCCCCCAGTCTGAAGATCAGTCAGCGTTCCCTGCCCTGTGGAAAGTCCAAAGTCCTCCCCCCTCAATCCTGGTCTAGGAAGGTGAACATCCAAACTGGCCAGGCTCCCACAAAGCCAGAACATGAAGTAGGATCAAAACCCAGTGCGATTGTCCTTGGCATCTCAGCAGCCATCATTGTCTGCCAAATTCAGAGAGTCCGGTTTTATCCATTGCTTTTTCAGTCACAGTCCAGCTGGCCTTGGTGAGCTCCCAATGAATCAGCCCCACTGTCTCCTTGGGTGGGTGCACCCCTTGTGGTCCTGACTTCTTTGCTCATATTCTCCCTCCTTCTGCTCCTCATTGGAACATTGGGAGCTCAGTCTGGTGCTCCAGTGTGGGTCTCTGTCTCTATCTCCATCCATCGCCAGATGAAAGTTCTATGGTGATATGCAAGATATTCATCAGTATGGCTACAGGATTGGATCATTTCAGGTTCCCTATCCTCAGCTGCCCCAGGAACATCACCTTGGGCACCTGGGCACTTGGGCACCTGGGAGCCCCTCTAGGTCCAAGACTCTTGCCAACCCTAAGATGGCTCCCTTAATTAAGATATGTGCTTCCCTGCTCCCCTAATCAACCTTCCTTTATACCAATCATAACGTTTCCCCAGGTCCCCCCCAACCGCCCCTTCTCACTTTTCTATCCCCTTCTCCCCTTACCCTCCTCCCAGCACACCCCCAAGAACCCAATTTTTTGCCCGGCAATCTTGTCTACTTCCCATAACCAGGAGGATAGCTATATGTTTTTCTTTGGGTTCACCTTCTTATTTAGCTTCTTTAGGATATCAAATTATAGACTCACTGAACTAACCTTCAGGGCAGAGGTTTTCAAGTCAGAGCTAGTCCAACTGCTTTGTTTCTTCAGCAATTGGGAATATAAAAAATACCTTCAGCTGCTGAGAGGCAACCACGGCCTATATCAATGACAAATTATTTTGAATAGGCCACTTGAGCTTTCTTGACCAATAATTCAAAAGTGGGTTACTTATGACTGGTTTTGTTGCTGTTGTTTATTTGTTTGTTTTTGGAGGGGGAGCTGCTGGATGATTCTTGCAAGAAGCTTTGCCAACCCAAGTGGCATAGAATTTTGTGACTTTACAGGAGTCAGTTCCTACAAATGTAAAGATGTTTACGTTTGTAAATGTAAAGACCCTGCTCGCCATCGGTTACAGTCATTTTCACTTGCATCTTGATCACTTCTTGACCCAACTTTTCGGGAATATTTGCTGCTTCCATTCTTCATTGATCAGCAGAGGTGGTGGTGGTACATTCCCTTGATGAGCTAGACAAAAATGTGCCACCAATGTATGCAGAGGAGTCGTATTTCCACAGACTAATTCCTCAGAGAGATAGGATATTGTGAAATAGGGATTTTTCTTCTTCTATGCTCCTCTTGTATAGGTTAGCCTATGATGAAGAGAGGTTTCTTGTCAACGTCTAGTGCATCAGAGTCCTGGTGTAAGGGTCTCATGCAAATCAGGACACAGGGGATGCAGTATGAACAACTGCATATACAAGATTTATATTGTATGGCGTTTTATACAGACTAAAAAGCATTACTTCAGCTCTGGAAACCCCGCTTTACCCACGTACGTAATCATGAGAAACTCTTACCTCACCTTGCAAGAAACAATATCTCAATAAATAACAGTAATAAAAATGAAAAGAAATACATAGAAACAAGGCAAAAAGCATACAGGAGCTAAGCACTTCTTTAATCTATATCTGGTAGAGTGTGACCAACTGAGCTCAAAGGCCACTTCCTTATCCAGGGCACAGATTCTGACGGAACATTTGAGAAATGGGCAGATAAAGTGTGCTTTCATCTATGTTTGGTTTGCCAAGCAACCATTTCCCAACTTCGCCTCATCTGTCCCAGAAAGAGCCTGCACTCTAAGCCAGTTCTGTGTTTTCACAGTTTTTGAATGAGGGAAATCAATAAACAGGTGAATTTTATTAACAGAAGCTGGCATCAGCTGGATAAATCATTGGTAGAATTAGTCCTGTCTCATGGATGAAGTACCAAAGTTGGAGACTCGGAAAGAAGTAGAAGTTCTTGATGGAAGCAGTGTGAATGAGGGGAAGAGAAAAGAAATAGCTGCAGAAAAGTGTAGGTGCATGGCTCTGCAGGCTGAGGTCAAACTGACTTAGAACCCTTCCCAAGCCCTGATGGGGAACAACAAAAGCAAGAAGGTCAATCTTCACTCCCTCTTCTTCTTCTCTGAAGCATGCAATAAAAGAAGGAAGGCCACCTCTGACCATCTTCCTCCTTTGTTCCTGAATTCTCTAATTTGACTGTGTCCTGTTCTCTCCCCAGAGAAAAATGTTCTGCTGGAAGTCTAAAGGATCTTAGACACCCACAGGTTGCTTCCGTAAGTATAGACATATTTCTTCACCACTATTCATAAAGATACACATGGTTTCTATTTTCTTTGGTCCTTATTTATGAAGGCTCCATGTACTGTAAGATTTATGTTAAATAAATCATGCTATTCTTTTGCTAATATATTTCTTGTTACTGAGATCTCAACCATGAATCTTGGATCAACTGTGGAAAACACACTACTTTTTCTCCCAGAGAACTAAACTCTATATTGGTTCTGATTATTTTACTCTTTGTCATCTCTACACGAATAAATTTTATCTATTATTCCCAAAGAAAGGTCTATTATATAGGGTTAATTCAAAATTTAGTAATAACAATTCAAATGGATAGGGTGGAACAAGATAAGAATACATACATGTAATTAAAATACAAGAAGTACAATTTTTGACTTTGATTTTAATGTGTTTGATTGAAGATTTTAAGTAGGAAGAAGAAGTTGAGCTGAATGCATAAAATTTCGACAGCCTGAATTTAGGAGAAAGAAAGACAAAATGCAAAGAAGTGGGAAAATGGAGTTCATGCTTTAAGACAAAGATGAACTGTTTTATATGCCAGAAATGAATTGTGACTTGGTAGAATCATGTTATGAAAAATAAGATAAAAGAATTGTAGGCAAGGTAAAAAAAATTGCATTTTGCTCTGTGGGCAAGACTTATCCATGTGAAATCTTTAGTGCAGATAGGAAATGCTCAGTCCCATGCCTTGGGAAAACCTGAGAGAGTTGTTTCTGTATTCATTCATTCATTCATTCATTCATTCATTCATCTATCTATTTACTTTATATCCTGAAAACAGCTTCCACTTCCACTCCCTCCTCTCATCTTACTACCTTTCTCTTCTCCCCCCATCCATCCCTCCTTTGTATTCACCCAGAGAGGGTCAGGCCTCTTCTGTGCATCAGAAAAGTGTGGCCTAGCAAGCTACCATAGACCAACCACCTCGCCCTGTATTCATGCTGGGCAGGGCAATCCAGTATGAAAAACAGGTTCCCAAGAGCCATCCAAAGTACCAGTACAACCCTGGTTCCCCTTACCCGGAGTCTCACAAATAGACCAAGCTATACAAGTGTCTCATATATGCAGAGAATTTAAGTAAATAAATCAATCCAAAGTTAATGTAGTCATCTGCATTAGAGGTCTTCAAGTGAATCAACTACAAACTGAGCAAAATCATTCACTATTAACTATATCAACGCATTAGTTAAAGAGAGGAATGAGATTTTGAACTAGAACAGATATGGCCTGTGAAAATAATGGAAAGATGGGGGTGTTGCAGAGGACTCTTAATTTCCCATAACAAAACAAAACAGCTGAGATTATCAGCCAGAAAAATAAAGGGCCGAGCAGTGGTGGCACATGTCTTTAATCCAAGGACTCAGGAGGCAGAGGCAGGCGGATCTCTGTGAGTTCAAGGCCAGCCTGGTCTACAAGAGCTAGTTTCAGGACAGGCTCCAAAAGTACAGAGAAACCCTGTCTCGAAAATCAAAAAAAAGGGGGGGGATATAATACTTTGTATACTTTGTGACTCATAGTTTTGGAAGTCTGAGACAATATTCGACTGCTTTTGTTGATTTTATTTCATGGTAACACCATACATCTTGGTAAGAATGTGTTGCAGAACAAAATCACTCAACTGGTGACTGAGAAAAAAAGAGAAAGAAGGGACTGGAGTCCCCTAGTTCTCTTCGTTGGCACAGCCTTAATAATCTGAAGGGATTCCATGAGGGTCTTCTCTTCTACCACTTTCCAATACCATGACCCGAGCGACCAAGCCTGGTAAGTCCTTGGGGGTTACACAGGTCTAAATTTCACAAAAGTATGAGGGCAAGGAAAGAGTGTAAGAGCCAGACAGACTAGAGGGCACTAGTAGAACAAGGGCTCATATGAGCTCAGAGAGACTGAAGCATTAAGCATTGGATGCACATGGGTCTGCAATTAGCTACTAATTTAATATTTTTTTGGAGCTCCTGAACTGTGAGAATAGTGAGTCTGTGACTCTTTTTTTTTTTTTTTATTGATTTTATTGAGCTATACAGTTTTCTCTGCTCCCCTCCCTGCCTCTCCCCTTCCCTCAACCCTCTCCCATGGTTCCCATGTTCCCAATTTACTTGGGAGATTTTGTCTTTTACTGCTTCCCATATAGATTAGATCCATGTTTGTCTCTTTTAGGGTTCTCATTGTTGTCTAAGTTCTCTGGGATTGACTCTTACACTGGTTCTTTGGACTCTTTTCATTCTATTGGACTGCTGTTGTACTTAAATATGATAGTGTTCACTATACCTTATTATATTTTATTTTGTCATGTTTGATTGTTATGTCTTAGAAGTCTGTTCATTTCTACTGAGAAGCAGAAAGGGAATGGATCTAGAGGGGAAAAGAGGTGGGAAGAAACTGGGAGAAATAGAGGAAGAAGAAGCTATATTCATTAATATATTATATGAGAAAATAATTGATTTTCAATAAAAGGAAAAAATAAAACAAAATTGAACAAAAAATAAAAACACCCCCCCACACACACACAGCAAAAGAAGATAATCAATTGTTTTGTAAATACCTCATGCTATATTTAACAAACACGGAATTGTACATGATCTGTGGTTTAAACCAATTTCATAGAGATACAATTCACATTATGGAAAACACACCAGGTTAAAGATGCAATTCAATGATTGTTCAGATATTCACATAGTATTGTCTGAGGACCACAATCCAGCTTTAGGATCCTTTCGGAAATTAACTTCGTACTCATTAGTATTTTTATTCTTACCCTGTGCTCTTTCTCTTGGCTATAGTAACCACAAACATATTTATCATTTTTGGTGGCACATATTCTCTGTCAAGTTTGAGTTACTAGGGGAAAGACAAGTATATTAATGATAAGTGTTTATTGTAAAAAACTTTATTTTTGAATTATTTTTCTCAACATTTTTGCCCTATAAGCAAATAAGGATAATAAAAACATACACCATATCTTTTTAAGGATATTAGCACTTATATTCTGTTTATCCTGTTCTTGAATAGACAAGAGGGCTCCAAAGAACCTCTCCAAAGCCAAGAAGAAGTCAACATTCCATGCAGGATGAACTAAATGATACTTGAACCTTAAACAAACCATTAAGTTTTTTTTTCCATTTTTTCTTTGAGGGTGGCATCCTTCAGCTCTGTAAGAAAACTGCTCAATGAGACCAGAATTAATCTAGAGTTCTAAAGTCCCTAAACCCATATGGACTGCTATAAACAGTTAGGTCTACATGATCTAGTTCAGATGAAGACATACATGTAATAGAAAAACATCAGCTACTGAAGGTGTCGTGTATCTTTCATATGTCCACAGGACTCTTATTAAATCCTTTTTTCAAGCACTAGGGACCATCTGATATCTCTAAGTTGTTAATTTCTAGTTTGGGAAAACTGATACATTTGGATATCAGCTCATACTTTATGATCATTGATAATTATGAGAAATGACTATAACAGTCAAAAACTTTACATATAAATAAATTCATTAGATAAATCCTAGTAAGGGTTTACAAATATTCTCTATCATGTTCACATGTATGTACTGGGTCAGGGAGATTCATGATTAACTCCTTGATTTTTTTTTCTGACCTCTACAGATCTTTCTAATGAGTGAAGCATTTGCTTGGGTCATTGGATATTTATTAGCCCTGAATTGTTCTTTCTGAGTCATATAACCAACTCACTCTGGTAGGTTATTCAGGCTTCTCTCAGGAACAGTCATTTGACAGCTGGATCCAGATTCTCTCCAACTGTAGAAAGCAAGATGATCTTAATGCTATCAGCTGTCCTCTGTTCATATAATGAGCTGTCACTCTTCTGTTCCTACGTGTGAATAGCCCTTTATATAGGTTTCAGAGTTGAAGACTTTGAAAACACAGTTTCAGATCTCTGTCCTAAACTACCTAAAATATCTTATGCATCACAAATCATCTTTAGTATTTAAACACTCATTATCATCGTTTTCTGGTTATGACACTTTTTATATTTAGTTTGTGTAGGATGCCCAATTTTATTTATATTTAGTTTGTGTAGTTATTTTATTTATTTATGCTTATTGTTATTTGTTTATTGTGTTAGTTTATTTATATTTAGTTTGTGTTGTTTGCCAAATGTAGGAGGAGGAGCTGCTTGTTTGTCCTGGCTGCCCAGAACCAAAATAATCACACAGAAACTGCATTAATTAAATCACTGTTTGGCCCATTAGCTCTAGCTTCTTATTGGCTAACTCTTATATTAATTTAATCCAGTTCTATTAATCTGTATAACGCCACATGGCAGTGGCTTATTGGCAAAGTTTCAGCATGTCTGACTCTAGTGGTGGCTCCATGGCGTCTCTCTGACTCTGCCAGTCTTCCTCCCAGCCTACAGCTGAGCTTTCCAGCCTAATTCTGGTCTTCCCCTGCCATAGGCTCAAAACAGTTCTTTATTCATTAACCAATAAAATCAACACATAAACAGATGGACCTCCCACACCAAGTTTGGAAACAATGTGGAGAAGAAATTTACAACTCTTGAATTAAATATATTAATGCCCTTACAAACTTATTTAACCAATAACTGAATTGATTTTACTTCTTGAAAGTATTTTTGACCTATACAACAACAACAACAAAAATAAAGTCTATGTACAAATGAACCAACCATTTACAGAACTTTTACTTTTGTAAGGATTACAGTATTTCATTTTATAAAGTATCTTACCATTTCCCTGTTCTTTATAAAAATAAACTGAAAATGTAATGAACTCTGACTTTTCTCCACTAAGTGGTAAAGTTAATTAAGTGTCTTTATGATAATAGAACCCATTTTACTCAGAGCAAGCTGCAGTTAAAAACCTTTGTAATATAAATGGCTAGAGAGTTTAGAGTCTGATGCACTATAAACACAGGTACTTGGTTTTATATACACGCAGTTTTCAATATCATTAGGAGCTAAACATTTTGCTAACATTAATTTCCATAAAAGCTTTTTGGGGAAACAAAACATAATAGCTATGGCAATGTAGAATTAAAGGAACAGAAATACAAAAAGGATATTTCCTTTACGTTTGTATTTGAATATAGATCCAATCAGTGACCATGATTTTTTAAAAAAAAATCAGTCAATAAACCTTTGTATCTGTACATCCTGTTTACTGGTTATATAGCTCAGTGTTGAACTTTGCTGCCCAGAGGTGACCCCTAGAACATATAAATAGTAAAAGCTATTGCTGATTTTTTTTAGACTGCCCTATATTTTCACATAAATATTTGGTTGCTGTGACAAAGAAACTATAAATGTTATAGAATTTAGTTTCCTTCCTGATTTTGTCTTATTAAGACTAAACAAGAATTTATTCCCCAGAAATCAGAAATAAAGCAACACTGTAGATACAAAGCAAATAGATTGCCCAGTGGTTGCTTAAAGCAGGTCTGTATGAAATAAGCTTTAGAAGTGTTTATTTTACATATGAGAGCGCTTTTGTATTTGGGTCATAGATGTTCAGTATTGAGATTTCCTCTTGATGAATTTTTCCTGTGACTAATATGAAATGTTCTTCTTTGTCTCTTTTGATTGATTTTAGTTTAAAGTCTATTTTGTTAGATATTAGGATAGCTACACCAGCTTGTTTCTTACATCCATTTGATTGGAATATTTTTCCCAACTCTTTACTCTGAGATAATGTCTGTCTTTGAGGTTGAGGTGTGTTTCATGTATGCAGAAGAAAGATAGATTGTTTTCATATCCAATCTGTTAGCCTGTGCCTTTTTATAGGTGAGTTGAGTCCGCTTATATTAAGGGATATTAATGACCAGTGATTGCTATCTCCTGTTAATTTAGTTTTCATTGTCCTTGATGTCAATTTGTGCATTTTCCCTTTTTTTGATTTGTAGCTATGAGACCATCTATTGTCGTGTTTTTGGTGATGTAGCCAACTTCCTTGGGTTGGAGTTTTTCTTCTAGTATTTTGTGTAGGGCTGTGTTTGTGGCTAGGTATTGGTTAAATCTGGTTTTGTCATGGAATGTCTTCTTTTGTCCTTCTATGGCTACTGAAAGTTTTTCTGGGTATAGTAGGGGCTGGCATCCATGGTCTCTTAATGTCTGCATAACGCTTGACCATGACCTTCTGGCTTTCATTGTCTCCAATGAAAAGTCAGATGTAATTCTGATAGGTCTGCCTTTATATGAAGTAACCCAGAGCCAGAAAGACAATTATCACATGCACTCACTCATAAGTGGTTTTTAAACATAAAACAAAGAAAAGCAGCCCACAAATCACAATATCAGAGAACCTAGACAACAATGAGGGCCCTAAGAGAGACATACATAGATGTAATCTACATGGGAAGTAGAAAAAGACAAGATCTCCTGAGTAAATTGGGACATGGGGACCTTAGGAGAGGGTTGAAGGGGAGTGGAAAGGCAGGGAGGAGAGCAGAGAAAAATGCAGAGCTCAATAATAATCAATGAAAAAAAAAGGTCTATACCCACTCACAATACCTAAAAAGAGAAATCAGGCCACATATTATCCCAGAAAATTTGTCAACATTTGGTAATGATGACCTCAGAAGAGCTGAAACTCCCTTTGCCAAAAAAACTCAAAATCAAATATTATCTGCTTGACAAGTTTCAAAGAGTTCATACTCTTTATTCATCCATTAATTCCCTAGCAACACCACTACCACCTGCAAGCATGTTCAAAATGCAATTGCTTCTAAGTATGTTATTTATCGAGTGTCTCTAACTTTGTTTTGAAAGGCAAAGCAACAATGATAACAGCACTGTTGGAAGCCTATGCACAATTTTCGAGCCCAAGAGACCCAATGCATACTCTCGAAGATCAGGCATAATTTCAATAGGAATGTAAATACATAAGCCAGGTTGATTCACTTTTTTCAGCATCTATAAATAGTTTCAGTCATATACTGGAATCATAAAAATAATTTTAATAAAGTATGCTAAATCCATATTAGCAATGCTTTTCTCACATACTGGTTCCTATGATGACATTTTCAAAGTCATTTAGTATTATATTTTTTAACTTTAAGAGCTTGTTTGGTGTGTTTCTGCAAAGAATTGGCTGTATGATCACTATTTTGACAAAGTCCTTGACAGAGATGTTTATCTAAAAATCTGTGTCAGCCTGGCAAGGATACAGTTCACAAAAATTCAGATTATATTTCAGTTTATTTTTTATTTCCAGACCACATAATAGAAATAAAAGTCACCTTAAGAGAAAAAGTAAAATTTAGCAAGATGGTATTATTTTAAAAGGTTAAAATATTCTACTTAATTTCCTTTTCACATCACTACCATAACATTTTAATAAAAGTGATAGAGAGTATGGTTAAAATGCCAGTTCCAAAAATAAATACTTTTTAGTCATCTCCTACTGATCATTTTTCCTAATTCAAAATATACACTCTGATAGATAGTGTCAATTTTTAATTTCACCTACTCATATAAGACTTCAAAGAAACCTACAGTGTTTCATGTAATCTCAAAATTAATCCAGTAAAATCACCATACTCTACCTTTTCATCAAACTTGCAATAGAGGGGCTTTGAAACCTCAAATGCAATGTTTCAGCAGTTCGCCTGTCAACTGCTTTAAATGCCTGACTTATTTTTTACTGAATCCTGATTTCCAATAGATTGACAAAGTCCTGTGAAGAACAAACAAGATAGGAAATTGCCCTTGTTATAGTGAAAATAGTAGGATAATAAAACAAGGGAACTTACTAGTCACCTTACTTCTCATCTTAACTTTGACTACCCAGTAATAGCTGAGCTATTTTTCATCCCATCATCCACCTTTTACCCCATTTTTTCTCTCTGCCATATTTTCTCTATGAAAGACTATGACTCTATCTCTTCTCTGCTATTTATATTAAATCTACTTAGGCCAGGTCATCCATATGTAGACGAAAAAGGCACATAAGGAGAGGAGTAAGGATAAGAGATTGTGGAGTTTTCAGCTCCAAATACGACATCTATGTCACATGCCTCCTCCAAGATTCAGGGATCATTAAAGAAGGGGGAAAGAAAAAAGGCAAAAAGTCAGACATGACAGGTAACTGATATGAAACTCTTTTCAAGGATACAACAGGGCAGTTGCAATAGTGGTGGTGGTGACAGCATACATACACAAGACTTTCAGAAGGTCGTGTCAGACAAACTCACAGCCTGGAGGTGAAAGGTGGCCATGAAGTCCCTCCCTTGGAAACTGAAGAATGCTAGGTGAGAGAGTATCCATTTTCTGCAAGGATGTAACTCCCAGGAGGCTATCCAGACTCTACCAGATGGTCCTAAGCACATACAGACATGCTTAAGTAGACTTGGTGGCTTTAACAAAACAGAACAAATGAACTTTAAAGGCAAATGGGAGAAAGAGAAAAACTATAGAAAAGGGATTGAGGATCAAAATACATATACATATACATATACGAAACTCTCAATAAAGTAGAGGGGGTTCAAAGTTGTTTTGAAGTGTGTGTGTGTGTGTGTGTGTGTGTGTGTGTGTGTGTGTCTGAACATGCATGCTCAGTGCGAACAGGAAGGTTAGAAGATCTTGCAGAAGGTGTCTATTCTTACTGTCTATCATATCAACGTCCAAGAATCCAGTGGTTGTTCAGTCCACAAGGACAGATGCCTCAAGTGGTACCTTCAGTATACACCAGAATCCTGAAAGAGTAGGCAATAATGACAGTGAAGAGATGGGTTTTCCAGTGACAATGAGAACAAGACAACAAAGAAAGAAAGTGTTCTTCTCCTACGTCCTTTCTATATGCTGCTGGTGTGAGAGGTCCTTCTGTCTATGCGTTGCTCTTATTGGTTAATGAATAAAGAAACTGCCTTGGCTTGTTAATAAGGCAGAACATAGGTAGGCAAGGAAAACTAGACTGAATGCTGGAGAAGAAAGACTGAGAAAGAGAAGCCATAGATGCTCCACCTGAGACACAAGCTGGGAACATTACCTGGAAAGGCACTGCCATGTGGCGATACACAGATGAATAGAAATAGGTTAAATCAATATGTTAGAGATAGCCAATAAGAAGCTAGAATTAATGGGCCAAGCAGTAATTTAATTAATAAAGTTTCTGTTTGATTATTTCAGGTCTAAGCTAGCCAGGCAGCCAGGAACAAACTAGCACCCTCCTACTACGTGCTCCCATCAGAATGTGTGGCCCAGATTCACAGTGTATCTTACCACCTCAAAAGATCTCAATTAAAAATAGGTCTCTCTACTTCAAATTAAAATAATTTGAAAAACATCCTTCACAGGAAGTCCCTAGCCACTTCCATGTTAGTTAATTCCAGATGTAGTCAAGTTTACAACCAAGAATCATCATAACAACTTGGTAAATTTTAAAATGTTTTAAAGGAAGTGAATGATAAGGAACTTTTTAAGGTTATTGCTGATGGATGAAGAAATTTTCAGCCTGTTTTTATTTGCAATGTTAACCAATTATGATTATTTACTGAAGTGTAATTTTGGAATTCGAGAAGAAAATACACTAGGCTGCACTCTGCAAGATGTACAGATTAGTAGACACACAAATTTGCATTTAATGCCAGTTGTTTGTGAGACAGATCAGATGAAGTCTCACACTGAGGTCCTGGGCAGGTGTTAAGCAATATAACATTAGCTGAGATTTGTTAAGCTCATTGCTACTGTTGATGGTAAGTTCTTGAGATTTATATGTGCAAGCAACTCCTTACAATGCTCATTTTCTTGTAAATAAGCAAATGCTTAAGGATGGGGCAATTTGATTCACTAATTAGTAGCTATTTGATTCCCATTTGCTGGGTGGACTTTCTGTAGCAAAGGGACTGTAAGCCAGCAAAACTACCCTTATGCCAACCAGCATCAGCTGTTTGGAATGAGCCACAGATGCCTTGAGACCGCTATGCAAAGACTGCACCTGAGTCTCCCAGCTCCTAAAAACGCAACCTCAGCCCTGGCTTTCTGCTTTGGAGTCGTATGCCAGGCATTTCTGCATTTTTTTGTACATAATCCTCTGTGAACTCTCAATGATGCTGCAACCCATGTTGGCTGGAGAGCATGTAGGCTAGTGAAAGGATTGGTGCTAAGTGACCAGGCTGTGATTGATCCAAGAGCAACAGGTCCGAACAGACAGCTATAATTGTGGACTATGCAAGCAGACTTCTCAGTGACTCCATCTGAGGAGTCTCTCGCATGTTGCCTCCACTGCTGTTGTAGCAGTAAGCCCAGTAAAGACTTCACCACACTGGCTCTTTCTTTTTTTTTTTTTTTCGATTTTTTTATTGAAAGAAAAAAAAAAAAAAAAAGGAATTCCCACCTCCTCCCAGCCTCCCATTTCCTTCCCCCTCCTCCCATTCTTCCCCTCCTTCCCCCACTCCTCTCCCCCTCCCTCTCCAGACTGAAGAGCAGTCAGGGTTCCCTGCCCTGTGGAAAGTCCAAGGTCCTTGCCCCTCCATCCAGGTCTAGGAAGGTCAACATCCAAACTGGCTAGGCTCCCACAAAGACAGAACATGAAGTAGGATCAAAACCCCGTGCCATTGTCTTTGGCTTCTCAGCAGCCCTCATTGTCTGCCATAATCAAAGAGTCCAGTTTTATCCCATGCTTTTTCAGTCACCGTCCACCTGACCTTGGTGAGCTCCCACTAGATCAGCCCCACTGTCTCAGTGGGTGGGTGCGCCCCTCGTGGTCCCGACTTCCTTGCTCATGTTCTCCCTCCTTCTGCTCCCCATTGGGACCTTGAGAGCTCAGTCCGATGCTCCAGCGTGGGACTCTGTCTCTATCTCCATCCATCGCCAGATGAAGGTTCTATGGTGATATGCAAGATATTCATCAGTATGGCTATAGCATAGGGTCACTTCAGGTTCCCTATCCTCAGCTGCCCAAGGAGCTACCTGGGGACATCGCCCTGGGTACCTGGGAGCCCCTCTAGGTTCAAGTCTCTTGCCAACCCTAAGATGACTCCCTTAATTAAGTTATGCGATTCCCTGCTCCTCTATCCAACCTTCCTTTCTCCCAATCATCCCATTTCCCCAAACTCTCCCCAATCTCCCCTTCTCACTTTTCTCTCCCCATCTCCCCTTACTACTGTTCCACCCCACTCCCACGTTCCCAATTTATTGCCCGGCAATCTTGTCTACTTCCCATATCCAGGATGCCACAAAACTGGAAAATGTAAAAGAAATGGACACTTTTTAGATAAGTACCGTATACCAAAGCTAAACCAAGACCAGGTGTATGATCTAAATAGACCCGTTAGTCGCGAAGAATTAGAAACTGTTATCAAAAACCTCCCTACCAAAAAAAGCCCAGGGCCAGATGGTTTCAATGCGGAATTCTACCAGAACTTCCAAGAAGACCTAATACCTATACTCCTTAAGGTATTTCACAATATAGAAACAGAAGAGTCGTTGCCAAGTTCCTTTTATGAAGCTACAGTTACTCTGATACCCAAACCACACAAAGACTCAACCAAGAAAGAGAATTACAGGCCAATCTCGTTCATGAACATCGACGCAAAAATCCTCAACAAAATACTGGCAAACGGAATCCAAGAACACATTAGAAAAATTATCCATTATGACCAAGTAGGCTTCATCCCAGAGATGCAGGGCTGGTTCAACATACGAAAATCTATCAATGTAATCCATCATATAAATAAACTGAAAGAAAAAAACCATATGATCATTTCATTAGATGCTGAAAAAGCATTCGACAATATTCAACATCCCTTTATGATAAAAGTCTTGGAGAGATTAGGGATACAAGGGTCATACCTAAATATAATAAAAGCTATTTACAGCACGCCGACAGCTAACATCAAATTAAATGGAGAGAAACTCAAAGTCATCCCACTAAAATCAGGAACACGACAAGGCTGTCCACTCTCTCCATACCTCTTCAATATAGTGCTTGAAGTTTTAGCAATAGCAATAAGACAACATAAGGGGATCAAGGGGATTCGAATTGGCGAGGAAGAAGTTAAACTTTCGTTATTTGCAGATGATATGATAGTGTACATAAGCGACCCCAAAAACTCCACCAAAGAACTCCTACAGCTGATAAACACCTTTAGTAATGTGGCAGGATACAAGATCAACTCCAAAAAATCAGTCGCCCTCCTTTACACAAAGGATATGGAAACAGAGAGGGAAATCAGAGATGCATCACCTTTCATGATAGCCACAAACAACATAAAATATCTTGGGGTAACTCTAACCAAGGAAGTGAAAGATCTATTTGATAAGAACTTTAAGGCATTGAAGAAAGAAATTGACGAGGATACCAGAAAATGGAAGGATCTCCCTTGCTCTTGGATTGGGAGGATCAACATAGTGGCTCTTTCTTGAAGATTTTAAGTAGCACAAGCTGTGCTGGTCATGTGAACAAAGCAAAGGCAGAGAGTCAACGTGGTGTGAGAGCTGTTTGCCATCTTCATCAGATATCACATTTCTCAGTGATTTATACCTCTTAAGGTTGTGACTTCAACCGATATTTCTTCATTTGTTCCTCCTTGCAGCTTTTCTTAAAACTTCATTTAAATTTTTTGAAATACATTAATAACTACACCACTCTCCAGTTTCCCTTTCCTCTCCATCATGAGAGGAAAATATCTACCATTTGCTTTCTGTTTCTGTGACTTTTTCATTTCTGGATACAGAAAAACATGCAGTATCTTTTGTGTTGGCCTATTTCATTTGGTAGTGTTCTCCTTATACACTCTAGGTATATGACATCTTTTTAGTCATACACTGATGAAAACTTCAGTTGGTTCCATATCTTGCTTATTATGAATAATGTTACAATTACTGTGGTAATGTAGATATAATTTCCTCATAATTATTCTATTTGCAAATATCCACAGTCTAATTACTGAATCATATGGTAGTTATTTTTAAGTGTTTAAGAAATTGTCACACTGATTTCCCATAATGGCTATACTGATTATCATGAACAATGTGAAGTTCTCTAATTTTTTTAGATGTTTTACTTTTCATAAATGTTTTATTTTTAAACAGCTGCTTTTCTAGTGAGGCTTGAATCTCCTCTAACAACAAAAACATAGGAAAACAAACTATTGGTCATAATAGTGACAGATCCTTTTATTTTATTATTTTACTCATTATTCAATGGTATCATAAAATATATTTTTAATTTTGTACTGGTATGAATTGCATTCACAAAGAAAATATGATCCAATTCTCATCATTTGTAGCATCTCAGTAAGTAACAATGTTTAAAAATGAGACATTAGAGGACTAATCAAGCTAAAATTAAATATTAAGCGTGACTTATTTTATATCCACTGTTCTCACTCCTTTCCAATATAGAGCTCAAAATCTTATCTACGGAAGTTAGTAAAGGAAATTAAAGAGATACAAATAAGAAAAGATTATATAATATTATAACTAAGAAATCCTAAATTTTCCACCTGAAAACTTCTAGAAATGATCAACATTTCCAGCAAAGTGAGAGGATAAAAAAAAAGTCAAGCTCTACAAATAAGTATCATTCCTATATCCAATAACAAACGGTGCTAAGAAAAGGAGCATGGAAATACTTCCATGCCAAATAACCCTGAAAAAATACAGGAACAAACATAACAAAGACAGTGAAAGACCTCTACGATGAAACCTAAAGTTCCAAAAGAAGAGATTGAGGAAGATATTAAAAAAAAAGGAAGAAAAAGAAAAAAAACGCTCATGTTGATAGGTTGGTAGAATTAGTCAATACAATCCCAATCAAAATCCTCATGCAGGCATTCTTCACAGAAATAGAAAACAAATTCATATGGAATTATTAAAGACTTCAAAAAGACACAGCAACATTGGGAAGTTAAAAAGACATTATTCGTTACCAAAGTCTGCATCTAAAAATCAGTGCCACACCTAGTGTCAGAGAACCCTGTGGAAGAGGGAGCAGAAAGATTGTAAGAGTCAGAGGATTTGAGAGTTTGCTGTAAGGTTGTGTCCCCTAGTAATATAGAGAGAGAATAATAGAGAGAAGCTACACTCTCAAAGTCTCACCAACATGGCTGTATAAACATGAGCTGAACAAGGATGACATCACTGAACATGTCATCTGAATAAGGAAAGGCCCACCAATCCTCAACTCCACACAGAACTATGGAGAGCTAAGAAAAGCTTGGAGTAGAAGAGGTAGTCTTTCCTAGAGAGGAACACACTTATTGGTAGTCCAATGACAAATGGTAAACCCTGAAAACACATATACAAGTAATATTATATGGACTAAAGAGGTTGTATTTAGGAATATACATAGATGCATATGTGTGGTATGTGTATTTGTGTCTGTGTACTCATATATTTTCCTGGATATATGCATATGTACATATATACATATATGTATATAGTATCCATGTATATATGTATATATATATGCAATAACAATTACTGAAAAAGGAGAACAAAATTTGAAGGATCATGTAGAGGGGTATACGGGAGAGTCTTAAGAGAGGAAAGGGAAGAGAGAACTGTAATTATATCATAATCTCAAGTTTTTTGAAATTTTAAAAATTGCTGCAGTATGCCAAAGGGAAAAAATAAGCTGATTAAATAGGAAGTCCACAGAAGGGTAGAGAATCTTTGGCAGCTGTATGACTGATAAAGGATTACTATCCAGAATATATTTTTTAAGACCTTAAAAAAACACAAAACAAAATCTAAGAATAAAGAAAACACATGATGCAACTGAAAACGTCTGTGGGCTGGAAAGAGAGTTCCATACTGGTGTATTTACAAAGTGGGGAAATCAGACACTGGAGTCAGATTTCCATAGAAAGCATGAAGTGAGGACTACGGAGAAGACGGGTCATAGAAAGGCCCAGAACAAACCTTGAATTTACAGCCTGAAAACACATCATAACAGTTCCCATATCTATGCCCAAGGAACATCAGAGAAGAGGGGGTGGGAAGGTTGTCATAGGGAGAAACCCAGGAAGTCTGCTGTGAGATAGTCTCTTCTAGAAATGGTCATTTTAACAAGGACAGAGGATAATATCACAGGATTCCATCCCTAGACTCAGAACTACAGGCGACTAATGACTGCTGAGAGAATTAGCCTCTGCTGGGGTTTAGCCCCCTTGTTGGTTGTCCAATAGAGTGTTCTTCACTGATACCATGTACAAACAAACAACAGGAAGATTCAATACATTATATATGTGTGATTGTATTTATATATAGATATAATCATATGTAACAAACTTGATCAAAGTAAAAGGGCATCAACTAGAGAGTGAAGGGACATGGTTAGTGTTTAAGAAATGGTAGCTGAGAGGGGTTAAAGAAAGGAACAGGGGGAAAGTGGTATAATTCCATTTTGATTAAAAACATATTTTAAAACTTTTAAAATGAAACCAAACTGCTGAGAATTTTATCTTCAACTCTTAACCTCCAGAAATGTGAGGCAATAGTTATTTTTAAATTACCCACATTGTGGTACCCGGATGCAGTAGCCTCAGAAAATTCATATGCTACTATCCTTTAAATTTTCATTTTAGAAACATTAAGTTTAAAATCTAATCATACATGGTATTAGTTTTATCATAGCATGCTTTAATTGCTAATAACTAGCGCCAGGTAAATATTTTTTTAAACACAAATGTATAAGTACACAAGAACACTATTACTTTTCTTTATTGTTTGTTTTTGCATATTACAATTATTTATATTTGTTCACTTTTCCTTAAATTTCTATACTTAAGTCTTTCCTTAAACACTTTATGTAAGAATTATTATTTCTTCCTCTTCTATCTATCATGTCATTCTATATTCATGTCAGCTACAATGTGTCTATGTAGTCCCCTAGTTAACCCATTGCCAGTTGCCCAGTAGGGCTAACACTGATTCATCTGTTGTGACCGGATGAGGACACAGATTGAATCAGAATAACATTGTACTTCATGGGATCCAGAACTAAAGTAGTGTGAACAGAGGGCAAATGTGTTTTGATATAAATACAATTCAAATTTTCTCTGATATCGGATTAACAAAATGTAACTATAAAATTTGACTCTAATATAATGGAAATTCCACATTCTGAGGAACACCACACATAATGAAATGGCAAGCAGGCCAACCATTTTCTGGCATCAATTATATAGCATAGAATTTTTCATTATTAGCTTTTTGTAAGGCAAAAACTGAACTCAGTATTAAAAATTGTGATAATGCTAGTAACAACCTATACATGAAACAGCAGAAATAATTCTTCAAAACCAGGAAATACTTATATATACATATATACTGTTATATATTTTGCATATATGTTTCATTAATGAATTATAATGCTAAAATTACTTCGTAAACAACCAGTGATTTTTATAAAAATCAACCATGCTCAAAAAAAAATAGAATATCTGACAGTGACGACAAAAACATTGCTGTTTCAACCTGTAATTATGGAGCATGTATACAAATGCCCATGAGCACTAGACTAGTATAGAGACAAATCAAAGAACAAAACCTCAGTGTCTTCCAAGCTTTATGATGTATGGCTACAGGAAAGCTTTATAAATTTTGAAATTTTCACTCATTTAATTTCTCATTAAAAAAAATGTGTTCTTCTCTCAGATACAGTTTCCCCGCCCTGCACTCCTCACAGCTCTGCCACCCAATTTCTGTCTCCCCCTGACCCACTTCAGCTCCAGCTCCTTTCCCTCCAGAACAGAGCAGGCCTCCAAGAGATGACAGCAAAACAGGACAAAGCCAAAAACAAACAGAAAACAAGAACAACCAAATCAGGACAAAACAAATTACAATAAGACAAAGCAAAAGACCACACATTGAGGTTGGACAAGGCAACCCACTGGGACAAAAAAACACACACACACACACACAAGATCAGGAAAACGAGTCAGAGACACGTGTTCCCAGTGTTGGGAGTGATAAAAGCACCAATGTGTTAACAGCCACAGATGTAAGCAGAGGCCCTGGTGCAGACCCATGCAGGCCCTGTGCTTGCCACTTCAGCCCGTCAGAGCCCTGCTTAGCTGAATCATAGCGTTGTGTTCTCCTGTTGTCCTTCATCTTTTTGACTCCTACAATCTTCCTTCCCCCTTCCCATAGGATTCCCTGCTCTATGAGAGGAGGGATCCAATGGTGACCTCCAATTTTCTCTCTCTCTCTCTCTTTCTCTCTCTTCTCTCTCCCTCCCTCCCTCCCCCCCTCCCCTCCCTCCTCCCTCTTCTCTCTCTCTCTTTTCTCTCTCTCTCTCTCTCTCTCTCTCTCTCTCTCTCTCTCTCTCTCTTAGGCTTTATGACTGGGTCTCTGCACCTCCTCTCAACTGCTGCTGGAGGAAGCCTCTCTGGTGAGGCTTGGACAAAGCACCAATCTATACGTACAGCAGAATATCATTAGTAATCATTTCACTATTTTCTTTCCAGTGGTGTTAGCTTCTACTCTAGGTGTCTGGGATTTCCAGTCTCCATTTCCTGTTCATCCAGGCAGTGCAGGGCATGGGTTCCTCTCCTGGAGAGGACTTGAAGTTAAACCAGACATTTGTTGGTCCCTTCTACAAGTTTGAAGCCACCCTTGCCCCAGTACACCTTGAAGGCAGGACAGATTGTAGGTCTGTAGCATTTTGTGGTGGGATTGATGTCCAGGTTTCTCTTTCCATTGCCTATAGCATATCTTCCAGTGTCAAAGAGATCAGAATGTAGAGATGAAGACTCCATGCAAGCACCAGTTTAACCTCTCTATATTTAATGAGATGTGTGGATGTTGTCCTCGGCAATGGGGCTGGACTGTTAGTTTTTTTTGTTTTGTTGTTGTTTTTGTTTTTTTGTTTTTTGTTTTTTTCAGTTAGCGAACCAATCTCCTAGCATTAGCATGGGTGGTTTAGGGATCTCTACAGAACCCCTTAGCAAACAATTCAACCAAATACAGCAAAGTCCTACCACTGGAAGCCTTGCCTGGATATAAAAGATGGCCATTTCAGACTCCGCCTTCTCTATTACTCAGTAGGGTCACCCTTATTGATTCCGGGATGTTTCTACTGCAACAGGTTTCAATACTGTCCCACAAATGCCTCCCAGTTCCCCTGGCACTCTCTCCCTCCATCTCTTCCCTCCATCTGATCCCTCCCACTCCTGTCCCCACCCACTTCCAGTCCACCCTCCAAATCTATTCTGTTTCCCCTTCTGAAGGAGATCTACGTGCCCACCTCAGCCCCCCTTTCCACCTAACCTCTCTGTGCCTTTGTGGCTTGATTATCATTTACCTAACAGCTATTTACATATTAGTGAATACACATCACATTTGTCTTTCTAGGTCTGTCTGGGTTACCTCACTCAAGTTAATTTCTTTTTTTAATATCATTCATTTGCCAGGAAATTTCATGATGTCATTTTTAAATGGATGAATAAAATTCTATTGTGTAAATATATCACATTTTCTTTATCCGTTATTAGGTTGTAGGTTGTTTCTGGTTTCTGGCTATTATGACAAAATACGTTTCAAATAAAGATTTCTTCTGTTCTTCATATAATTAGTGTTTATAATACATTTTGCAACCTGCATGCTTAAATCCTGTTAAACCCGAAGTAAGTGGATCCCGACTGATGAGCCAGATTCTAAATCTGCCCTTTCCATATAATCTGAAATAAGACAAGTCGAGGGAGGGGAAAACAGAAGGCAAAAAAAAAAAGGTGCTTTCAATCACTTGCATTTAACTTTATGGAATAGATTATAGAAATGTTGATTGTGTAAATATTCACCTAGCCTCTAGTATCTAGAACAGCTTTTATTAATTGAAACTCTGGAAGCCTCCACTCCCCCTATTTCTCAGTAAACCAAACCTCTCTCCACCTACATGTCAGCTCAATCAGTGCCTGTAATTTCTATATGCTGTTACTCATTCAACAAGCTGTCAGGGTTGCTAGTGCATAGCAATTACTTTTGAGACACGATTACTTTTGAACAGAACAGTGTGCAAGGCAAAGTCAAGATTATCATAGAGATTTTTTCTGTTATTGAAAAATATCCAGGGGTATTTTAAGTAGTTACATAAGGTTTTTCAGGAAATGAGAAATCAGCCGACAAAGATGACCATGTTAATGACTGAAGTTAATATTTGAAGGTGACTTTGAGAATAATGTTTTTATTTGGAATAAACTGACATATAGCAAAAAGTCATCTGTGCCAATATTTGAGAAGAAATACTTCAAATACAGCAAACAGTATATGCAAAAATTTCAGAGACAGTCAGGACTATTACTAATAGTCTAAGAATACAGATGTGAAGATATGAACATGTTCTCAGAGTAGGATGAGGCCCAGAAGGAAACACGGAGTAAATGACTATATGTTTATCAGCAACTCTCTCACTATGACTTAAAGGAGGATAGAATCCTGTTGACTTTTGGCTTCAGAGTTTAGAGTCCTGGGTTAACTAGCTTTATTGTTTCTAGGTCTGCAATGAGTCGAGGGACCATGGAGGAGAATCACGATAGAGCAGAGCCTCTCATCTTATAGAATCAGGAAAAGAGAAAAAATCTAAGCTATCTTCCTTCCCCTAATTCTATCAGCCCTCCAGGTTTTAGATGCTGCTGCCTATATTCAGGCGATCTCGTCTTTATTCATTAAGCCTATCTGAAAATGTCCTCATAGACTCAGGCAGCCAGAATCATTGGTCTCTTGGGTGTCCGTCAATCCAGCCAAATTGATAATCAAGACTAACTACCAAAAGTAGCCTCGCATGGGAGTTCTGAGGCAAGACCATAATGCTTATGGATGTCATTCTAAATGTAGTGGACTGTTCCCTTGTGGTGTACCAACAACGCTTGAAATTTAATATGTCTAGAATGAACGCATCATCTTTCCTTCATAAACACATTTATGTTTCTGTGTTGGCCATTTTAGTAAAAAGAAAAATCCATTCTGGTGCAATCCTTTCATTATTTTCAAATCTTGTCAACTACTAAATTCTATTGATCTGTCCTCCCTCTAAATGTCACTCACCATAAGCTCTTCTGCATATCATTGCCACTCTTCCAGCTTGAATGCTGGGCTCCCATCCCAAATATCATATAACCCTTCGGTCTCAAATTATCCACAGTGTATAGTTTATCTCTTACACAGAAACAGTGATTCCTAAACAATCATTTGTCATTCTTCCCCTCTGAGCAAGTTCTCTATTAGCTCACCACTGCATCCTATAGAATCTTCACCCTTCGGCATGGAATTCGAGGATCCTTAACATTTGACTCCAGTCTCCAACTTGCCACACAAATAAATCCCATCACAAAACTGGAAATACTTTCAATCACCTTTACATTCCCGCTGTCGGGAGCTCTACTCTTGGTGCAGATTGCTTCTGACAGTTGGAATAACTGACGTCATTATGTCCCCCACAGTGCACCTGCGTGTTTCATTCTTAAAAGTTGAGTTTAGTAACACAGTAAATAAATCTATAGATCATGACAATAGACGGATAAAAGATAAATAGAGCAAAATACTCCCCTTGAATATCACACTCCTCCCCCCACACACACCTGATCAATGCCACCACTTGACATTGTATTGCTTTTGTTACTTTAGCTGCGCTTCCCATAACGCTATATGCGATGTTTCTTTGCCTCAATGCAATGGACAATGATGCTATGTGAAAACGGCTTAGCAACATAAATGCCAACTATACAATGTTCAACATATGCTGAATTTAATGATCATTAAGCATTTTCTTTCGATGACAAATGAGGAAACTGGTAATCAGAAATGTTAAGCAGACAGGGTCACAAAAGCCAGTTATTCCCACGCCCACAATAATTTCAAATTCTTCACCCCAAGCTCTATGTATGATTTGGTCTTTCTTCCTTTGCCTTTCATACTGACTCTCATAGCTATTTCTATCCAAATAGCTGATGGATGCCTATGATTTGTTTATTTATTCTAAGCTTGCCATCAATTATTGTTGAATGAATGAATGAATAAAACAATAGTCTTGAGCTTAGTCGTCTAGTGTCACTGTCACCCACTGTGTGCTTGCAATTCTCTTGCCACTTCTTCCCTAGTTTGCAAATGCTTCTATGATGCCATTTTTGTCATACACATTCTCATGTTGTGATGACTCCCAACCATAAAATTATTTTTGTTGCAACTTTATAACTATAATTTTGCTACTGTTAAGAATCATAATGTAAATATCTTATGTGCAGGATATGAGACCCCTGTGAAAGGGCATCCAACAGCCAAAGGGGTTGTGACCCACAGGTTGAGAACCGCCGCTTTAGGAGAAATGATAACCGAGATCCGGTGACTGACAGTTACTAAACTTGGTGATAATTTCAAAATTGAGAAGCAACATTAAGTGACAACTAATGTCACTTATACTTAAAGCTTGAATTAGCCTTATGATTGACAACACAAGTTTGTCTATCAGGAGAGTGAACAATATTCAATGCCCAGGAAACAGAATTTAATTTTTTATTTTATGATTCTTAGTTTAGCTGAGTTTTCTAAAAAGCTTTAGAGCATTTCAGGCTTAAATGTTGATTTTCATTTTCTTTTTTAATCTTCTGAATTTGGTCCATGGCTATAATTCATTCTTGAGTTCCTCAGCTAATATATAGTATGTCAATTTTGCTGGCCACAAAAATGTTGTTATGATGAAATTCCATGAAGTGTTTTGATAAATGAAATGAAATGGAACTGGTCTCCGACTCAGAAAATGAGACTGTGTCTATTTCACAGTATAACAAACCCTGACTAAGAGTATCCTAAAATTTGGGTTTTCCTAGTCATTTGATTGCTCTGTGTCCAAAGATAAATATGTACATGGGCAAACCCAGTATTCATCATGGTTTTCTAGAACTTTAAAAAGGGCATAGTTATTGGAAGTCACCAGATTGACTTTCAAGTACAGAAGGCTATCATATTCATATAAATATCTGGATGCGCCAGTCATATATTGCAATTTAATTTATTTTCTCTAAAGTATCTATTATTGTTTATTCAGGTTTTTTTTTTTCAGCCATCATTCCTAAACCACTGAATTAAATTTCTCACTTGTTTTCACTACGAAGCAGAATGACACTCTGGTACTGTGTTCTTTGGTTTGAGGACTACACATTGAATGTGAAAAGTATTATGTGTTCTAATCATATGAACATATTAGATATCTGATATGTAACATATGCAAAACATTAGACAATTAGATGTGTAATTAATTTTTATGCTTGCATTGCGTGATACATATGTACATGGTGTAAGCATTTCTAATAGCATTTAGACTAATATATACTTGCTTCAATATTGTCACAGCACAGGATACATGCTTACTTAGAACTACAGCTCAGTCATAGGAGGACATCAGAATTAAATGATAAACGTCATACTCAAGTTCAAACACATATGCTATTTACTAAACTAGGCTGTATTAAAATAACAGGTAGGCCGTGTTATAGGCTGTTTTTATTTATGCAAATTTACTACTTGGGCATGATCTTTTATTTTGTGATTTAATTTCCAGAGGGCATTTTTGACATTCACATTAGCTTAGTTTGAGTGGAAATTAATTTCCTCTTGACAAGTGTTATGAGTTCCAAAATATCCCCTGTGCACTTGTTTGTTGAAAAGGTTATTTGTATTACAAATAAGCATGATGAAAAACCAAAGCTCTATTAGGCCTACGTATCTTTATACACGTAGCATCAATTTTAAGTTAATGTGACCAGTATTGTATAGTAAGCTTGGAAAATTGCCTATAACTTCATAACGATACAATGGTTTCTTAAATACTTCTGTGGATTTTAATTTCTATTTTGTAAGTTTGATAATTGTTTAACACAATTTTGTCTGAACAGTCATGCCAAATCCAGGAACTAATTAGCTTAATATTCAGGTAAACCAAGTAGCTTTTCCTGTCTTCACTATTGGGAAGAGTTGCTAGAACTGAAGGCAAAGGCCTGTGGGCAGAGGTCCTTTTGCCTTGAGCCACTCATAATGCTGACTCCATTGGAACACAGTGACAGCACATCCACACAGTAACTCTCTCCTTTCTGAGCTGTAGAATAGACCAAGCATCTGACCTGGCTTGTGGTAGCTGGAAACCCCCTAAGCACATGTCATATATCCCTTAGATGCTGGCAGTAGCCACATAGGACTGAATATTGATTTTATACCAAGATAAGTTCTTTGCCATAATTTCCTCAAGTAATACCACAGAAATTATTTGTGAGCTAAGCACAAATCCAGAGAGTAATTTACCTAGCACTCTAGTTTGCTGAAAATCTAAGTAAACTACAAATTAAAAATCAATAAATAACCAAAATTCCCAAGAATGCATTATCCTCTCATTTAGACTTAATTTTTTTTTTCTTAAAAAATGGTGCTGGAGATGAATAAATGGCTCAGTGGTAAAAGCACTTGCTGAGCAAAGCATGCATATTTGAGTTCAGATGCTGGTAACCAGATAACAAGTTAAACATGGTCATCCTCATGCCTATAACCCTGCCTCTGAGAGATAGCAGAGACAGGAAGATCAGTAGTATTGTTGGCTGCCGGCCTAGCCCAAAACAAACCCCAAAAACACGATATTCAAAGTCAATGAAAAGAATAATGTAGAGAGGGACAGAGAACATCTGAAGTGCATACACGTGTGTCCACATCACACACATGCATGCCATACACGTGTGTCCACATCACACACATGCATGCCATACACGTGTGTCCACATCACACACATGCATGCCATACACGTGTGTCCACATCACACACATGCATGCCATACACGTGTGTCCATCACACACATGCTGCCATACACGTGTGTCCACATCACACATGCATGCCATACACGTGTGTCACATCCACACATGCATGCCATACCTGTGTCCACATCACACACATGCATGCCATACACGTGTGTCCACATCACACACATGCATGCCATACACGTGTGTCCACATCACACACATGCATGCCATACACGTGTGTCCACATCACACACATGCATGTACACAGAAACAGAAAAGGTTTATTACTCAGAGCATTAATTTCTTAGATATGCTGATTTCAGAAGGATAAAATATTTCCACTATGTAACACAAACATGCAAATATGCATACCCATGTGGGCGCACATGTAAGACATAAGCACATGTGTCTTCACCTTGGGATTTTCTCCAGGATGCTATTTTATAGGTACTTTACTTCAAAAGGACGTGGAAATGGATGAGTTTGGATATAATTATGCCTTTATGTTTCCATAGGTTAAAACCTTCTCTTTACTAAATAAGTTATACCCACACTTTGCCTGCCCAGAAGAAGATACTTCTATTTAAATGTTAAAGGAACTAATACAGTGTCCCAGTCCTGTGTAATGCCTCATTTTATACCAAGTGTTTTCCAACCAAGTACGAATGTGTGCAGCTGTTTTCTTTCAGTGAGCGCTTATTAGGGTACCTCAGCAGTTCGTGCTAATCAGCCCTGTTTCCACGATTCTTTCAGAGAAAAGAAGCAGATCCAGTTTGTGAACGTGGTACGCTGAAAATGTCGTGTTAAGACTGAGCTGGCGAGACGATGGCTCTAGAGATGAGCTCCTAAGGACTTAACCAGCCCTGTTGAATATGGCTCCTGTTTTGTGAGTTAGCTTTGGTGATATTCTTATGTTGGTTGAGCTATTTAATTTGAATGTGTTTAGTATAACATGAAATGCTAGCTGGGTACTGTTAATTCTGCCGTGCCTCATTTCATTTCTTTGGAGTGGCTACATAATGTTTATTACAGCTGCTCCCTAATTGCCTTATTTTCTTCTTCATTTCACCATAATAGACTAGTATGATAAACTTGAGACTCTTCGTTGGAAGAAGTTTTTAAAATTTTAGTTATAACATTAAAAACAATTAACTAGTAGTATAGTATAAGAGAATGCAAAAACTCTTGATAAAAGTACGTGTACACTCATATACCTGTATAAATGCATATTTACATAATCAGTCATCTCTTTGCATCTCCACATAGGTTCTGGGAATCCCGTGGATAACAAAATATTTGAATGTGCCTAATCATCATATGAAACTCAGTGTTTCTTTATAATCTAAAACATCCTGTAATCTATTCTAAATTGTTTCTAAAATGAATATAACATTCAGAATGGAATACATGATATGCATACAGTTAGATGTAATACTTTTTATGAGAAAATGACAAGAGAAATAGTGTCACATGGTCAGTGCAGGCACAATTTTAAAAAACTATTTTGATCTCTGTTTTCTCAAATCCACAGATGTAGAACCACAAATACAAAACTTGCAGATACAAAATCATGACTAGGCAACCATAACATTGTTTTAAAAAATTCCATCTTCTAGCCTGAAAACAAAGGACAAAATAGATGCTACTAATTTTGGTAGCGATATCTCAGGAGACACGCAGCCAATGTCAACATGTCTTTGTATGAGGAACTGTAAAAATCACACAAGCTGTCTGTAGCAATATTATCCTATTTGTGTACTGAAACACCGGTTAACACAATTCTATTTTCTCCCACAAGAAACATTAGAAGAAAAACATGTATTTTTTCTAGACAGTATGGGCCTCGCTGGTAATTAGATGTTTGTTTTTGTCCCATCTTCTTTTCAATGAAGTAATAAAATGTATCTTCTCAGAAGTAGATTATTCCCCAAAGGTGATATGTAGGGACAAATCTGCTCGGTGGCACACAGAGTCACACGTTCATTCTTTGTAGCTCCCAGCTTATCCAGAGCAGAGTCTCATTTATGAAGACATAGCAATGTAAATAATCTTGAGGATATTATCCCTACTAGGTCTTATGTCCCATTTAAGCAGCAGTTAGCGCTTTTTGCATTCTCAAGGGGCTGTGACAGAAATCTATTGCCATTTTGATGTGAACTGTTCAAGAAGCAGTTCTTCATACAAGCCATACACCACCTTTCTATTAGTGACAATTTCATCTGTGTTTCCATGACAGCCTTATTTCATTATTTCATTCACTGATAATCTGATTTCAAACACATTTCCTCACTCTGAAAAACAGAATGATGAATGGCACACATTCCCTTGCTGTAAGGTAGTCATGGACTGTAGAATAATTAGACCAAAACACATAAGCCAAATATAATATTGATAGGATAAAGGCACATGTAATAGAAGGGTATGGCGTAAACAAAGATACAGACAGCAAAACAAGCTGAGAAGTATTAAATATTTCTTAGTTATCAACCAAAGGATGAAAGGACACAATGTTTGGCAGGAGGAGGAGATAGTCATTCTATAGGAGAGAGCTTTGAAACAACAACAAACAAATATAACAAGGAGCACAAAGTGCTGACACAGCATGAAGTGTAAGAATTCGTAGATGTGATTGTTGTGTCCAACGGTCCAACCTAGACTGACAGTGTAATACAGTATTGCTTGATCTGTCATTAGTCCTTACGTTTCTAGGTACACTGAGGTCTTCCGCCTGTGCATGATACTGAGAGAAACTTCAGCCTTGCCCTAATCACTTTCTGTTATTGTCTAGGTACAGGAGGTAACACAACCTTCCAACTTGATTAAAACTTAAAACTTCCTCTTTCTTGGCTCCTACATCTTAAAAGAGAAGAAGGAGACAGACAAGATTTGTTTTATCTCATAGAGAATCAGACTAGAAGTAGTTTTGAAGAAAATATAGAGGCATTAAAATCTTTCATCAAAAACTGGTATCATTAGGTTTGAGTTCATAGTTAGCAAATAGATGTTAAGAAAAAGAATTACATGAAAAAAATGAAGAAAGGTTTTGATTCTAAATCTAATAAGGACTACTATTAGTATTGATGTAGTAGTAAAGAATATAGTTGCTAAAAATGGTGGAAGTTAAGCAGGGCAAGATAAGGCTGAAGGAGAATGGCAGATAAAAGGCAAACCTCAAAAAGCAAAAACATCCTGGCATACGCCCCTGCAATTCCAGCAATCAGAAAGCATAAGGAAAGAGGATTGCTGCAAAAATGAGACCATCAGGGACTGCATATCAAGCTTAGGACAGCCAGAGCTATTTAGTGAAACCTATCTCAGATGGAGAAAGTGTGTGTGTGTGGGGGGGGGGAGACAGAGAGAGAGTGAGAAAGAGAAGTGTGTTAGAGAGAGACCGAAGAGTGAGGATGATAGAGCTTAGAGGTACAGTACTAAAATGTTGACCTAGCATATGTGAGGCCTCATATTCAATCCCTAACATCATATAAAATTAATTCAATAATTAAAACACAAAATCTCAGGTTCCAATCTAAATGAACAAGGAGACTCATTTCCATTTGTTTCCACGGAGGTCCAGCAGAGTCAGAAGTTTGAAGCAGATGCTAAGCTCGGTATTTAAGTATTTAAATAGCTGGACACAGTAGCTGAAGTCTGTAATCTTAGTGCTCTGGAAGGAGAATGAGGAGATGTCTGGAATCAAGGTCATCCTCAGTTTCATAGCAAGTTCAAGGCCAGCCTGGGGTCTGTAAGACCACACCTCTGTCTCATAAAAGCAGACATAAATAACTAAATCTGTTTACTTCAAGGTACATAAGAAACAAAAGCAAAGACACTGGATATTGCATCCATTAGACTAAATCCAGGGTGGAAGTAGATGATAAGAAAACAGAAGCAGCAGAGACTTACAGGGCAGTGTTAACAGGAAGCCCACACTATTATTACTACCTTGGAAGTTTATTGACTTTATCTACTCAATTTTAACAGCAAGATTATTTTAATTCTACTATGTCATATATGTTCTATAAAACATTTTCTTGTAAACACAGTCAGTGCATAAACTTAAAAAATACATGATGCAAATAAGGGAAGCCAAACAAGCAAACAAATGCACGGCCTAGAAAGGTTTCCATGGATGCACATAAATATGGATTACTCTTTTTTTTAGACTGGGTTAGATAAAAATTGGCAATGTGTTATGCTCAGTTCCTTTTCATCCGCTGCTCGGCACCATGTGTGGCTGTCAGCATTGAGGAAGCTGCCTGTCTTCTGATCTTAGATTACAAGTGTTTTCCAGCAAATTTTCATTCTCTGATTACATAAAAAGAGCTGGGATTTCCTTCCTTGTCTGAACTCGGGCTCATTAGGAATGGAAGCTTATCACATTAAGCTTTATCTATGATAGAGTTTGGTTAGAACTCCCTCGAAATCCTCAATGTGTATTCTGGTTTTGTTTGCTGGTTTTAAGCCGTCTTTAGAGATATCTTTGTACAGGAAATTGAAAAGCCCTTTTATCTGAGCAGTTAACTGAAGTACACATTGTTGGATATCAGAAAAGACATTTAAAATTTCCAAATAAAAGCCTTTCTGGAAAAAGCCAATTAAGTTTCAGATGGAACAAAAGTTGTAGGCTTTATTGCTGCTAATGAGGATATTATCAGCTTAGAACTAGAATTTTATTTGATGGTGCTTTAAAATAAATTTATATCATTTGATAGAACTAATCATGAATAGATACTAAAGTACTTAATGCATTGTAGCAGGCACAGTTTTTGTTCAGATTAGTTAAAAAATAGACTTGTAACAATGAACATAGAAATGCTATGGTTTACTTCTGCCTAGATCAGGAGATGGAACTAAAAAGGTTGGGCCATGAACATCAAGAAATGAGCAGATGAATCGACCTTGCAGTTGATAGATTATCCAAGCCGTAACCACAACTAGACAATAGCTTGCTAAACACAAGTATTATTGAGTGTGGTCCTCAAATGTATTTTATCTAGAGAGAGAAGAAATGAGTGCACACAAAATAAAGAGCAGTTTCTGAGGTCAAAAACCTCACTCATCTCTTTTTCAACAGAAAGGTAATTCTCAGTTTAATCCAAAATTAGCAGACCAGAAAATGCTCACACGATAATGACCCTGTCTAGTTTCAGTAGTTTGGATATGTTCAGAAAAAGGGGCAGGATTTAGGCCCAAAGTGTATAACTCTCTTAAAATGTTTCACCCATAGATTTTTAGATTTCAAAGACATTTAACCAAGTATAGGTATACCTAAATTTTCACAGCAGGAAGCAAACACAATGATCTCCATTAAAAAAAATAAAACTCTATTATGCTTCTCTACATAACTCTTAGAATCTAATAATATGGTAAAAGAGTAAACACTTAATTATGCTACCTGCTAAGTAAATCTAGAGCCAAGAGTCTTTTGCTAGCTATACAAGCAATCAAACTAATCAGATGAAACGACGTTAAGGGCCTTAAAGCCAGACAGAAATTGAAGGAAATTATCACATACTGTTAGTGAGAAAAAGAGGCTCCTGAAATGTCTACGCTTTGATCTGTCTTCCCGTCTACAAATAAACACTCATTTCCACGTTTGCTCACTATTTTATCAACTTCAGAACCACCATCATTCCACCTTGCTTTTACTTGCCATGAGAAAGCACTCTGATCATAAAGGGACTTAGAAGAGAAAAGGGTTTCTTTTCACCTTCCCCATCACACCCCATCACTGAGGAGTCGTGAAATGAACTAAAGCAGGCCCCAAACAAGATACCCTGGGGCAATGCTGCTCACTAGCTCACTCCCAGGCTTAAGTTCAGCTAGCTTTATTACACAGCCCATGACCACCTGACTAGGCATAGATGCTCCCATAGCAAGCAGTGCCCTCCTATATCAACTCCAGAGACGATCCCTTACAGACACACCCACAGAAACCTGATAAAGGCAATTTCACAGCTGAGACTCTCATTTCAGATTAGTCTAGGCCGTGTCAAACACAAGCTAGTAAACAATGAAAATCAACCATTTGGTTGCATAGTCAGAGTACTACACGTGGTAAAGAGTTGAGTTATTAAGAAGTGATTTATTCCATGTTACCATGTTAAAGTGTGTAGAGCAAAGTGGTCTCTAAGCATCTCTGGTCATTCCATATTCTGATGTCTGTATCTTCCAAGAATACTGATAGAGCAAGATCTGTGAACAGTCACTATTCCCTTCATTTTTTTAAATGCCAGCCTGAAACCTATTCATGCTAAATAAAAGAAATAAATCTTCACAGACCTCTCCTAGAAGCTGCTGTGACCTTTATTGCGCTGGTAATTATAATCATCTGTTGGAGATGTTTTAAAAATTTAGTGAAAAGTCAATTTATATAATTGAATGTATTTGCAAAAAAATGTGTTGTTTGGATGTGCACTACCCTTAAAATGCTCATATGTTGAGGACTTTGTCCCCGGTTTGACATTATTTAGAGGTGGTGGAAACCTTAAAAGGTGTGGCTAGTGGGGCAATATCATTGGTGCACTCTCTCATAGGTGTATTGAGGTCCTAGGCAGCTCCTTGTTTTCACTCTCTGAGCAGGCAGGGTCTCTTGACGTCATTTGCCATCATGCTGCCAATGCAGAGAAATGGTATCCATCAATCTTAGACTAAAGCCTCCAAAGCTTTGAGTTCTTGTTCATTTGTACAAGTTGATTGTCTCAGGTTCTTTCTTTCTGACTGACTACAAAAGCACTGACTAGGAAGTCTTCCTTAATCTGCATGCTGAAGGCGTCACACACAGAACAAGACACAACAAATCAGCATTCTCATAAGGTCTGTGATCTTTCATTAAACATATGTCTACCTCATACTTCCTTAGTAGTCACACTGATAGTCATCTTCATTTATTCAGATCATAAATATTTCTCAAGGATATTTTAATAAAATTACTTTGCTAAATAAACTGCAGTGACAAAAAAGTCATCATCATCTAACTGGGGTGCAGTAAATATTTGATTAAGTAATTAAATAAATGCTATAATTAAAATAATTCTCCTCTCATTTTTGATTAGTGTATGTGTTAAAATTTATTTCCAATTAGAGAGCTTTTGGTTACTGCCAAGATATGTATGCCACTATTGTACCCTTTATCGTGAATTGTTGTGGACTGTCAAAGTCATAGTTGGGTAGAACTGTTGACTACCTCCTTCCTTTGGAAGTTTGCATGGTGCCTTTTGTTACCATGAAAGTCTATCTTCAAGTAGGCATTCAGGTCAGTTCCAAATCAGGTGCTTCTAAATCCTGTGTCTTAAAAGCATGGTTGCTTCAACAACAAGGACTTACCTTCTATCTCTGGGGAGCAACCAAGGGCAGTAGCAGCTTCATCCTCACACACAGAAATTTTTAGGAGACTAAAAAATAATGAAAGTGAGAGAAAGAGTCTTCCCCGTGGAAGAACATCCAAACAGGATATCAAATACCAAATGGTCAGCTCTGAAAACATATATAGGAGTAACATTATTTAGAAAGAAAAAATTATATTTAGAAATTATTAAAATATATATTAGAATATATATTAATAACTATAAGTTTAGAAAGAGGCCATGTTTTTTAAAGAGGGAAAAAAGAGTTATATGAAAGAATTTTGAGGGGGACAGGGAAGGCGAAAGGATGTAGTTATATTAAAATATCTAAAATAAAAGAAAAACAAAAGAAATAACTATTCCCAGGCTAGATAATACTAAAAAAAAATTACGACATCATTTTTATTTGTAGCATGTCGTTAAAATGGCATGCATATAACTTTGATTATTTGTGTTTCAATGTTTATGGTATGAAATATTTTTGTTTAGATAATGCCCTGAAACTATCTTATAAGGGCAGACACCATTCATAACATATGGCTAGAAACTGTCTCATATTCTATTAGTTATATGACTATAGTAAAAGCAATCCATGAAAAGTGTCTGCCGAAAACACTCATGAAATGAAAAGTCCCAACCAAAAGAACATTTTAAACTATAATGGAAAATAAAAGATAAAATAACATTGCCTTTTGTACCAACAAATATTTAAAATACTTACCATTGAATGTGTCTTAGCTCGACTCCATGGAAAAAGATTAACTAAGAGTTTTAGTACAATAAACAATATAGATATCAGAAAGATAATATTATATCTCCTGGTTTTACATTTTATTTTTCTCCCATTTTATTTCTTGAGGCAGAGTTTCAGTATGCTGTGGGATGCGGCTCAATTGCAGACTCACCATGAGGCCCAGCTTGGCCTTAGCTTCCAAGTGCAAGGAGGGAGTGGAGCTGGGCCCCACTCCATTCAGTTCAATGTTCTTTGAGTTTCAAGTGTTTGCAAAATATTGTCTGAAGTTAATTTCTCAGAAGATTTTATATTGTGAAAATGAAATACTTCTAGAAATTACTGATTTTTTTCCCTCTTGACACTTATAAGTCTATCTAGATGTAATTTCCAGATTTTCCTTTTTCCCTTCAAGTTCTCTTAAATTCTAGTGTTCAGACACTGCTTCTAAAGTTTTTATTTATTTGCTTAGCTTCTGGCTTGGCAGGAAATTTATTATTCTATTCCTGTCACTTTGGTCTAGATCACTAGGTACTGAGTCTGCAACTATAATTTGTGTCAAGAAGCAATGTGTTGTTTTTTTTACTGTCCTGGCATTTAACACAATATCAAATCCAAAGGTATACTTTTTCCATGACTGAATTAGAGCCAAAAAGACAGGAAGTTCAGTCCTCATCTGGTGAGCCTTTAGTTGTGCAATCAGGCTAAGCTAGCTACAAGGTCACCTGTGTGCCTGTCAGCAGAGATAAAGTTCAGCATTAACCATTAGAAATATTGTCTCTGGACCCTCACCACTTTCACTGGATCAAAATCTTGTAAGTATCATGTACAAAACCGTATTTTATCTTTCTCAGTTATATGAGATTATTTTTTTATTACTGGTCCTCTTTCTCCTAAATTTCAGAGACAAGAGAGCCAATTTGCTCCACTCCTTATGTATTTTCCAGTGGACAGTAATCCTTGAGGGCTCTTTTAAGATTACATTAAATGTAATTATCTGGTCTCAAGTGAGTAAGACTCTAATTACTTTGGAAAGCATGTGCCTGAATGATCTACACTGGACCTACATTCAATTTGTTTTACACACACAGCGAGCAAGGAAAACATTCAGTGGCAGAAATACAATGTATGCTCTAATTTAGTATTCAGTGACTACTCCGAGAAAGGTTAATCCCAGCCTCCTAGGGAAGACACTAATCTTCTTTTGTCAAGTACACAATAGGTCAATAACTATATTTACATTTCTCATATGGCCCCTGCTAGGCACTCTAGGAATAAAATCACCAGTAAATATCAACGCTTACCACGCTTAATATGCCTTAAAAATGAAACATAACATTTGCTTTACATATTTCTCAAGCCAAGCACATTTAAATTGCTTTCTTTATTTACACTAATTAAAAACTAAGCATAGAAACTCAGGATCTCACTTATTATGTTACAAATCACAAGTTCTAAGCCTTGAGTGCAATCTGTATATAGTACAAGGACTGAGGTGTATATGAAACTCTCATTTCTATGTAAAACTGTGATCAGCAACCAAGTATGCTATACAATACACATAAAGCAATAGACCTTCTTGTCATTTTCCATATGAATACAAATTAGAAAAGAAGATGTCAAATTCTCACTATTTGCTGATGATATGATATTTACATAAGTAACCCCAAAAATTTTACAAAGGAATTTCTACAATTCATAAACACTTTCAGCATGTAGCAGGATACAAGATTAACTCAAAAAAAAAAAAAAACAGTAGCCCTCCAGTACAAAGATGATAAAAGGGTTGGGGAAGAAATCAGGGAATCAACACCCTTCACAACAGCCACAAATAGCATAAAATATCTCGGAGTAACTCTAAACAAACAAGTGGAAGACTTGTATAACAAGAACTTTAAATCTCTGAAGAAAGAAATTGAAGAAAACACCAGAAATTGGAAAGAACTCCCATACACTTGGGTAGGTAGAATTAACATAGCAAAATGGCAATCTTTTTTTTTTATTTATTTTATTTTATTTTTCTCCATTAACAGCTTCAACTGGGTGTGGGGCAACAGAACCATTCCCAGTACAACCATGGGTGTGGGGTTCCCCACAGTCTCCCCAGGGCGATGGTTCCTGCAATGATCTCTAGGGGGAAACAGCTCCCAACAGATCCCCTCCCCCCTCCCATACAAAGGCAGGCAGCTATCAAGTGGAGAGCACCAGTCAGAGTCAACCATGGTGTCAGAGCAAAGGAGAAGGGACTGAGACAAGGAGAGACCCTCCTCTCGAGTGGTGAAGCAATCCACCTCTCCTGGGAACAGAGGGGTGCCCGATGACTCCTAGGTCGAGTGGGGACCAGGCCTTTTTTCTTTCGCCTTACCCGTCCTAGGGTTCCCAGGGCCCTGCCTTAGGTTGGGGGATTATCCTGTCATAAGTCGCCCGTCCTTGGAGCTCCTCAAATAAAAGGCATCTAGCAGGATTAAAGTAAGCAGATCACAGGGCACCCTGTCTTAGGCCATGTGGAGAGCGCCCTCATACCTGAACCATGCCATGTTGAGCCGGTTTCTACAACCTCTGTATGGTGTGCTCTTCAGGCGAGGATCCACACTAACTCCCGTCATTGGGCCCCAATCTACAGATTCAATGCAATGCCCAGGAAAATTCCAGCAAAATTCTTGACAAACCTTGTAGGAATGGTACTCAACTTCATATGGAAAAGCAAAAAACCCAATCCTGTACAATAAAAAAAAAAACTTCTGGAGGCATCACAATCCCTGACTTCAAACTCTACTACAGAGCTACAGTACTGAATACAGCCTGGTATTGGCATAAAAACAGACAGGAGGACCAATGGAACTGAATCAAAGACTGATTTTTGACCAAGAAGCAAAAAATATCAAAAGGAAAAAAGAAAGCATATTTAACAAATGGTGCTGGCATAACTGGATATCAACATGTAGAAGAATGAAAATAGATCCATACCTATCACCATGCACAAAACTCAAGTCCAAATGGATCAAAGACTTCGACATAAAGCCAGCCACACTAAACCTCATAGAAGAGAAAGTGGGAAGTACACTTGAACACATTGGCACAGGAGACCACTTCCTAAATACAACCCCAGTAGCACAGACTTTGAGAGCAAAAAATTAATAAATGAGGCCTCCTGAAAATGAAAAGCTTCTGTAAAGCAAAGGACATGGTCAACAAGACAAAATGACAGCCTACAGAATGGGAAAAGATCTTTACCAACCCCAAATCAGACAAAGGTCTTATCTCCAAAATATACAAAGAACTCAAGAAATTGGTCATTAAAAGAACAAATAACTCAATAAAAATATGGAGTAAAGACCTAAACAGAGAACTCTCAACAGAGAAATCTAAAATGGCTAAAAGACACTTAAGGAAATGCTCAACATCCTTAGTCATTAGAGAAATGCAAATCAAAACAACTCAGATTCTTAGAGGCAGAGAGGGAAGCAGAGAAAAATGTATAGCTCAATAAAATCAATAAAAAAAGAAAATAAGGGTTCAACTTCTCCAAATTTTAACTAAAAGATTTTAAATTTTTCAACAGTACAACTCATTAATTAACAATATATTTTGCTATAGATTTCCATATGCTGAATTAAGACAAAGCAACAAAAGATAAAATGCATAAAGACACTACAGCTGACCAGCGAAAGTTAGCTATTGCTAAATATTTGAAAACAGCCACTATTCAAAATTTTTGTTGCAGATGCTGATAATTAAACTGTGTCCATTCAAAGACATTTAATCATGAAGTCTTCTAAAAGTACCCGAAGGCAGGTCTACAGCCCTCACTGGGTAAATTTTCATTTGAGGTAGACCAAACTGTTTGAACTTTATGTTCTTAACCCCGTTCTGCCTCATTGTAAGTTGCACTATTTTCAGGAAATTTCTGAGCATCACTACTGGGAGCAGTAGACTTACAACTGAAAGAACTAAGCTAGAACCTGTTTGTGCTGGAACACACACACACACACACACACACACACACACACACAAATGATCTCTTGCCTGAGTAAATACCTAGAGTTACAATGCTTCAATGTTTACTCCTCATGGCTGGCATAATGACCTGATGCTTCCTTCTGTTTGAGCAAAATGATTGACACTATGAGAAGAGAGAGGTGATGCTGTCCAGATGCAGAATAACTTAACAGTATTGGATCAATCCAGACTGCCTGGCAGGAACTAAAAGCAGACATGCTAAAAGGTGTTGGGAGCAGTGAGCCCCCAGATCCTGAATTTCTTGTAAACAACTTGTAATCCCCTGATCTGAGTGCCTACAGCTGCTCTGAGCATGAGACCTTCAGGAGTTCCTGATGGCAGGAGAGTGGTTTCTGGTGGGTTTGGCTGAGGTGTGACTATCTCTATATAATCTGCCCCTGAACACAATAAAGGGGGCATTCATGGAGAATTCAAGAATGACCCTGTCGCTATCTCTCTGTCTGTGTGTGTCTGTGTATTTTAACCTCCAGCCCCCTTGCCGGAAGCTCTCGAATGTGCCAGGGCACAGACCGCAAACACGGGGACGTGGTGCGCAGTAAAAAGGAATGACTTATCTGCTTCATGAGCTGTTACAATATAAACTATATTCTAAAGACAGTCACATTCTTCATCATTATACTAGCAACTCAATTGTTTTTACGTAGTACCTGGTTATAAAATTAAACATGGTAATATTAACATGTCTTAATTTTAGCAATACATTTGTTGAAGTTTTATGAAGGGGATTCACACTAGAAGTGAGAAAAGGTGAGCCAGTATTTGTTTTTCTTTTATAAGATGCTTCATCAAAAGCATGAACTTGACCTAGCAGACACGGACAGACTCATGTAATAACTGTTGATGAGTGAAATTACAGATTTATGAATTTAAGATGGATTGGTGTTTAATTTATCAATTATTCTGAATTAGTTTTATTCAACACCTGACCATCAAGTCTCATCTCATGGTCAGGCACTTCCCAACCTATGGGTTGTAACCCCTTTGACAAATCTCTGCCTCCAAAAATATTTACATTATGATTTATAACAGTAGCAAAATTATAGTTATTGAATAGACACAAAAAAAATAATTTCACGATTGGAGGTCAACACAGCATGAGGAACTGTATTAAGGGTCACAGCATTAGGAAGGCTGAGAACCACTGTTAGAGGTGATTCCCTAGAACCACTTGTGACCCCAGTATCATGGTCTCATTATTATTTCTCTCAGTTATGCTACAAAAATAACAACCAGGGAAAAGGTACTTACCCCAAATCCACTTGTCGGGACCTTCATCCCTCAGTGCCACATTTATTAGGGTGGTAGGGGGACACTGACATCCCTAGGTTGCTACCTTGCTTCCATGAGTGAATTCTCCTTCTTGGAAGCTGAGTAATTACCACACAATGATTTGTTATTAAGTATTCCATAGCTCCTGCTCTCCCAAATGTGCCTGCATGCCTCACACTTTATAACTTTCTTCTACAAAGCAAAGCAGCATGGAGCACTCAACAGATGTAGCCAAACTGAGATAGAAACCTGATAATCTCATTTTCTCTTCATAAAATGGTACCTTGAATTCAAAGATACTATTAATTTCATAATAGGCAATGAAACAACGCACCAATATTAATATTTCTCTGCCTTCCAGAACTATAGGTTACTTACATGTTAGGAACTTGCAAATATTATCACAAGTAACCTATTCAACAACTCGATGATGTCAGTATTTTTAATTTAAAGTTCCCGATTTACTTTGTATCATCAGTCTCGCTGTTCATTCTGAGAAACAAAAGGAGAATTTCAAATCTTAAAATAAAAGTAAATATAACAGAAAAAAACTTATTTCCTTTGTTCAGGATAAAACAGTTGATTATCTCCTGCAATATTAAACTTTCGAGAATATAATAAATTAATATCACATTATCTAACATTCATAACTGTTACTGCCAGATAAGATCAATAAATATCCCCAAGGCTTGAAGGCTGATATTTGTACAACATTTCACAGTTTCTAAGGTGAAACTCTCCATCTTTGCTCTCCCACAAATATTACTGTAACCTCCAGGAAAATGCTAATTTTCTCTCTTCTTGATTCTTATGGAGACAGCCATGCATCAAATATTATCTGGGCTTAAAACTTCTGTGGTGCCCTGTTCATTGTCATATATGTCAGAACATCCTTCTTCCTGCCATGACTATTAATATTAGTACAGATCTTAAGAGCATGTGGCTTACTGTAATTTGTAAACAACATCGCAAGAGCAAATGCCCAAATAGCACCCATTTCTGCACTGAGGTTTAAACACAACCGCGAGATTAGACTTACATATAAAGTGATCAGTTGGCTTTAATTAATAAACACTTACTCCTCCTTTTTCAATAGTGCTTGTCTTTTTACAAACTTTTCATTTAAATAATGAATTGCGGGGGGTTATGAGCTCTTTCTGTAATTTTCTAATAAACATGATAACTAGCTTATTTTTATAATAAATATAATATAAAATGATTAAAAGACAAGCATATGTACAATAAAGATGAGAGAAATGTTCAACCTCTTTGAAAAGATGTCATTTTACACCACTCAGTAAACTGGCTGTTGTGGGGTCAAGATCATGTGCATTAAGTCGTACTTTTCTTCTATGGTTGCTGGTTGGAACGTCCTTATAGTCTCTACAGTGGAAAAAACAATGAAATTTAAGATGGTACAAAAATAAATGATAAAAATAATGGTATGTGTATATCACAACAATGTGTACATGAGAAAGGACACTTAAAAGAAATCCCATTCTAGCTCAGAATTAAGACTAGTAGAGGGTTATTTATTTAGGGGTAGACTCACAGAACACAATCATCTGATGGAACAGGGAATATCAACTGAATACTGCAGCCGGAAAAGATGTCAGATGCATACTTTACATCGGCATATATAGTATAAGAGGCCACACCCAAGTGGGCAGATAACTTAAAGGTTACTCGTGGTAGGAATTCCTGCAGCATCTCTCCCTTTTGTTTAAATAAGAAAGTTCTAAGCCTAATACAAAGTTATATACAATAAGAACAAATATCAGGTATAAAAATTAGAATCACAACCGGCATTAACACTATCAAGCAAGAAACATGTGATAAATGTTTCAACAATTATCCTATCCTAAGGAGTTTAAGTCTTGTTATAAATAACTTGACCAAGTCATGAGACGAAAGTAAACAAAACTATCTAGTTTTCAACCCCCTTAAGACCTAAGAATGGAAATAATATTGAGTAAGCAGGAAGTGCAATCAAACAACTTCCAAAATGTGCAACAAGTGACAGAGACAACTGGCTACCAAGTCTGATTTGCAATGTTGAAGTAACCAATTCTGGCTATGGCCAGAGTAACTGACAGATGAATTTCAGAGGCAGGAAGTTTTTCAAAACTGTCTTACCCTCTCTTGAGAATATTTGACAGTCTTTTTTTTTTTTTTTTTGTATCCTGCTTGTCCTGTTCAGACATCGGACGTTTTATCAGTGGTCGATGCATGGGCAGTTCCTTGCCCAAAGGCTAGTTTTGACAAGAAGAAAACAAGTTCCAATTGGAGTGTCATCAGTGCTCAATATTCTCTCGGGAATAGATCAGTGCTACCAGGAGCAATTGTGTCTCATTTCAACAGAACCCTAAGTTACTTAAATGCCATATTCTACAGCTCTTTTAAGTGGTTGGAGACTACCTATCTATGCAGAATACAATATCTATGTATCTAAAAAAACCTCATTAGTCTAAGTATGACAAACATACTTTTCCATTGATTTTTATTGAGCTCTACATTTGAGCTCCCCTCCCTGCCTCTCCCCTCCCTTTCAACCCTCTCCCAAGGTCCCTATGCTCCCAATTTACTCAGGAGAGCTTATCTTTTTCTACTAACTATGCAGATTAGATCTATGTATGTCTTTTTTAGGGTCCTTATTGTTTTCCAAGTTCTCTGGGATTATGATTTGAGGGCTGATTTTCTTTGCTTCATATTTAAAAACCACTTATGAGTGATACATGTAATAATTGTCTTTCTTGGTCTGGCTTACTTCACTCAAAATGATGTTTTGAAGCTCCATCCATTTGCCTGCAAAATTCAAGATGTCGTTACCTTTTTCTGCTGTGTAGTACTCCATTGTGAATATCTATATACCTTAAAGACTAAAATTTTATATTAGAATATTTTACAATAAACAACTATTTAACAAATGAGGACAATGACCTCAAAATGTAAACAATGTATAAATATCTTGATCAGAGGTAGAAATGTATGTTGTAATATAATAAATATATCCTAAAATTGTATCAATATACAAAATGTCTTAAGTAGATATAAAAGCATGTATGCATGCCATATGACAAAATAACTTTGCCTAGTTATACAAATAGTGTGGATGAAAATAGGAACATATTCAATATAATTTAAGTTGTATCAATATACAAGAATCTATACCAATGTAAATTGCATATAAATAATTGCTCACAAGTATTCACTCTATTGTTCACTATTATTATTAGTGTGAGTAAGGTCACACTAATCTATTATCCCGTCCAACTTTCCCTCCCTTTTTTAAGAAATTCTGGATCCTCCATAATTTCCCCCCAAACCCCAACCCTATACCAACTATAATCAACCCCTAAATGATGTCCCTAACCCTGAAGACAAACTTTGTTGTCTTCTAGTATTACTTCCAGCTGTCATGGGGTAATGTTCTTTCTATAAGATCCTGTGAAAGTAAAATGATGGTTAATATCAAAGATTACTGTCTGGTATAATTGCAAATAGTCTGAGTATTTGGTAAGGTTTTTCTGAGGTTCCTATTTGGATTTCTGGCCAAAAGATTGTAAAAAAAAAAAAATGCACCATTTCACCTAAGGGAGGGGTCTTGAGTGAATTCTCAGGTATCCCTGGTACCAGCTTCTGTCTTAGTTAGGGTTTCGATTGCTGTGGAGAGATACCATGACCACAACAACCCTTACAAATGAAAATCATTTTGGTGGGGTGGCTTACATTTTCAGAAGGTTAGCGGATCAATTATCATCATGGTGCAACATGGTGGCATGCAGACAGACGTGGTTCTAGAGAAGGAGCTGAGAGTCCTACAACTTGACCCAAAAGCAATAGAAACTGATCTGCTCCACTGGGTGTGAAGCTGAAGCAGTGGCTGAAGGTGAAAGCTAATTTGTAATATAAGATGTGTTCCAGGTCAAAAAAGTAATAATATAGCAAGACCCTGTGTCAAAAGCAAGTATATAAATAAATAAATATAATTAAAAGACTAAATGAACCTTGAATGAATTCTCAGGTGCAATATACCAAAGAGTTCCAGCCTGTGTAGAGATGTTCTCCAGACTGCAACATCTTCCTATACTTTACAGTGACCAAATCGCTAAGTCTCAAGTTCTTATTTCTCTTATTTCTGTCAAAGATTGACATCATGATGAGAAAGAAAATTAATATTGCTGTCACGTACTGTAAGCTAAGGCAACTACTATGTTGTCATGGGCACAGTTTCCAAATTCTGTGTTACACTCAAGCTTTATGAACCACTAGTTCTTCCTGAATTTTCATCATTGATTCCTGATTGGCATATTGGCAAGAGGACTAACAGGAAATAAAACTTTTCACTGTAAAACCTGTTAAGGAAACATTTGGAAGCAAAGGGTATCACAACGTTTACACCATATTTGCACTTATTTAACAATATACTAATAATGACTTCATTCCATGTATTATGCTGTTGTACAAAAACTCACAAGACTTAACCTACAATGAAGTGGTCACTGAGTTTATGACAAAAACATGTTGGTCTTGTGTATTAGCATATCCACACCATGCAGATCTCTGATTTCATGATATCTCCCTTTATATAAACAATTAAATAATATTTATGTTTTATTCTTTAAATATAATATCCAATCTTAGGTAACCTATGATCTTGTGCTTTAAGTACCATATATATTATATATTCAAATGTTAGAGTTACTATGTGGGAATGATAACCTAATTTCAGGAATGCGTTATCAATGTTTGAGCCCAGATTTTTATCAACAGACCTATAGAACAGTCACAGTAGCATGAAGATGCATATAATGAAAACATTGATTTTGTAAAACAGAGTACATGAGAATATAGGTGTTGAGGGGATACATAAGAATTATCAAGGTAGTTATTGACTGAAGTGTTTGGAAATATGTAAATTTGTTAATTCCTGACCTCTGCTGAAATATTGTTAGTTTAGGATATAGTACTTTGTTGGGAGCAGTGAGACCCCAGATCCTGAATTTCTTGTAATCCCCTCATCTGAGTGCCTACAGCTGCTCTGAGCATGAGACCTTCAGGAGTTCCTGATGGCAGGAGAATGGTTTCTGGTGGGTTTTCCTGGCCCGTGGCTATCTCTATATAATCTGCCCCTGAGCACAATAAAGGGGGCATTCTTGGGGAATTCAAGGATGACACGTGTCGCTGTCTCTCTGTCTTTGTGTGTCTGTGTATTTTAACCTCCAGCCTCCTTGCCCGAAGCTCGCGAGCTGGGTGCCAGCGCACAGAGCGCAGACACGGGGGCGTGATGCGTGGCAGTACTTAGAAAAAAAAATGCTATTTTATAAAAGCTTACTTTTTCCACTATAGGTTATTTTTAACTTTTATTTGGTATGAATTTTGTTCCTCTTACTTCTCTCTGACTCCTAAAATATGGTCATTCCATGTTAGAACTTATTGTATAATCCTTTGCACATTTTTCAAAACCACTTTCAAAACTGTTATCTTCTTTTAGACAGTTGTACATGAGATATATAGTAAGGTATGTGTTATCATTTAATGGTTATGGAAATTGATACCCAAAGAGATTATGGGTCTGGCCTGAAGCACTAACATCAGAGCCTCATTTTCTCCTTTCCAACTGAATAAAATTTCCACTGGGTCATATTGCTTTCTAGTTTAAGATGTCATCACTTCTCATCATACATATGTGTACATGTGTGTGTGTCCACACATACAATTTTAACTACTGCCTTCTCATAGCTACAACCAGCATTGGACTAGTATAGAGTTTTATTTAATCACCCCTTTTCCCTCTCTTGTACCTGTGATATATCCCCCTTTTTTACACATATTTCTCTTAAGCAAGCTTTTATCCAGTCATCTGTCTTTACTGCACATTCTTGGCCTCTGTTTTCTTCTCCTTTTGCTGTACAAATCCTAACATCAACAACATAAAATATACTAACACTTTATTTAGGTTTCAGCAAAAAGTCATACTTTGTGCAAGTATGCCATGTATGTTTGATTGGGGACAATACTGAATGAAAATTTTGAAGACAAAAGAACGTGATGTGTACATTAAACAATCTAGAGGTTTGAGATGATATGGGGAAAATGTGTGCTTAAGAGTTAATTATATTTTTATAAACAACACATGTATATGTATTACTAAATGACTCCGTAGATTCACAGGATATTTGTAAATATTTCATACACAAACTCTTTGGAGAATACCCATAATAAGTAAGTTGAGAGACAAGTGTATTCCATGTTGGTTTATTTTCTCCTTGACTATCACCATACTGAGGCAAGGGACCAATTTTCAACTAATCAAGTCTCTCTTACCGCAATTTTCCTTTTCCCTATAGTATCCACTATCCTTTACCTAGATAATATTTCATACAATAATGTGATCAAAAATGCACTCTTTCAGTGATCCATCTCAAAAACAAGGTGAAGTGCACATTTCACATTGTTCAGAATTACACAGCTTTAAGTCCACATTGCAGCTGTCCTGAGCCAGCGGCTCCCTGGAACCTAAATACCCTTTCTCTCCCAGAACCTTGCATCTTGTCAGTTATGACCTACCAACCTCCAATCTACTCAATAAGACTATAGACTTAGAAAAGTATGCGTTTTGAAAAAAAACTTATCTTCTATTTTGTTCATGAATTGGAATAATTTACATCTCTGTAAATTATTGCATATAAACTCATCATGAATATACTATGATTTGTTAATGAATATATCTTTAGTATCTAAATGATAAAGCATTTTCTCTGTCAATATTACATTAGTGAATATCTGTCTATAGCTGTTATAGATTATATATATGTATAAAGTGATATTTTGTATCATTTTGTTTTAAACTGTGAAATGCAAATACAATTGCAGTCCTCATTATAGTACTTACTTTGCATGGAAGTAGACATAAGTCACTTCCGTCTTGTTACATTTATGTACTCATGCAAATTAGCTTGTAATTTTATTGTTATTCTGAACTTTAACACATAACTATACATCTGACATTTCTAGAGTTATATCAATTTTAGGTTTGACATGCAAGATACCAAAACCCCAGGAAATTTTGCATAAATTGGAGTTATATTGGTATTTAGCGATAGAAGACAATGTATTTTATAATAGACATGCACTGCTTAACTTATTCCTGATAAGTTCTCTGCCAGAACTAAAGTGAACATAGTAAATAATACGCCTGCTTTAGAAAAGCATTGATAAAAAGAGTCTCATGACTGATGATAAATTTGAGCTAGCTTCCTATATAACAAATTGTTCAGCTACACAATGACTTTCCCAAAGAACACATTTGCATGATCTTCAAGTTCACTGCTAGACAGACTCTAAATAATAATCAGGTCATAAAGCCAGAGGAAGGCATTTTAGATTGCCATGCAATTTTCACAGAAAATTTGGAGAATTACAGGAGAGGGTGAGTCTTAGTGATCCTTCTTCGGTGATAATGGAAATAATTAGGAAGACTTCAAACAGTCTATCTTTGTAGAAGTTTAGTGTCCTAAATGGGAGAGAGCAAGAACATTGAAAGTTGTTTAATAGCTTTGGTGAACAGCTCTCATCAGGCAAGTGTTACCCTGTGACACAAATTGGGTCTTTGCTGATGAAAATTGGAGCTACCGTCTCAGACAAATGTTCAGCGTCTTATGTGCTCTTTACCTGCTTGAGCAAACTCAGTTAGAAAATAATAATGTACCTGCCTTGAATTGCTTGGTTTTTAAAATTGTTTTTTTTCTCACTTAGAAGAAAATTGGAAGTCTTTTAAAAGTTAGCAAAGAAAGAGAGAAGATTTAAACTCTTTGTGTCAACTTTATAACTTTTCCATAAGTCATAGGGAGTCATGACAGAATTTTAATTATATTAGAAAAGCGGAGCAATCAAAGAGACCATGGAAGAGTTCCGAGAACTATCATTATACCTGCAATTGAGTTTTAGTATATCTTTAGGATATTTTCAGCTAGTAATTTCAATTTTTTCATCCAACCCCAAGACTAAAACTGAAGGACAAAGACGTTTTAATTGATGAGGAGAAACCACCAGTTTCAGAATGTGGTTATCTCTTGGTGCTGGTTTTTTTTTTTCACACAAATGACAACTTTTAAAATATACTCTTTGTTTTTAAACAATAAAATCAAATTAACTAGCAATATTTGTTCTAACACAGACTCTATTTAAGAACATTGAAGAATCTGGAATACAGCCAGTTGTTAAGGGACCAGTTCTGAGTAAGGTTGCTTTCCTGTAACCTGTTGAGATGATGTTTTGGAGAGTGTCTGCTAGCATTCATGGTTCATTTCACATATCATGAGCTCACTTCATGAGCACACATTTATTCAAAGGCTTTAGAGAACTCTTCATTCAAACAAGCCTATGCTAGAGGCTGGGTTGCTGTATCTTTTTTTTTTTTAACACAATGGATCATTTATTTTGGAAAAGCCCATTAAATGTTACAAAAGGCTTAGATACAAATGCTGGTATGAGGAGAGACAGAATATTAAGGAATGAAGGCCTTAGTACAGAGGAGTTAAAGGTGCAAAGAGATTTCACAGCTGCTCCTTATTAACAGAATAATAAGAATTAGCCAAACACCAACAAACAGTTGTCCCCTTGAAGGCAGGCTTCCTGTCTGGTTTGATGAGGTATAACTCTAGAATATGGTAGACACACAGTAGCTTTTCACTATTCAAATAAGAACAAATAAACAACAGGAGTAAATTACATGTTAAGAGGGAGTAGCTTGACTACCCCTCCTCTTCCTCTTCCCTCTCTTCTTTCTTCTCCAGATCTTTTTTCTTACTTGGATTTTATGACAGAACTGTCTTACAAAAAACTTCCTTTACTTTCCAGGTGTCTTCTAGATAGACATTTCTGTTTGTTGAGTTCTTTTTTTTTATTTTATTTTATTTTTCTCCATTAACAGCTTCAACTGGGTGTGGGGCAACAGGACCATTCCCAGCACAACCATGGGTGTGGGGTTCCCTGCAGTCTCCCCAGGGCGATGGTTCCTGCAATGATCTCTACGGGAAACGGCTCCCCACAGATCCCTCCCCTCCTATACAAAGGCAGGCAGCTATCACATGGAGAGCACCAGTCAGAGTCATCCATGGTGTCAGACCAAAGGAGAAGGGACTGAGACAAGGAGAGACCCTCCTCTCGAGTGGTGAAGCAATCCACCTCTCCTGGGAACAGAGGGGTGCTCGATGACTCCTAGGTCGAGTGGGGACCAGGCCTTTTTCTTTCCCCCTTAGGCGTCCTAGGGTTCCCAGGGCCCTGCCTTGGGTTGGGGGATTATCCTGCCATAAGTCGCCTGTCCTTGGAGCTCCTCAAATAAAAGGCATCTAGCAGGATTAAAGTAAGCAGATCACAGGGCACCCTGTCTTAGGCCATGTGGAGAGCGCCTCATACCTGTACCATGCCATGTTGAGCCGGTTTCTACAACCTCTGTATGGTGTGCTATTCAGGCGAGGATCCACACTAACTCCCGTCATTGGGCCCCTGCGTCTATCATTAATGAAAAGACTGTGAGGAGTTCCTCAAACAAAAGATATAATGATATAATTTTGGCACCAATAACTCCATCTCCAGACAAGAAGAAAGGGCTTTTTCCCAACCCAGTATTCACCTTTTAGTCTGGCCTATGGTATGTCCTCCTTCCTAAGTGCCTACTCCACATAAAGTTACGTGTGCTGCCTGCCAAAAATTAGGGCAGTGTAAAAGGGATCAAAATCTAAACTTTTAACATATGCATTAAACCCAAACACTTTACAGCATGTGTCAAACTTTTCTCAACATCTATAAGCAGTTACAAATATCATTTGATCAATTTCAGTAGGAGTACAATGACATACATTGATGTTATCAAATACCACCAGTTCCAGTCTCTGAGCAACAGTGACAGGAGCCCCCAGTTTTCCCCCTTCTTAAGTGAAGAGAGGTTAATATTTTAATTAAAATGAGATCTGTGTCCCAAAGTTTAAAGCCGTCTGATGTTTAGTCTGCAACTCAGCTCCAAAGCAGACTAGAGTTCAAGCTGCAGAAGCAGTTTAGCATTTGTGCTCCAGGACAGGTGGGGGAACCTGGGTGAGGCGAGTTGGATTCAGCTACATGAAGCACATCCTGGCACTTATGTCCGCCGGGTCTCCCTGGACTCTGTAGGCAGGATGACCATTGCAGAGTGGTGTAGGTGGTTTTGTTAGCAGGCACTCCTTTCCTTGGGGGCAGGGAAGACTGGACCAAGGACCTCTCCTCAATCATCTCTGGAAGTCTGGCACTCCTCTGTGTCCGCAGCCTCGACATCACGTCCAGGATTTATTTTCTTTCTGTGAAAAAGCACAAACACGTCCTCGACCCCAAATATATATACAGGTCGGGTTTTTCATAATGCATTGAAGGGCTTTTTCACCTTGTCTTATAAGGTAAGCTTGGTGTCATCAAGCCTGATCCGTTTGCATCAGTATCTGCTGGCAACTTTATGAGTTGCTTTGAAGGAGCCTTGTTATGCTCTATAATTTTTATTATTGTTAGCCATATATGCAGTTCCTCCATTGGAAGAGCCATTTGTAAAATTTAGCATAAAATCCTTTAAGGGATTTTTGCTATAAATTGCAAGATACAGGTGCATAAATAGTAGCAGTGATCTGGGAAAAGACCATTGTTTTTGGCCTTTGAATTTAGCAAAGGCAATTGTCCAGGAATCAATCTTAAAATTATCAATAAATCTACGGTTTAGTATAAGAAACATTGGTCATAGACAATATTTTGTTAAACCATTATCCAGATTCTATCCTGTCCTTTTATATCAGACAAGCTACTGGATTAAAATAAGAGTTTAATATCTTAACTAGCAAAACTGAGAAGATTTAGCCATAAGCAGCATGTTTTATAAAGCTGTTGTATAATAAGTTTTACATCTAATATACTCACTTGCCATAGCTGAATTATGATTAATATACTGTATTTGTTGATTATTGTATACTTTATCTGTGGATTTATACTTTACCTGCTTGAGTACCTGTTGGCTGCTGTTTTAGTCTCTATTGGAAACTGTTTTTGTAAGAATTTTACCTAGCGCTCAAGGTCTCCCATAAGAATATTATCACTAGAGGTTTAACCATTGGACATCCAAACAAAGTTTGTAGCTATCCTTTTTTTTAGAGCACAGTCCTTAAGGGCAACATTGAATAAATGGGACCTACTGAAACTGGAAGCTTCTGTAAAGCAAAGGACACTGTCACTAAGACAAAAGGCAACCCACTGACTGGGAGAAGATCTTCACCAGCCCCGCAACAGACAAAGGTCTGATCTCCAAAATATATAAAGAACTCAAGAAACTAGACTTTAAAATACTAATTAACCCAATTAAAAAATGGGGCACTGATTTGAAGAGAGAATTCTCAACAGAAGAAGTTCAAATGGCCAAAAGACACTTAAGGTCATGCTCAGCCTCCTTAGCGATCAGGGAAATGCAAATCAAAACAACATTGAGATATCATCTTACACCTGTCAGAATGGCTAAAATCAAAAACACCAATGATAGCCTTTGCTGGAGAGGCTGTGGGAAGGGTACCCTCATCCATTGTGGTGGGAATGCAAACTTGTCAACCACTTTGGAAAGCAGTGTGGCGGTTTCTCAGGAAATTCGGGATCAATCTACCCATGGACCCAGCAATGCCACTCTTGGGAATATACCCACGAGATGCCCGATCATATGACAAGGACATTTGTTCAACTATGTTCATAGCAGCATTATTTGTAATAGCCAGAACCTGGAAACAACCTAGATGCCCTTCATTGGAAGAATGGATGAAGAAAGTGTGGAATATATACACATTAGAATACTACTCAGCGGTAAAAACAATGACTTCGCGAATTTTGCATGCAAATGGATGGAAATAGAAAACACTATCCTGAGTGAGGTAACACAGACCCAAAAAGATGAACATGGGATGTACTCACTCATATTGGTTTCTAGACATAAATAAAGAACCTTCATCTGACGAAGGATGGAGATAGAGACAGAGACCCACACTGGGCACCGGACTGGCTCCCAATGTTCCAATGAGGAACAGAAGGAGGGAGAATACGAGCAAGATGTCAGGACCGGTGCACCCATCCACAGAGACAGTGGGGCTGATCCATTGGGAGCCCACCAAGGCCAGCTGGACTGTGACTGAAAAAGCATGGGATAAAACCGGACTCCTTGAATTTGGCGGACAATGAGGGCTGCTGGGTCGAACAATGGCACCGGTTTTGTCCTACTTCTGTCCTGGCTTTGTGGGAGCCTAGCCAGTTTGGATGATCACCTTTCTAGACCAGGATTGAGGGGGAGGACTTTGAACTTTCCACAGGGCAGGGAAGCCTGACTGCTCTTCAGTCTGGATATGGAGGGGGAGGAGGGGGGGGGAGTGGGGGTGGGGGAGGGAAATGGGAGGCGGGGAGGAGGCAGAAATTTATTTTTTTCCAATATAAAAAAAAAACTAAAAAAATGGGTTGCTGTATCTTAAACCCTCTAGGGAGCCCGAAGTCTCAGAATATTCAGGTTGACATTAAACCTGAAAAGAAAAGTGTAGAAACACTTTTCCATGTCAAACACAGGGCATAGCAACTTTGTGAAAACACTTTAGAAGCTTTCCAGAAGGCTCTTACTGAATATAACTAGGTCAAGAATTGTATCCTTTTTCCTGAAAGAGGTGAATTTTTAGTTCGTGAACATGTATATTTTTTATATCTGAAAATGAATATAATAGCTTGGTCCTTTTAATGCTCTAAGAATGTAAATGTGTGACTACATTTTAATATCCTTTGTTTATTTTGGTTTTTAGACATCAGCTAATTGAGGTACAATAAGTCAATTATGGATCTTGTGGATCACAGATAAGAGTAGAACCATAGAAAGCTCATTGTATTAATCAACTGCATGGAAATATAAACATGTATGTAAGTATATTGAGAGACAAAATTGGTTTCTGTCATCTTAAATTAAGCAGTTTTCATTTTGTATTGATGGTGACTAATGATTCTTATGAAAATAAAACAACAGTAATTTCAGTTTTGGCTGTCATTTTAACAAGTGTAGCAGGATTTTACAGTGACACATCATCATTCTGCTTCTTGCTTTTTTTTGAATATATTTTTATCTTATGTGCATTGTGTTTTGCCTGTATACATATCTGTGTGAGGATGCCAGATCCCCTGGAGCTAGAGTTACAGACAATTGTGAACCACCATGTGGGTGCTGGGAATTGAACACAAGATCTCTGGAAGAGCAGCCAGTGCTTTTAACTCCTGAGCCATCTCTCCAACCCCCCATTCTACTTTGTAATGTGTTCTGTGTGTGGCCTTTTGGCTAGCCTTCATATATTACAAAGATTTAGGTAGCCTGAGATGTGCTGCCAGATTACAGTTGGTATACTTAACTACCTGGAGGGAAATGAACAGCATTCAAAAACAAACAATTCATAAATTGTTTTTGAGAATAAGTGACTTGGGAAATCGTTATTATTGCACATTCCCCCTCAAAATCTACATGGGTGTAAGATTTTCTTTTAACCCAAATTTAAAAGTTATCAATGTGCTGTCAACCAGTCTCAACCTTTCTTTTGCTGCAGAATACATTGAGAACACATGAGAGGACATTATCCCTTTTCCTCTGAATTAGAACCTCATGAACAAAGAAACTATAGAGAGGAAATGCAGAAGTACATGGAGCCTCTTGAAGCAAAAAGAAATCACCTCCTAGGATAGTTTTGAATCTAAACTACTTTTCTTCACAGATCTGAAATTTCATTACTGGTGTGCATGTTTTGAGAAAACCAGAGAAATCATGTCCAGGATGTTACTAGTAAGGTAGTTCGGCAGTGGACATTTATTATAAAACTATTTTTATTGAAGATGGACCTCTCCAGTTGTGAGAAATTCTAAGATTCTAAAGTTTTGTTTTTTAAATATATTTCGCACATAAATTATGATTTCTGGGCTTTGCACTTTCTTACTGGTTTGGGGTGATATTGATTGACTCATTAGCTATTCTGAACTCCTATTACTTGACCATAGAAATCATGCTATACAGGACATGACTGTACTCCAGTGTTTTGTTTGGTTTTGAATTCATCTACTTTCTTGATTTAAATGACTGTTCTGTTATGACAAATTTATATCGTACTCATTTGTCAGGGCCTCTTTATATTTCTTTTTCTAATGCACATAAATAAATATTGCAAACTAATATTTTTCACTCTGATCATTTTCGCCATCACAGGGACATCTCATTTATATCTTCTAGATTTTTCAAACTGCCATAGATGCTACCATCTGCCCAACTGATGTTAGACCCATTGCTCCACTGTGTTTGTCTTTGTTCCCAGTTTTGCCTTCCAGCTAATAGCATCCCCTATTTTTTGTGCCTTCAAAATTCTTCCTTATAATGAAGGAAGATTTGCTTTTTTATTATTCTGTTCTGATTATTCTTCATTATAGCATGAGTATCTTGACTGTGCCTCTTTTGTAGTTGAGATGCTATACATACTTGACATGGAAGTAGACAGGGAGCCGTGAGAACAGAGGAAGAGGTGTAAAGAAAGAACAGGCCACAAAAAGATATACAAGGTAATTGAATCACCGAGTTATGAAAGCAGAAGTGGGCTCTAGGTGGTGAAAGCAGAAAAGCAAGAGGAAGGGGATGGGAAGAGAATCACAGAAGACAAATTTGAAAGACATAATAATATACGGGTGCAGATGGTACAATGAAGCCATTTCTTGGTATTTAACCAAAATTTAAATTGTAAAATTTTAAAAATAAATGTCCATAGATATTTTGGTGTGTTATTTTGTTTCCATCTATTACAAGATTATTTTGCCCCTCCCTTGATTCTAGAGCAATGAATTTTTAGACCAGTCTTATAATCATGAAAGATACTGAAAATGAAAACATTTTCCTTAAGAATTCAAAAGGATTTAAATATATAAATGTTTAAACACTCTTTTACAAGATTTCTGCCAAAACTAGCAACAGAATTATATGCAAACATCAGAATACTTGGAATATTTATAAATTTTATACCATACATGTTTTCTTTTGAAACATTTGTATCCATCCATGTTCAAAAACAGCTTGGGGAAAACAGGGATGTCTTAGGAGTAAAATTCAATTAAGATATATGAAAGCCACACCAAAACGGTTTAGTGTTAAAGTAAAAAGGATGCATTTATGGTGTTGTCTCTGGTGTCTCTCTGAATATGCATATCACAAGAGAAAAATTGTAGTGGGAAAAATGGCTTAGGTTAGTTGTTCATTCTTAGCAGAGAACTGGAAAGGTGGACTCTGAAGTTCTTTTCCAGTTCCAAGAGCCTAAATGAAATTTTTACAATAAAATCTCATAATTCATACCCATTCTTTAAATTTTTACTTCTCACAATATTGAAGACTCAACACATCAACTGTCAAAGGGAAGAGATAGATATGGAAAGAGTGACATATGTGTGAAACTAACTGTGCGGGGCTCCTGTAGTTCACATAGTAGATGGTACCGATTTTCCTGTGTTTCTTCTCTAACACTCCAAGCTCTGGCAATTCTTCCAAGTGTCACAGAGGCATGGAATGTGGCCACTTGTTCCTGAGCCTGTAACTCTGAAGCTGCAGAACTTTCTCTCCCATAAAAATGTAAAGACAATCCTTGTTTTTGTTTCTGTTTGTTGTCCTTGGTTTTCTGTTTGTTCCTTTATTTCAAGCTCAGAGATACCAAGGCTGAGGAAGTGCAGAGAGGATTAACTAAATGCTTTGAATTCTGGCCAGAGACCAAAGAAGGAACTCAAGTTAGACAGAGTAGAAATGCAAGAACTTGGGAAAACAGCTCTGTGTGGTTTTGGCAAAGGCTTGGGCACATAAATCATTGAGACAGGAGGAATTGCTCAGAAATACATCCGCTCAACTGATTGTTTCGGAAAAGGACAATAATTCACCATTGGAATGATAGCCATTGAGCAAAACGTGTTGATAAAATTAGGCATCATAGGTCAAAAATTATCTGAACCTGAACATCATACTTCCTGTAAAAACAGACTCAGATATATCATGAATGTAAATGTGAAATGCAAAACTTAAACCTTCAGGACACCACAAGGAAAATGTTACCGTTACCGTGAAGAGACTGCAATTTTAGTCATAATGTTGAAAGCTCAGTCCCCATGGGTGTTCATACTGAAAACACTGAAGACATGACCGCACAGTAACATGGACCCAGATGTTCAGAACTGCTTCCTGTATAACAGCCCCAAACTGGAAACAAGCCTTACACCCTTTCAATCTCAAATGACTAAGCAAAGTATGATGAGGAACAAATAAATGAGCTACCAATACACGAAAGAATGTAGGTGATTTCAAAGTGGTTTTTGCTGAATAGAAAAAAGTCAATGTCAAAAGGTTGCACTAAAGGAGCTTGGAAATGGTCCAGCACTTAAAGGTGTTTGGTATGCAATCAGAAGCATCTGAATTTGAATCTCAAGAACCTATATAGAAATTGGTTGTATAGAGTAAACTTCTGCATTCCCAGTGCCCATATGGGGAGGAGGGAAATGCAGACAAGAGAAACACTGATATCTCATGGTCCAGCTAGCTTGGCATTGCAAGAGAACACAAGGAGAGTTTTTCTCAAACAAGGTATAAGACAAGAACATTGACGATCCTGTGACCTCTACACATATGCGTTTACCTTCACACACACAAGAGTGTGTGCACACAAACATACACAGTCCTCATGTCTCTTCTACTTCCACAATACGCTTGAGGGGTAACATCATAGTGAAGGAGATCTCCAAAATAAGATGCTGCAAATTTCCCTTAGGAGGAGTGCATGGTTCCAATGAGCATTTCTCTATAAATGGCATAATTATATGCCTTCTATTGAATTGCATCACATGATGTGGGCTGATAGATATTATAGCTTATCATAATACAACTTTGAAGGTATTTACATTCAGAACAAAAGTGAAAAACAAAAATCTGTGTGTAAAGGCTGTTGAAATACAAATAACACCAGAAAACTGATTAAAATTACTACCTACATTTATGTATTCATATAGGGTCATATGCTGTGATAATAATTACCAGCTTCCAATTTAAGACCAGAATGACCATAACTCTTTTTTAAAAAATCTTTCCAAGGTAGCATATTCCAAAATAGAACATACAGTTAGAACAATAAGCAAATCCTAAATGCTTAGGGATAATTCAGAGCCTCACCATGAATGAAAAAAAAAAAAACCTTAAATATCTTGAATAACAAGCTAGTACTTTCGTTTTTATATTTATCTAACAGTACGGAAGCTGAGGCAAATTTGTATTTAATAATATAAAAATGCACAAGAAAACAAAGTAACTTAAAATTAAAACCGCAGCTAATCGTAGTAATATACCGAATAGTAAGCATTCTCATATCAATTTTATTTCTTCTCAAGTGCAGTACTTAAAATTAACATATATACTTTAAAACTAAAGAATAATTTAGTGAGTTCTTTATATTTTCTGAAAGAAGCTTATAGTATGAGTTTTATGGTTCTAAGACAATAGCATCAAATTTGGGGGGGGTCCTTTATCCCTATACTTCTAACTCATTATGTAGACCTTCATTTGTATGGATTTCCAAAAGGAGACAGCAAGAAACATTTGGGTTTTATATTCAGTTCTATGGAAATAACTCTCTGTAAATTTTTCTAAAATTAACTCCTTTTTATTCTTAGACAATCTGAACAATTGGGTGATTTGGGACACTAAATGCTAACCTTTGATCTCTCTCTATGCACCACATGCTTCAAATATGATGGATTGCTTGTTTAGCCCAATTATGCTTTCAATGCCACAGGGATCCTCAAAAAACCCTAACATTTGCAGGAAATGACCTTCGCCTCTCTCCATCATGCAACAGCTGTCAAAGATGTCTCTTGACTGAGTTCCAACGTACAGAGGTATGGTTTATACAGCAAACTCTCCCTTACTCCACTAGGACAATTGAAGGGCTTTCCTTTCTGTAAGACTTACTTCAGTATTGACAAAAATCTCAGGTGACAACAGCAAAGATAAATGCTGTGGATTAGAATGCGAGATTTATAGCTTGCCCTTGTCTTGCAGAAGCAGAGATACGTAGAATCCTACAAATGCTAAAATTTTTGTCATGGTAGGAATAAAGATTGGGATTGAGTCCAGAAATCATTTCAGCTGTCAGTGACTTTGCATAAGAGTGAAAATTACACGTGGATATGACCTGTCTTAAAATCATGATGGATCAGCCTGTGCATATATAAGTTGGCAACTTTTGTGGAATCTAAGTGGAATTAAGTTAATAATAAAAAATAATGAGAAATGTAAGAGAAAAGACATTCAGTGATTGTTTTTCTCAACATATATACAATGTGCTATTAGACCAAACCACTCCATTTTATTTATTTATTTAATTATTTATTTATTAATAAGCAAGGTTTAATCAGTATAATACAAACATGTTTGGAACTCATCTCCATCCCTGTTACAACAAGGTAGAGAGGAGTTGTATCTCCTCTGTGGGGTAAGATTTTAAAGTCATAACTACAAAGACAATCTTTGAAGATGCTTTAGCATGGGTACAAGGACTTTTGCTCCCTCCCATTCTGTTAAGTCAGCCTTTTCCTTGTTTTTAGAGCAAGGCCACTGTTCTTGAATTAGGCCATCTTTATCAGCCTGTACCAGGTGGCTGGCTGGGCTAAGCTAAGTGACCTGGTGCTTGGAATCTCCTGGGTGGGAGAGGGGAAGGCCACTATCTTCCTGGGAAAACATTCTGCTAGGAAATTTCTTCTTGCCCCTTTAAGAATAAGGAGTGAGGGTCCCATATTCCCCACTCCTCTTGGTCCTAACAATCACCTCAATCATGAGCTGGTTTTGCTAACTTTGGTCAAATTGTCTCTTAAAATTAGAGTCTTTTTTATGGTTCTTTTGACTTAGCATTTTAACCAGAGATTATTGGACGATGTATTCTTTTAACTGCTTCCAGCTGACTTTGGGGCGTCATTGTCAAGGGTTAACAAAGGTGAAATGCTAGTCAAAAAGAGAAAATTTTAGGAACATATGGCTTGCCTATCTGTCTCTCTCTCTCACCTGCCATGACCAGTGTTTCTGCCATTGTGCCTCACAAAGAACCACAACATTTTATTTTTACCATTACATTCATTTCAATCTATAATATGCACAGATATGTTTAACTGTAGGAACACTCTTCAACAGTAACCTTCTTAATTCACATTTAGGAAATGAAACACAATTTTTAAAAAAGTGTGAGAATGCTGAACAACACAACAATGCTTGGTCTTTGTAAAACTAGTGTTTGTGAACAAGCCAGCATGCTCAGATGCAATCCAAAGATAACAGAGTAAGTCATAGTTCAAGCTAATTAAATCACAAAGCAATGCTGTGTCTTGAGCTAAAAGACTTAAAAGCATTTTCGTCAATTTCATATTAAACATGGCTAAATACTAATTGAGGGCACTGCTTTCTCTTCTAAGGAAAATTCTCAATCATCACTGCCTAAATGTATTAAATAAGATTCATCCAGAGATATATAAGCACAATGCATTTTATATGCTCTTCAAATTACTTGCAACTGAAAATGACTTGTCCAAGAAGCAGAAAGCATTTGCATTATCGTTGAAAAGAAATGTGAGCTTCATTAGAAGATAATGGTTTTTCTTAAGAAAAAAAATGAACAATATAAGTTGCTCTTCTTGGACTATTTATTAAATAAAAATCAATGTTCAATAATAATTATTCCATTACAGAATCTGAAAACATCTAGAAGCAGTCCAAGGAGGAGATTGTTTTCTAGAGAATATGAGGATTCACCCTTGGTGAGACATTTGCTTAAATGAAAACAGTCCAAAATATGTAGAAACTCTTTCTGCAGGAAAAATCCTTCTGATCAGAGTTGGTTGAACTATGCATTCAGTCACCTTGTGGGAAACCCAGAGTTTCCAACAGTCCCCTGAGAGTATTGCTAAATGTTTAACTGAGTTTTTTTTATTTTTGAAAACAATCAATACTATATTTATTTATTTTTGGGAAAGAGGTCTGTAATTCAGTTTAATATCTGTTACAATTATATTATCAGTTCAGTTTACATTGTCAGTTTTTTTAAAAGAACAGATATCTCTGGAACTTCTCCATAAGGAATCAGTGAAGTTTATTTTTCATTTTAGGAGTTAGAAAAGAAAAAAGAAAAAGTCAAGATAAAATAAAATATTATTGAAATAAAAAACATGCTATAAAACATAAAGTGGTTCTTTGAAAAAGTAAATAACTTTTATCAAGATTCATGAAGAAAAAAATGAAAACTTAAACTATGAACATCACATGTATCTTTGGTTTTTTTTTTTTAGTGACCAAAACATTTTAATAATACCATTTTATTAAACATACATCATACTTAGCTCTACTAAATCTTTTTTTTTTTTAAGGAAAGGAGTGCCTGCTAACAAAACCACCTACACCACTCTGCAGAGGGTCATCCTGCCTCCAGAGTCCAGCGAGACCCGGCGGACATAAGTGCCAGGATGTGCTTCATGTAGCTGAATCCAACTCGCCTCACCCAGGTTCCCCCACCTGTCCTGGAGCACAAATGCTAAACTGCTTCTGCAGCGACTCTAGTCTGCTTTGGAGCTGAGTTGCAGACTAAACATCAGACGGTTTAAACTTTGGGACACAGATCTCATTTTAATTAAAATATTAACCTCTCTTCACTTAAGAAGGGGAAAACTGGGGGCTCCTGTCCTGTTGCTCAGAGACTGGAACTGGTGGTTTTGATAACATCAATGTATGTCATTGTCTCCTACTGAATTGATCAATGATATTTGTACGGCTTATAGATGTTGAGAAAAGTTTGACACATGCTGTAAAGTGTTTGGGTTTAATGCATATGTTAAAAGTTTAGATTTTGTCCTTTCCTGCCTATTTTGGGGGCGTACTTTATGTGGGTGGACTTGGGAGCGACTATATTTATTAATTTTCCCAAAGGTATCAGTTTTGCACAGAAAACGGGAAGTAAATGAAGTTAAATTGCTGAGCCATAAAAAGCTGCCACCAGAAACATGAGCATGAAAATGATTGTATAATAGAAGAAAAAGTTCTGGATGCAGTGAGGGAACCTAGTTTCTCTAGAATGTGCCATTTTCTTTTTTATTTTTACAAACAGAATCACAGGCGAGTGTTCTGTATGACATTCCTGTAGTTCCCCTAATGATGAAGAGATGAGGGAGCTGACCTTACTCTTTTTCAAACTTCGTATGCCTTGTTCACTTCCTACTACAGAGAACATGTTTATTTGCACCTAAATATAGGCTAATGTAGACCCCCAAACCACAGTCATTTCTAAGGTGTAGGTGTTCGCTGAAGTAACACACACATGCACAGAAATGGGTAGGTGGCTTTATAGGGGGTGGTGGTTGTTCTGTATTTTGTACTCACACAATAGAAAAGGAGATTTTTCTGTACAGGTATCAGGAAGAATGGAAGAAGACATTATAGGTTGTTCTTTAGATTACAGTGGCTGTATTGGTAAGTAAGGAGGTTCTAGCAGAATATTTCATAACTGGAAAAAGGACATGGTCATTATAGTCTATATTTCTTTATTGAGTACCAGAATTCATATATAAAAAAATTACTGAATATCTGGGGAGAAAAAGAATATAACAAATGAAAGAATTTTTCCAGAGAGGCAATGTGAGAAACACAGAAAACAAGGTTGACTGAAGGTTGAAGAGAAGGGAAGTCATGACCTCTTCCAGGCAGAGGAGAAAACTTTTATCAATGTTCAGAGAAATGGATGGGTCTTAAGAAATAAGAATTTTTCCTCAGAGATACAGATAAGAGCAGTGATTACTAGTTTTCAGTCTAAAATACATGAGAGGAATTAATACACATCATTAGAATATTCATCCATTCAGACAACATTCACAGACTACTTTCCATCTATTCGACTACAAACCCCCAGATATAGCAATTTAAAAACCATCCATAGTAGTGATGGAAAGATTAAAAGCAAGGAATAATATTTTAAAATAAGAAGCCTTTGGTATATAAAACTGTTATAAGGAGAGCTTGTGGGGGGAGGGCTTTCTTCTGTCCCGGCCGCCCAGCTAACTTACACCTGAAATAATCACACAGATACTGTATTCATTTAAACACTACCTGGCCCATTAGCTCTAACTTCTTATTGGCTAATTTTATTTCTTAATTTAACACATTTCTATTAATCTGTGTATAGCCACGTAACTGTGGCTTACCGGCAAGATTCTAACCAGTGTCTGCCTCAGGCAGGAGATCCATGGCCTCTTCTTCTGCCCTTCTTTCCAGTACTCACTTCTGTCTTGTCTGCCTACCTAAGTTCTGTCCTATCAGGCCAAGCAGTTTCTTTATTGATTAACCAGTGAAAGCAACACATAAACAGAATGGCCTCCTATACCATAAAATATGCTTAGAAATCAACTTTTGAAAAAAAATCTAATTTTAATTTATTTACTATAAATTAGCATGTAGGGTCTATTTAAGCTAATCATGCACAGTATGATTTTTTGAAATTGGTATTCATTGTAAGATGACCAATTGGAGAAAATTTAGTTCATATTGTATGTCTTTCTTTTCTACGGTGACCAAGGGGAGAAGAATTGGAGATGAGAGTTTGTCCCTGCATTGAGATGCTGCCAAGCTAACCAATACTAAACATATGTTTCTGTACTGAGTGAAACATTGAAATGAGAGAAATGTTTCCATTGCTGGCCCCAAATTACATTATGAGAGAACAGATGTGTGGCAGCGTGGATTTTCTATGTGCAGCTAGACAAAACAGTTGATGGAAGCAAACACTATCTGGACTAACAAGCCTGCAAATACCAGTATATGGCAGGTATGTAAATGTTTTCCAGAAATTATGATTAATAGTGTCTTCTCATATCCAGGACAGCCTGCACCATAGAATGCTTTGAGACATCATTTTATTTGGTTCATTGTGCCTACAATATGTTTCCTGCAGTAACTTCACTTTACTAAAACGGTTTTTTCTTATGTGACAGACTGTGCAGTGAGAATGTGTGTTCTCATCATACACTGATCTCTTCATAATCCTCAAGTTGGTAAGAAAAGAATTAATAAATTTATGTGACTTAATAGAAGAGGTTGAAAAATCACAGGCATTTTGTTTAGGACTTCTAAGTAAAAGAGCAATAAAAGATCTTTTCTATATGGAGTAGTATTTAGGTTAATAGTCCTTGTCCATTTTCTATTGCTCTCATAAAAATTACTATAAACTTGGTGGTTCGAGTTAACGAAAAATGTAGTATGGTACAGTTATGTAAGTAAAAGCGCAAGAAGCACCTCCTATGCTGGAATCAGTTAGGCTGAGTTCCTTCACAAAGTTCCATGAACATATCTGGTACTCTTCATTTCAAATCCCTATAGGCAACCATCATTCCTGAGATTTTGACCCTTCCATTTTCTTACCAAGCAATGTTATATATCTCTAACAATTCTATCTTTTTTAATTTTACTTTTTTAAACAAGAAAAAAAACTATCTTTTTCAGTTTTTATACCAATCTTACTCCCTCCTCTCCTCCCATTCCCTGAACTTCTTTGCCACGCACCGCTCCCCCGTGTCCACGCTCTGTGCGCTGGCACCCAGTTCATGAGCTTCAGCGAGGGGTCTGGAGGTTAAATTCACAGACACACACAGACAGAGGGACAGCGACACGAGTCATCCTTGAATTTCCCAAGAATGCCCCCTTTATTGTGTTCAGGGGCAGATTATATAGAGATAGCCATGCCCCAGCCAAACCCACCAGAAACCACTCTCCTGCCATCAGGAACTCCTGGAGGTCTCATGCTCAGAGCAGCTGTAGGCACTCAGATCAGGGGAAAACAAGAAATTCAGGATCTGGGGTCTCACTGCTCCCAACATTTCTCCACCAACCTCCCATCCACTTAGCAGAGAGGGTAAGGTACATTGGTTTGGAGAAGGTCCAAGGCCCTCCCTACTGTGTCTTGGCTGAGCAAGGTATCCATGCAAAGACAAGGGGTTCCCAAAAAGTCAGTACAAGAGTAGGGATAAATCCTAGTGCCACTATGAGTAACCCTGCAGTCTGCCCCAGCCATGCAACTGTCACCCACATTTAGAGGGTCTAGTATGGTTCTTTGCTTGTTCCCTCCCTGTCGAGCTGGTTAGTGAGCTCCCATTAGCTCAGGTAAACTGTTTCAGTGGGGTGTCCCCATCATGATCTTGACTTCTTTGCTCATATTATCATTCTTCACACTCTTCAACTTGACTTTGGGAACCCAGTCCAGTGATGCATGTCTCTGCCGCTATTTCCATCAGTTGCTGGATGAAGGTTCTATGGTGACAATTAAGATATTCATCAATCTGACTACAGGACAAGGCCACCTTCTCATCTATTGCGTAGGGTTTTAGATGGAGTCATCCTTGTGGATTCCTTGGAATTTCTCTAGTGCCTTGTTTCTTGCTATCCCCATAATAGCCCCCTCAATCAAAATATCTCCTTCCTTGCTCTCATTTTTTTAAATTATTTTTAAATTTTTTTTATTGAAAAAATTTCCGCCTCCTCCCCGCCTCCCATTTCCCTCGCCCTCCTCCCACTCCTCTCCCCCTCCCCTCACTCCTTTCCCCCTCCCTCTCCTGTCTGAAGCCTTGCTCTCATTTTTGTCCTTCCTCCATCTCAACTATCCTGTTCCCTCAAATTCTCCTTTACAACCCACTATGGAAATCTGTATGGCGGTTTCTCAGAAATTTGGGAAACAACCTACCTCAGGACCTAACAATACCACTTTTGGGCATATACCCAAAGAGGCTCAATCATACTACAAGGACATTTGTTCAACTATGTTCACAGTATCATTATTTGTCATAGCCAGAACCTGGAAACAACCTAGATGTCCCTCAACAGAAGAATGGATGAAGAAAATATAGAGCATTTATATAATGGAGTATTACTAAAAGGTAAAAAAAAAGAAATCATAAAATTTGCATGCAAATTGATGGAACTAGAAAAAAACATCCTTTGTGAGGTAACTCAGACCCAGAAAGATGGGCATAGTATATACTAATAAGTGGATACTAGCTGTAATGCAAAGGATAACGAGCCTATAATCCATGACCCTAGAAAAATTTAGTAACAAGGTGAACCCTAAGGAAAACATATATAGATCCACCTGAAAATGGGTAATAGACAAGATCATCTGACGAAATTGGGAGCATGGTGGTGTGGGGAGAAGGGAGAATAGAATGGGCATAATTCTTAGATAGTTACTTCTCTCCCTGTCTCTGTATTTTGTTCCCTTCTTTTTCACTTACATGATTAAATAAGCCTTTAAGAAGATTTATAATTACCAATTGTTTTTAATAATTTATTGAATCTATTCTTTGACAATTTCATACATGTATATAAAATGCCCCAGTTACTGTAAGTCGCTCACCTCTATCTCCCTCCCAATCCTCTCATTCCTGGAATTATTCACTGCACACTGGTGCATATACCAGTGAGTGCAAAACAAAAAACAATTACTTCCAGTTCATCAGGCAGGGGTGGTACTTCTAACTCATGTAAGCCCACTGTAGAAAGCGTTAACTGCTGTGGGATCAAATGGCTCTTATATGATCCCAAGACCGAACAAATTACACAGATCGTCTCCCTACCTACCTCCTAGGTCATATATCTTCTTCACCATTTTTTCTACAATATTTCCTGTGTATTGTGGGATAATGCTGTTGTACCCAGCGAAGATTTGTCATTCCTATTTTTTAAATAAAAATGCTGTTTGTCCAGTAGCCAGGCAGAGAGTACAGGTAGGGTGACCAAACTAGGAGAATTCTGAAAAGAGAAAAGTTTCAGTCTGCAGTCACCACTCAGACACAGAGAAAACAAGTTGAAAATTCAGTACTAAGAAAAGGTACCAAGTTACGTGGGTAATCATAATAAGAATTAGGGGTTAATTTAAGTTTTAAGAGATAGTTAAGAATAAACCTGAGTTAATAAGCCAAACAGTTTCTAATTAACATAAGTCTCTGTGTGTTCCTTTGGGCCTGACAAAATTTGTGTTTGTGTCTTTTACTGGGAGTCACATGCCTGCTTGATTCAGCATAAACGTCTTAGCCACTCCAAGGATATCCATCTACCTAACTTAGCTTGTTCCTCTTCAAGGTAAATGGCACAAAGGTAAGATTCTTTGTCCTAAATCTGCAGTCACATGGAAGTGCAGGGACACTAGACTGTCATCCCAAGAAAGACTGCCCCTCAATTACGTTTACTTTACTTTCTGTTCTGAATTTCCCTTTAAGTCTAATTTTCACAACAAAAGCACAAAGATGGACCTGGGGGGTCACTGAACCCCTTTATCTTTATCTGTTTTTTCGTTTAATATATACAAGCATATATATTAAATCCCATTTGTCTCCTTTTCACCATACCTTGTCTAATTGCTGTACTGGGTCAGGTGGGTTGCTTAGCCTGGGGCAGGGTGGGGGGGGGAGAAAAAGCTTTAGTAACCAAATTATGACTTAATTAAAACTCTAAGACAATGTCATTGTGAAGTTCAGATGTGCTCGGGAGTAAAAACAATTTAATTTCTCTATTAATGAGAAACGACAGCAAATCTCTGTCTACAACAGCCCTGCGAAGTTGATAGCATGAATCCTTGTAGTGACAGTGTAATACAGGCTAAGATAGTCTAAGTTGTGTTCACTTGGTTGGTTGAAGTTCTTTACAGGGATATTAAAGTATTTAAAGAGGTAGTTAAGTCAGAGTGCTTATCCTACAGTCTTAAATGTAGTTTTTCCACAGACATCAGATAAGCAAGCACAGAGACAAAGAGCTAACAGAGTTGTTAGACATAATTATTCTTTCCTTTCATACAAAATAAACATTTTAAATATATATATATATATTCAAACTAAGTTGGCTTATTATAACACTATATATATATATCACATATCTTGCTCATATTCACTTCTATTTTCCCTTCTCTTGTACCTTCTGCACTCTCTCTAGTCTGGTCTCTATCTTTTCAAACTGTTACTTTCCTCTATCTCTATCTATCTATCTATCTATCTATCTATCTATCTATCTATCTATCTATCTCTATCATCCATCTCTATGTATCTCTATTTATCATATACTGATCAATCCATAATTCATCATATATAATATATAGATATGATATAAATGCATATATATGATGATAGATAGATAGATAGATGATAGATAGATAGATAGATAGATAGATAGATAGATAGATAGATAGATAGATAGATAGATAGATAGAGATAGTAGGTATCCATTTACCTACCTGATATCTATCACCTGCCTTCCATCTTCTTAAAATTAGGTATCTGTATTTCTATATGAGAAAAGACATTCCACATTATTCTTTCTGAGTATAATTTTTCATTTATCATGATAGTCACCAATTCCATGAAATTTCCTGAAACTAGTAACCACATGCAATTTGGCTACATGTTAGTTTTTCATTTCTGTTAGTACAAAGCCAAAATAAATACAGTGAAGACATAATAGAGAAAGAGGTAAGACCTGAGGCAGAGAAGGAAATCACCACAGTCATTTCCAAAACAGTGCCTTCCTCAAACAAAAGAACATTGGGAGCTTTATGCAGGGAAGCTATACATATGAGCACAAGTGTGAGCATGCTCCACAAAAGGGTACAACACTTAAAACAATAAAGAGGGGTGCTTCTGTGCCTACTCAGCTGGTAACAAGCTTCAGTTGAAAATAAAGCAAAGGGCACCTAGGGTGCCTTAACATGGGAATCTGCCCCTGGATGTGCCTGTCTCACTTAGTGGTCATCATCATTATATAAATCCATTCTTTATTATTGAATCAAATCTCATTGTCTACGTACATTTTCTTTATTCTCTCCTTTGACAGATATCAAGGTTAGTCCCAAACTTTAGATGCTCTTAATGTCCTGGGTATCAGGATATGTAGGTATTTCTGATACATCATGACTTTTCCTTGAAGTATAATCCTAGGCATGGTTTAACTATCCATATTTATAAATTGTATTAAGGAACATTCATATTGACTTCCATAGAGGCCAGACTATTTTGTCTTCCAAGAAGCAATGTATATTTTTCTTTCCCCAATACTTCATTCTTCTCTATATATGATGTTTGTTCTCCTGGTGATAGCCATTCTAGCTCAAAGAAGATAAATCCTCAGTAGAATTTTAATTTGTATTTCCCTATTGCATCAAGAGGTAAGGATGCTGAATGCTTTTCCATATATTTATTGTCCATTTTTGATTCTTGTTTTACAAAGTATTTGTTATTGTAAGGCTCACTATGTCACACTACAGCTTCCACAATGAGATCCCCCCATTTTCTTTTTTTCTCTGAAATCATATTGGCAAGGGGGCTGAAAGGGCAAATTACAGATATGCAGGGAATGGGATAGAGGTGTATGATGTGAAAGACACAAAAAATAAATAAAGAAGAAAGTTCAAAAAAGTCTCACACAAAAACTTCATTTGCCCATTGATTTATATTTTGTTTTTAATTTTTAGTTCTTCTCATTTTTGATGTACAGTTAATAAGACTTTCTCCAATTTATAAGTCATCTCATTGCTCCTGATCATTAACTATTTCATTGGCTATACAAAGTTATTTTAAGTTCTTTCCTTTATTTGAAAAAGGTTTCAAGAATTTAGCATAAATTAGAACCCCTGTGTTCTCTTGGTGAGAATGTTAAAAGATGAAATGGCTAGGGAAAACAGTGTCATGGAGCTCAAAAACATTAAGTGCAAAGTTCCCCATGCTTGACCTGATTCTGGAAAAAGATAGTGCAAAATACTACAGAAGGAGCCTCAAAGAGTACCTTGACACACATGTTCTTATCATAGCAATTCAAAATATACAAAATGTGAAGACAGCCAAAATGTCCTCAGTGATGAGCAGGTAAACAATATATGGCATGCACATGCAATGGTTTTTTTTTTCAGTTTGATTAGGAAAAAAAAATGTTTCCTGTACTATAATGTAGCTGCAGATTGAAATCATCGTCTTAAATGCTAAAATTCAGTTGTTTAACAGGCTGTGCAACTGCAGTAATAAAAAATACCCAGCACAGTAAAATTTGTAGATAAAATAAGCTGGTAGTTGCCAGGGCATGAGAAGAGTGGAATTGCCATTCAATGAGTATAAAGTCTATACTTGATCGATGAAGAATATCTGGAGCTCCACCACATCCATGCAAATATATTTAACTTGACAGAACTAAACTGTACACTTACAAAACCAGTCTGAAATAAAAAGTTTTATGTGATTTGTTTTAACATATATGTTTTTTTAAATCCCACATGTACCCTAGTGACAGTCATAGATTAGAGGAGAAGAAAGTTAAATTGAGGAAAGCTTGCAGCCAATAGGGAGACACATTAAAGGCAATGACTTCAAATATACAACTTGTGCCTCCAGGACAGGTCCCAGTGTATCACTACAAGGGTTAAATGATAGCAGCTGTTCTCCAGGTCATATTCTACAATATTAGACATCCAGGAATCCACTAGCCTTGTGCTGCAGGCTGAGGGAATCCTCCTGACAGGCAGAGCCACTGTTCTAAAAAAAAAAAAAAAAAAAACAGAAATGAGAAAACAGTAAAATATTATTTACCTAAAAACATGGGTATTCCAAGATAATTATTTAATCATAAGGCACTATATTTTAAAAAGAGTTTATGCACAAAATTTGATATGAAAACAAAGTGAAATGTCAATGAAAATTCTGAATAAAGCTATCTGCAGTCTTATTACAAAGAATAGCCAGGTGTATTTATATATATACACACACACACACACACACACACACATATATATATATATATATATATATATATATATATATATATATATTCTGCAAACCAGTCATAGTATTGCTAGTGTATCCTTTATTAGTTTTAACTGAGGATCCAAGATAATACCTGAAAATTATATTCACACTGTAATTGGGTCCAAGTCCAACTCAGTGGACTTCATCAAGGAGATAGATGGGAATGAGTTTTTAATCCTCAGAAGACTCTCTACTTCTGTTCTTTGAAAATCGTTGAAAAGAAATTAAAGTGATTTTTTAGGAAAGATACTGGTTTGCCTCACTATCATGGCTATGGTGCCACCGGATGTTTTCCAAGGACCAAAGGTGCCTGATGGAGTTCAGTCTACATCTGAACTGAGAAATGAATGGAGATTGGGGTCCACCTAGAGTCTTGCTGTGTCTACTGTGGATACTGGTGGTTTGCTATAACCTCTTGGAACCTGTTCCTAGAGCCCTGACTATCTGACATAAACCTGAAGTTCTTACAGTGGTGTCTTTCTCTCTGGGGCTCCAAATACAGTAGAAACGAAAAATGCAAAATGTACCAGTTTCGAGTTTATCTTGAGTCCTGCCCCAGAGAATCACGTGGGAGAATTTAACTAGGAAAGGATAAATCCTAGATTCTGGGAACTGAGGGAAAGTGGAAAAAAGTATAAAAGGCTGGCCATAGAAACGAAATCTTGTATTTTAGTGCCACAACCGGAAGGTAAGTAATCCTTCACTGTTCAAGGCTGTATGTGCTACATGACAACAGAAAGAAACAAAGACTAAAATTCGGCCGTCACTGGAGTCAGCATCGTGGCTTGCTTAGTTCCGAGGGAAAGCAAATACGCATGCTCTCTTCTGCAATGCTTGCTTTGCCACTGCTATCATTTCTTCTTCTCTTTGCCCATTGAGAAAGAGCTGAAAAAGGGGGAAGAGCTGCATGAAGATAGTGGGAGCATCTATTTCTCTTACTATGCCCTCCAGAGAAATAATGGGTAGAATGAAGATAGTGGGCAGTGTCCACTCTGTGGATTAGCATGGACTATCCCAATTAAACAGGGAAACAGTTCAATGCCTACCCAAATATACATACCACAGCGAATGTTTCTGGGTGCATTTTAAGGAGTTTGCTGCCCAGACAGCACAAAGGTTTGCTTTGCACAGCTTGAGAAATGTCTCTGCATGCCAAAAAGTTCCTTCAAAAACCACAAAACTACTTGATATACAGTGTGCCTAAGAAAAAATTCCCACAAGGTATCATAAATTGAATTCCTCAAACATACTGCCCACAGATGAGGCGAAACTGTGGGTTAAGTGAGACAGACGCTGCATTCCTCCACATAAATTTCATCTCAAAGGAAAACATTGGGATTTAAAGCCGTTACATTAAATATGCTATTGTAAGTGGAAGTTCATCTGCATTAAAAGAAAAAATATGCATAGGAGCACAAAAAATTAACCACAAATGACAGAGATGGGCATTTTGAAATTCTAGCTTTTGCATAGGCAACACCAGTTCTAATACCATTTTCAATTAAACCCTCTATGCTCATACAGTATCTGGAGACCCTGGATTCCTCAGTAGGAACGAAAATTTGACTGGCTTAATCTGCATTTTGGTTGTGCGTGGCTATTTTTGCAAAAGGTGAAAATCAGTTAAACTCGAGTGAGCTTTTGAAACAAATCAACCCTTTGCATGTGTGTAGGATCAGGAAGTAAATGGAACGCAGGTGAAGCTTAGAATTTGTTCACAACCCCTTCACAAGGAAATGCTCCTGTTGGAAGGAGGCGGATCTTTGCCATGGTCTCTTGAAAGCTTCCCCTAAGATTGTCAATGTGTAAGAATGCAGTCACAAAGAAGTCTCTAAACCTGTGACCATGATGCCAAATTCAGAAAATACTTACTGCACACAATAACACAGTTGCATAATGGCCACTGCAACCTCTCCTGGTTGGCACAATTGAATTGTTCAAAAGGACAAACATCTATGTTTTCTCCTGTCTCAATACACTTGGACAGAAGTTCATGATATGGTGTGGGAGGTCCTTCTGTCTATGTGTTGCTTTCATTGGTTAATGAATAAAGAAATTGCCTTGGCTTGTTGATAGAGCATAACTTAGGTAGGCAGGGAAAGATGGACTGAATGCTGGGAGAAAGAAGGGCAGAGTCAGAGACACCACGGAGCCACTAGGGATAGACATACTGAATCTTTGCCAGTAAACCCCTGCCATGTGGTGATACACAGATTAATAGAAATGGGTTAAATTAAGATGTAAGTGATTTAATTAATACAGTTTTTGTGTGGTTATTTTGTTTCTGGGCAGCCGGGAGGGACAAGCAGCCTTCTTGTTACAGTGATATTCAAAAGGGCAAAACTGGGAGGTCTTAACAAGCCTTAAACAAGCAAGAGCTCTGGGAAGTTAAGATGCGAAGTTCAAGGCCAGGACAATATCATGGTACACCCTAACCTAAATAAGCAGATTGATTATGCAGGAAATACTCCATGCACCTGCATAGACACTGGCAACAAAGTTAATCTGTGCAGTTTCATGGTTCATTATCCACACAAGAAGCTGCACATTATATAGTGTATGTACATATAGCACATATGTGTGGTGAAAACAAAAACAAACAAAATCTAACAAAAACCAGCTTGGGGAAGAAAATATATATTTTTGCTTACAAGTTATTGTCTATCATGAAGGGTAAAGCCCGGGCATTAATATGGAGGCAAGAATTGAAGCAGGGTCCAAGAAGGAGCGCTGTATACTGACTGCCTATTTATAGCTTAATCAGCCTTCCGTTCAAAAATGAATGTTTTTTGAGATTATATTATGATTACTATATGTATGCCTTTCCTTATCTACCTCCAAACCCTGTCACGTACCCCTCCACAGTCTCTGCCAAATACAGGGCCTCTTTGTTCACTAATGGATATTGTATCTTGATTTCATAAACAACCCAATACCACCTGCCCAGGGATTTCACTGCCCACTGTGGCTAGACCTCCCAAATTGATCATTTATCAAGAAAGTGTCCTACCGACATACCCAGAGGCCAATCTAGCAGAAGAAAAGTCCTCATTTGGAGTTCCTTCCTCCCGGATGACTTTAGCTTGTGTCAAGGTAACAAAAAGTAACAAGCAGAGTTAATATAGCCCTGAAGGTTGAGAGCCTATGAATGGATGATTAATGGTACTTAGTTTGCTAAAGTGGGTATGTGCTAAAACGTATATGGTATTTCCTTAAATGTATGGATTTTTTCTATTTTTATATTGAAGATACATTGATATTTGTCATACAAAACATAGGATTTTTTTAAAAAAATCTTGAATCAGAAAAATTCATTTTCCTACAAAGTGCCTCATGTTGGGCAAAGAAAATATGTAAGCTCAATAAAAGTCATGCTGGTGTGGACCTGTGTTTCGTGGAATAAACAGTGTGTCTGGGGTTACCCTTCACAAGGAGCTGTGAGGGAAGCTTGGCTCACGGAGAAGGCTGAGGACAGGCTCTGCCATTATGTCTTTTTTTTTTTTTTTTTTTTTTTGGTTTTTCGAGACAGGGTTTCTCTGTGGCTTTGGAGCCTGTCCTGGAACTAGCTCTTGTAGACCAGGCTGGTCTCGAACTCACAGAGATCCGCCTGCCTCTGCCTCCCGAGTGCTGGGTCTGCCATTATGTCTTATCTGGCTGAGTGTTTCATGGCAACTGAAAATCAGTGTTTGCAGAAAAAAATAATAATTAACTTAGGACAAAGGGATAAAAATATTTCAAATGAAATTTTGATCCATTGCAGTTTTCACACTTAATAATTGTCTATACTGTATATAATTTATATCTTATACATGCACAACCAGTATATTTTACCCTTTATAGGCAAGAAGAACTAATTCCTCTAATAATTACAATAAGTAGTAATCTGTCTGATCTCAGTGAACTTCATTCTTCAACATGAAAGGGCAATGGATTTTTTTCATAATTTTTTATTGGTTCTTTGGGAACTTCACACCATATACCCCAATCCCACCCATTTCTCAGATCCTCCACGTCTGCCCTCCACCCTTCCTCTCCTGCAATCCCACCCCATCCCCCCACAAATAAAATAAATATTGTGCTATTTTGTTTGTGAAGGCCTGTTCTCCAAGGGCAGTTGAAGGTTAGAGCAAGCTCTCCAGCATCCATGCCATTGGCGCCAATTACGGCGGGGTAGGGAGTGGGGAGCGGTATCTAGCTAGCGAACAGGAGCAGTTCTTCAGGGCCCGGGCCACCAGGGCCAGCTCTCCCACTTGGTGGTAACAGGACCCACAGACATCAACACAGACCGTAGCTGCAGGTAGGGCTAGGCTGCAGCACAGCCCCTACTTCACCATGGCCCCAGGTGGTGGCACAGGCCACTCACATCCATACGGCCCAGTGACTGTGTGACCCTCAAACACTAGCATGGCCTCAGGTGACAACCTAAACCCTGGGCATTCTCAGAGACTTCAATGGTAACACTGTCTTCATGGAGGAATCCTGCTGCAGTAGGGCTATGAACCCAGACATGGATGGCTCATGGCCACAGCACTGACCAGGACATCACATTGCCCCAGGTGGCAGCACAGGCCACTAGTGTTAGCCTCTTCCTTACCCACCGTGTGTCTCCAGCTCTGCTTCTCTCCACTTCTCCATTACATGTTTATACTGGGTGAGCCTGTGGCTGACTTTTGCCTGCCAGGATCATGGGACACTGGTCAGGCCTGGGGAATTAGATCTCAACATAAAAGTATTTCCTAGGCTCATACTTTTACTAAACTGATATATTTGCCCTGAGCACTAAAAAGAAAAAAAAACTTGTTTTCATATATGATGTTAAATTCCAAGACAAGAAGAGAACTCAGAATCCGCTTTTGTGAGTTTTTTTTTTAAGACAGCATCCCACTATTTAGCCCTGTCTGCCCAAGAATCAACTGTATAGACCAGGTTGGCCTCAAACTCACAGAGATCTACCCACTTCTGCCTCCTGAATGCTGGAGTGTTGGCACTCCAGAACAAGAATAAGATTTTTAAAACACATCCTAAGATCTTTTTAACAAAAAAATGATATTTTTAAGAACAAACAGAAATTAAACAAGCTTTCATGAAAATAAGAAATAATTACTAATAAAAACTTACCTCATTCACATAATATTTCATTCCCAAAATGGGAGCTACTTATTTCTGTGAAAACAAAACCTTTTTTTCCAGTTTCGTTAAATTAAATCATGGTAAGATGCAAAATATTTAATAAAGAAAATTTAAGATTGTCATTTTACGAAGTTAGAATTAAATTAACATTTCCGCAATCAAGCAATAAGAATACAACTCTTCTTAATGTGTTTGCTCCACAAAAGAAAGATCAGAATCCATGACAAGTGTGAAATTCCATTTGAAGGAACACGGTGGGTGATGAAGCAGTGAATTTGTTTTTTTTTCTTTCTTTCTTTTTCTGTGGGACTAGAAATTGAACCCAGGATTTTGCTTTTGCTTGACAAGCATCTACCGCTGATCTATATCCCATTCACGAACACTCGTCATTTTTCTTACACAGCGCACTACATGCGCTAGTATAAAAGACTCAGATCTCTCTCGCTCGCTCTACCTAAGGAGTTGGCTGGATTAAGTACTTCTATCCTTAAGGAGCTTTATACCAGCTCTTTCACAACAGTCTAAACCCAGAGCCATGCCTTGCATTGTCTCATCACTTAGTACTATTCAGTCTCTTACTGCAGATCTCCTCCAAATACCCACGTTCTCAATTGTTCTCCATGAATTCACCAGGTATTACCTGCTTATATTTTATCCTAAACTGTCAAGTCCATATTCCATTCACTTGTTCCTCCACCCAGCCAAGACCAACAGTGTTCGCATTATTTCATGCAAACACTTACTAGAACCAACAATATCCTTCCTTTCATTGGATTTCTCCTGAACATGCCCAACCACAGAGATAGCAGGGTGTAGCATTTAGATTAGGATCACATGTGCCTTGCTATTTAGCAAAGTACCAAGCCTCAGTTGATTCCCCCATACGATGCTGATTTTAAGGCATGGATTACAAGTGATGCTGCAGAGATAGAGTTTGGTGAGTCTATATATGCATTCTATAGTATCTGATACAAGAAAGCTTCCCAGTAAACTATAAAACTTTTCTACTGTTTTTCCCAATCCTGGAATAATAACACAAGGAATTAAGCACACACCCTAGAATTATGCTACTAGAAATGATACTAGAAATGCAGTTTATGAAATTATGCTACAATAATACTAGAAATGCAGTTTATGAAATACGTTGTTGATACTACATACCAGGCTATTTAGTAAGCTAAATTATCTGATGTCTATGGGACTCTTACCAAAGTTTTGTATTGTTTTCTTTATTGGTACTTCAAATTGAATTCGGGGCCTTATGCACTGAGCTATACACATCCTTCAAAGCTTTTTTCTGATATTAGCATTTTAGCCTGTGTAAGAGTAGTTGATATTTTCTTTATAAAATTAATCATCGCCGGGCGGTGGTGGAACACGCCTTTAATCCCAGCACTTGGGAGGCAGAGGCAGGCGGATCTCTGTGAGTTCGAGACCAGCCTGGTCTACAAGAGGTAGTGCCAGGACAGGCTCCAAAGCCACAGAGAAACCCTGTCTCAAAAAAAAAAAACAAATAAAATAAAATAAAATAAAATTAATCATCATAACCTTCAAAGAATGACATGTGCATCATGACATCCCACAGTTCCACCCCTCACTATCATGTAACCATAGACTTCTGGCATCTTTAGATAGTCAAGTACCAACATTAAGAAATGAGCACTTATTGAAAAACATATGTTCTTATCTACTGATTGATTATCAAATTCCATTTTCTATCACAAGAGTTGAGTATGTGTTAAAATTTAGAATCCTCCAACTGGGTTTCAGATGAAGCTTGGGCATTTTTACTGAGATTTTCAAAATCCAAGGGAGCTCTGAATGCAAATGTCCATAGAGGCATGTTACATGTACAGTCTTTCAGGTTTGTTTCTGTGTATTAAAAATGTAGAGCACTGTGTATACTTTGAATCTCCAGAACACTATTTTCAGAGACAGACCTGCACTGAAATCATACCTAGAATTTTCATTATAATCCAAACATTCTAGTTTTCTTCTTTCAAATTTAAGTTCTCACATGACTTTATACCAATGAAAGAGAGTATGCAGAACTGGCGCTGCCAACACAGAATGGGCCTGCTTCAGGTCTTCTGACATGCCACTTACATAATTTATGAGCCCCTAGAAGGCTCATAATTCTCAAAATAAACTTTTTTCAGGATTTCTAATCCTAGTGAAAATTACAGACTATATTCCCAGCTTCATGGGCTTGTAGATATAACCAAGAAGTAACAGGAATGGGAGGAAAAGGCATGCCCTGTCCTCTGGAATTTGATCTTGTTTGATATTTACTTATATTTGTATAGCCATCTCTTTCTCCATCATTGAAAAAGCACGGAGTTCTAAATGAGAGCTTCATATGGTAAAATAGAAAAAGCAGCCCTCTTTAGCTTTGAACCCAACACCTGTTTTCCTTGATTGCTAAGACACTTAACATTTGCCAGTTCACAGGCAGAATGCATGTCATGGCAATACATGATGCGGGGATGACTAACGAACCAGGTGTCTGATATCACTTATGTCTTTCCTCTCCATCCCCCTCACAAACATGAGTACAGTGTTTAAATATGAATTTCCAATGTTATTGTTAACAAGCAAATCAAATACCTATTTATGGATATGTATTGAAATAAGTAAGATAAAGATTTTCTTCTTGGAATATGGACAAAATTTAATATACTAAATAAATTGTATATTGTCTAAGATTAAAGTATTTTGTTAATTATGTCTTCTCTGATATGTTCCATATAGGCAAAAAAAAAAAAGAAAGACAGTTGAAGGAATGGATTTAAGGGGCTGGAAAGATGGCTCAGCGGTTAAGAGCACTGCTTGCTCTTCCAAAGTTTCTAAGTTCAATTCCCAGCAACCACATGGTGCCTCAAAACCATCTGTAATGAGATCTGGTGCCCGCTTCTGTCCTGCAGGCATACATGCAAGTAGAACACTGAGAATACTGTATGTGTAATAAATAAATAAATCTTTTTTTAAAAAAGGAGTAGATTTAAAACAAATCTAAGAAACCTAAGCAGTTTCTTACTGTTGTTTTGGTTTTGTGGCATGATAACTTTTAATCTGTATTTATTTGTTTGTTTTTAGGTTAGTTTAATTGCAACCAGTAATGGGAAAATTCAAGTGTTTGGGTCAATGAGTGGGCCTTCGGCTTTGTAGATGATGCAACAAATAATAGCCCCATGTCTCTCTGTCTGGTAGCAGCAATTTTCCCACAGAGAATGCACTGAACTGTTACGGTAGTACAATCTCTTAAGTCTGTGTGTTTACTGAAGTTGACAAAAGAAGCTTAAGGAAGACAAAACAATGGCATTTGCCTATGTCCATAACTTACATTTTCTCCCTGCTTTCCAAAAGTACTTCTATCTTACATTTACAATTGTATTTGTTTCAAGGAAGCTATGTTACCTAAAAAGTATATATAGATAAGAAGCAATCATGTTTATCTAATCAGTAATTTGAATCAATCAATCCTTGCTATTAATTATTTCTAAATATAGGTCCCAAGCATAGAATATTAGATAATTAGATATTCGTGTCATGATCTAATATTGTTCGTTCCCTTGAAGAAACTGGATAAATCCATTGTCCTAAAATACTGCTATACACCATGAGTAAGTACTAATGACCACCATACCAAATGCACCAAAGTGGGTGGCATGTTTAAATGTAATTTCCTAAAGGTGGATACTTGTCTGACTAATAGGATGAACGTATTATTTAAAAGATGTACCCACCCATGGATATCAGAATTAAGTCCATAGGCTTCTATCGACAAGGTAAAATTTAGTGGCTTTCTTGAAGTAAGTGTATCATGATTCCCTGTGAATAAAGTGTCCAGTGTATGTGAATCACTTGCATGGAAGCCTGAAATAAGGAGGCAATGTGATTTTTCAATGACATTTTTAGTGGATGATTGAAGTATCATTAAAGAAAATTCTATGTCTTTGACATTTACAAATCTGCCAAATTGGGACCTTACCGATTGAGTATGGATATGACTATATTTAATTTTTATTAATATATATTAGTTATACATAATAATGGTTTCATTGTGACCTTTTCCTCCAAGTATGCAATATATTTTGAGCACACACCACCCCCATTAGCCTCTTTTGTCCTCCTTTCTGATAATATTTTCTTGATGGCCTCTTGGCTTGTTCTTTTGCATGGTTAACTAATTTTACTATTTTAAATGAACAATGATTAGCAAACTTGGATACAGAATTGTCAGTTAAAGCCATTTCAGCTTCTTCTCAGGGTCAGCTTCCATAAATTCAGCCATAGGGTTTCTTTGCTTCCAAACAATGCTGCAATTGTGCATTTATGTTTATGACTGCTGGAGCCATATCGCTTGGTTGACATTATTTTCTGTTGCCACATTTGAAAAATTGTAAGACGTCATGACTCCCTCTTCGCTCTGCTAACTCATCATCCACCAAGTTTTTATCACCATAGGCTTTTTCTTGATAGTTAACACAAATTAATGCACTTTTTGGTTGGTTTTGATTTTGTAAATTTTTATATATTTTTTTCTTGTTTTAAATTACCACACACTTAAGAAACTAAAGGTCAAAATGTGCTGAGGATTATTTATCAGATTATTATCGGAACACAGCTGAAATGTAGGTTAGATTCTATGAATGAAGTAAATTCACATGGAGTATAGTGATCACAGATTTTCCTTCAAATTTAGCCCAATTTTTACTAAATACCCTTTTAAAGTCAAGGCGATTCACCAAAGTATATACTAATTAGTCTAAACTCATTTAACTGTTTAATAAATAAAATAAAAATAAGTAAAAGAAATCTTGTTATAAAAACATATTGTAAGAGAATATAAAATCATACGCCAATGCGAAATAAATTAATCCCATCATTTCTCTACTTGCAACACCTTTGGTCCCATATATTGAGAAATGCACCCAGTACTCATCCACATGTGATGAACACAGGTTTTTCAAATAGTGGCAGGTGAGAGCATCTGGAGATTTAAGCATGAGCTGTGGAAGTTTGTTCTGCTAGAGGGCTTCCTTGTCTATGCGCCATCCTGCAGGACTGCTCTAGATACCTAGAAAACTCAGCCAACATCCAGCCTTAGTAAAATTAACTAGTGAGATGTCTCAGTAGATAGAGGTGCTTGTCACCACACAAGAAGTTCTGAGTTCTATCCCTGGAATCTACATGGAGGAAGAAGAGAACAACCTCCTGCAAAATTCCTCTAACCTTTACATGGACACGAGCACACACACACACTTACTAATGTATTCACTCATTCTCTCTTACACACACACACACACACACACACATATATACAATTAAAATATATATAAATGAACAAAATAAATAGAATCTGCTTTTGATGTGTGGAATGCCTGTCCTCAGGATTTATATGTCTAAGCAAAGCAGCATTTTAGAAAGAAATACTGGTAGGCTATTAGTCTAAACACATTTGTAAACTCTGCATGATGTGTACACATTTAGTTTTATAAATAGCTCTTACAATTTAAACAAAATTAGGTCATGCCTACTACGTGTCCAACATTACTCTGTGTGCAGTATAAATATGGACTTAATCCTCCCAATAAACTTGAAACCAGGCAGTATTATTAGCCAGCTTTACAAATGGAGAAACAAAGAGATTGGCTTATGATTACTCAACTAGTAAGTGGTTTGAACCACTAACTTATTGACTTATAATGTTGGAAAAAGCAAGTTTAAGAAATGGTAAAAGGGCAGAGAGATGGCTCAGAGGTTAAGAGCACTCACTGGCTGCTCTGGCAAAGGACCTAGGTTCAGGGCCCAGTTCTCAATCATCGGAAACTCTAGTTCCAGGACCTCCTATGTCCTAGTCTGACATCTGTGGCCACCAGGCCCACACACTATACAAGACATACATGAAGACAAACACCCATACTCCTTAAAATTAATAAGTAATAATTCTATAAAAAATTAAAAAAACAGTTGATATCAACATGGTGATCTCCAATGGACCTATGTAGAAATTCAAGCAGAAAACATTTAATTGTTCTGTTCATTTAAACTTGGTTGGTTAAAAGCAGAACTAAACCCTACAACAAACTAAAATGTTGATTCTGGTTGATGTCCCAAATATGCTTTCATTATCTCATTTTTCAGGACTCTACAACTATGATCATTACACAAACATAAGGCCCCAAATAAAAGATTTAAATTACTATATAAGCAATACTAATGGGATGTATTAAAAACAATTCCCGATGTGTAATGCCTTAGAAAAATCATTGATTTTATTTACTTTTACCTATCAGTTAATTATTTATTTAATGTCTATTATACCCAAAAGTTTGAATGATGAATAATTAACACTAAAATGAAAAAATGAAGTAAATTTACTTAATTATCCATATGAAGCAATTAGATTCTATTTTTTAATTTTAGAAAGGAAAAGCATAGAATTATGAAGGAATCAAGTCTGTTCCTTTTCTAGTTACAGTATAATGAAAGTTATGGTGAAAATTACAAGAGAAAATTTCTATATTGACTCCCTGTAATAATTAGTTCTAAGGAAATTATATAATCATACATTCAAATGATCCACTAGTAGAATAATAATGATGCCTCCAAAGGTTTTGAAAATTAGAGACTCCATATAGACCATGATATGTTATAAAGTGTATTGATTGCTCTATAAAAGTTAAATTGGAAATTGTATTTAAATCACAGATTTCATGAATAGTAAATTGCATATGGCTATCACTGTCACTGGGCCAGGTACAAAGGGTTAATTGTTGTTGCATATCTATAAGAGGCCATACGCTATACTCATGACTGTGAGGAAAAATTAATTTCAATTGCTCTACATCGTATCCCTAAAAGAGTGTTGACTTTTATATATAAGTCATATATCTATGACAGTACTAGATGTGCTACGTGATGTCCTGGCCAAAGCCAATGTCATGTAGCTTCCTTTTGCATTTTCTCCTCAGAGTTTACAGCAGTAGCTTCTTCTGCTTAGCTCCTGTGAGCATTGTGAGCTAATAGCTTTGAATTTGAATAGCTTCTGTGTGTGGAGAAGTACCCTTTCATAAAAAACAAAACAAACAAACAAAAAAAAAACAACTACCCACTCCCTCCATTGAATGGTTTTGCTATTTGATGAACACATTTGACCATGTGCACAGGGATTATTTCTAGAATTTCTGTTCTTCTGTATTATTTGTATTGCCCTAATTGCAGTTATGAGTAGTGCAGTTTCATTACATGTTTTGAAATAAAAAAAATGGCACCTCCAATTTAAAATTTCTTTCCAGAGACTATTTTGGATATTCTTAATCCCTTGTGCTTTCATATGAATTTTAGGATGGGTTATTTTACTTTTGCAAAAACAACATCATTCCAGATGTTATAGGAGCTCTGCAAACTATTCTGAATGGTAATGACATTTAATAATATTTACTTTTTTGGTTCACAATAATTAATGTCTTTCCATTTCTTGTGTCTTCTTTAATCTCTTTTGCAGTTTGACAGGATATAAGTCTTTGGTTTCTCTGGGTATATTTGTTTCTAAGTATTTTATTCTTTTTTTCACCTTCGACAATATCATACATGCATATGATATAGTGTAATCATCTCCCATTATCCTCTCTAATCCCCCTTCCACCCTTGCTGAACCCTTCTTCCCGCCTAGCTCCATCTTCTCTCTCTCTCTCTCTCTCTCTCTCTCTCTCTCTCTCTCTCTCTCTCTCTCTCTGTGTGTGTGTGTGTGTGTGTGTGTGTGTGTGTGTTGTGTGTGAAATCTTAAGACCCATTTCTAATGGGCAAGTTCCCTGGTGGGGACTAAGTCTCCAAACACATGAAGCCTATTGAGGAGACTTCTAACATTCAAACCACATCCTTCTCTTTGCACCTTTTGATCTGAAAGGAAAAACTTTCAACCTTATTTGTCTGGATGTTAGTGGTGACCTTTTCATGAATGACCTTTACTGATTTCCTTTCAGCTTTCTTTTTGGGGTTTTAGTTGTGCTGGATGTGATCAAAAGCTTTTCTTCTGTAATGACTGAGATACTCAAAACTTTTTTCTATTCGTCGCTACTCTAAGGTGAGTTCATTACCCTGACTGACTTTTACATGCTGAGCCACCCTAACATTCACCATAACAGCAGATCAATATTTGTATTGGAAAGTATTCTCTTAAAGACTTTTGCATACACCTTCCTCAGGGGCATTGGTTTTTAGTTTTATTTTGGGAAGTATTTTTTTCATTGTTTTCCTGCCTTCTATCTGAGACAAGAATTGTTTTTTCAGGATGAATCTAGGAATGCTCTTTCCTCTTTCAATTTTTTTAGAATCATTTGAGGAGTATCCATTTTAGCTTTTCTTCAACTACTTGATTTAATTCAATGTAGCTATTTAATCTCTGTTGTGGATTTTGGGAAGGGCTGTTAGGGACGCAAGCATAATACTTAGGTTCTCTTATTTTCTGTCTCTCCATGATTTGGCATGAGTAAGTTGTCCATCTTTTCTGTGTTGTATGAGTTTTTGTCTTAGAATTGTCCTTAGTGTTCTCCTATAGTCCTTCATATTTTATTAAATTGGTAATGATATTTCCTCTGTCATTTCTGATTTTCACTGTTTGAGTGTTTTTCCTCTTACTCCATCTGGCTAAGGGATCGTCAATTTATTTGAATCATTTCAACTGTCCCATGGCTTCAAAAGTTCATCAGTTAACTTTCCTACTTATGGTTTACTCAGATCTATTAAGATGAAAAAAATATCAGCATATTAAATTAAAGAACACATTAATAGAATATATACAAAAAGAATCATGTAAAGGAAGCAAATGTTTTCTTGACTAGAAGCCTGTTGTTAGTGCACCCAATACACGCAGGGTGCAGCTTTCTAGATCCACATTTAGAACATTAGGTATATATCTCACACAACTGACAACATGGCAAGATGTGGGGTTTCTTGGCAACTAAAATTAAAATAGTAGATGTGGTTGTTTTTAAGATTAAAAAAATAGAAGCAAATTACAAAACTGCTCCTATAGGTAGATGTCAGAGAGAGGAGGGACCTGCAGTTATGGGGAAGCCCAGAGACATCCTTCTCCTTAGACCCAACTGCAGCAGAGTGTGGAAGAAGAGAAGTCAGGAGATGACACTACTAGGAGTTGACGCTAGTTAGGAGTCTTGCTACTTAACTGTTTGCAGTGGTGTGTTTTGAGTTTTATTGTTCTTTGGAAAAGCAGGGTACCAGGGTACATTCTCACCTTCCTAACCTCATTCTGAATCCCTGTACCCACAGACAAGTGTTTCTCTCACTCACCACCAAAAACATAAACAAAAAAAAACAAAAACAAAAACAAAACTTTTCTTTGCAACAGACAGAGACCATTTTAGAAATCAAAACGGATCAAAGAGTAGAGAACAAGTAATCACACGATGCACATCTCCACGTTCAGGATACTTAGCGGAAGGAGGGGGTCAGACACATCGTAAGAGTCAGTCTGCTGTGAGAGTGTCTCCCTGAAATGTTAGGGAATCTAAATCCCTGAACTCTCACCGTGACCTGAACAATGAACACACATGCTAACATGGAAGAGGAAATCTCACAGGGCCATAGCCTTAAACAGAGAACTATAGGTAACTAAGGATTGCTAAAATCAAAAGCCCCTCAAGTGATATTCAGTACCAAGTGGTCAAATCTGAAATCATATACATGTAAGTTAATTATTCTGTCTGAGTGCGTTGTATTTAAGTATTTAGGAATATTATATGGATTATATATATGATTCATAATATATAATATATAAATTTATATGCCTAATTAATTAAAATAGGCCATAAATTTGAGAGACAGTAAGCAGGGAAATACAGGAAGAGGTTGGGGGAAGGAAGGAAAGGTATAACATGATACAATTATATTTTAATTTCAAAAAATATTTAAAGTGTACAAAAAACTGGTTACCAAAATATGAAAGTCAATACTTTCATATAATTCTCAATTTCTCAGAATACAGAAGACGTGGATATGGAGAGGAGACAGCCCTTTCAATGTCCACATCAGTGAGACTGTAATAAAAATTTCTGCTTTCAATTATGAAAATATGACTTTCTCTTGGGAGTAGTATCAGGTATTCTATGCTTTTGCAATTTCAATTAAATTTGCCCTAAATTTAGACCTTATTTAATTTAGACAAACTGGCAAAAGCAAAGCCATCACCTGAGTGTCTTACTACATGGGAGAAGTAGAAGAAAAAAATACCTTTCCAATTTATTAATGATTTCAGAAATTCTTCTTCCATAAAGTAAAGCAGATGTAAAGGAACATAATAACATCCAGAATTACTTTAGTGGAAATCTCATAAGTCCGTGAAATCAGGAAAGGACATTCCCATTAATTCACCTTTCTCAAAATCCTTTTAAACTGATGTCTAAATTCGCATGCACCACCCTTTCAATCCTTTTTATAAAATATTGTAATCATCGGGCTCTTTTAATGTATTTCTTGATTTTGGTATTTCAATGTATAATTCATGGAAACCATATCCATCCATTTAGAAAAGCACCTGAACCATACTAATTACATAAAATGTAGTTACAGAGTGGATGAATTATATAATCTCAAAAAAAATAATGTTCTGTATACGTAAAAAGCAAAACAACTGTCCTTCTTTGTATTGGCTGTATAATTGCATGAAAGTTCTAGCCTTACTTGGAAAGGCTTACGTACATGATTTGTCCCAAATCTACCTCTCATTTAGCATCCTCCTGTCTGATTTTCTCCACTTCAGCCACAGCGGTGAACTCTTGTTCCCTGCATTTGCATTCTTTAACTGTTGGGACATTTTCACATTTCGTCCTTTACACAAGTTACCCTTTCCCTTATTGTCACCTCTTCCCTTCCTATCAGCTTTCAAGAGTCACGTAGTAGGCATGTTAACATTTAGTCTCAACCTCTGCCAGAAAGAAATCTGATTCGACCCCTCTGCCTAGGTTCCTGAGGGCATTTCTCTCAGCATCAACGTTTACATTTCCTTCCTTCCTATATTTTACGGAATTTTCCTTTCTCAACCTCATTGGAAACTTTCTGCAGAGTTTATTTTATTTCCATTTTCCTCTTCATTTTCACAAATGCCGAGGATGGCAATTTCCATATGGAGGGAGAAAGATAAACATTGATCCGGTATGCCTAGCCCAGGGCTAATGGCAGCTGCAGCTTTCCACACAAAATGTGACTTTTCCCTTCACCAATTCTCATTGTTGTTTTTGAGTTTTTAGGGCAGACAGTGGTTAGTAATGCCATTTGACTTCCCTCTTCTTTTATATCTACTTTTATATGGATAGAAAAGGAGACACACACTGTTTCTAGTCAGAAAGCTCAGGTCTGGATGTCACATTTGCTTTTCCAAAACAAATTTCATACTCCATAGCTCCTACTACCTAAATAGGGATTTTTTTCTTACTAATTCATAACCCACATGCACAGAAGAGACATCTACATAGAGTCGGGAACAGGTGTAATTCACCACGGCTCTCCATGAATACGATTCCTTGATCTGTATATCAAAATTCTACTGCCCGAGGTGTTAAAAACCTTGTGTTAAAGGGCAAAGGTGTTTCAGACTAGGGCAAAGCAATCTACTTTGTGATATCACAGCTCCTAGTCCTTTGGAGAAGTGGAATGAATCAGAAAACTCAGGTGTGTGTTGTAGAATATTAGTTAAAGATGTGTTGACATAAGTTTATGCTGTGGAATATTCATTTAATGATGCAAAACTGTGTTATATTCTTTTAGGCAGCATTTGTTTAACTGTGAAGCTGTGTTAGTTTCCTGCCTACAACACCTGATTGGTTTAATAAAGAGCGGAATGGCAAGTAGCTAGGCAGGAAGGGGATAGGCAAGGCTGCCAGGCAGAGAGAATGAAGAGAAGAGAAGGAGAAGAGGAAGGAACAAGAAAAGCAGGAGCACAGGGTGCCAGGGTCCAGCCATCCAGCCACAAACCAGTCATGGAGTCAGAAGGAAGTAGAGAAAAATAAAAGCCCAGAGGTAAAAGGTAGATGGGATAATTTAAATTAAGAAAACCTGGCTAGAAATACGCCAAGATAAGGCTGGACATTCACGAGAATAAGCCTCTATGTGTTTATTTGGCAGCTTGTGGTGGGCCCCGCAAAAGAGCAAAGAGTAAAACCCAACCAACCATAGGGGTTTCGCTTCAGAATTTCAGTTGCTACCAAGTTGTAAGAAATGAAAGCAAAAACACAAATGAGAACATGAGACAAGTCGGGAAATCAGAGACCTGAAATTTTAATCTTAGAATGTTACACGCCAGATGTACTTGCCTTTAGTACTTATCTAAAATAATAGAAAAACAGAGCAAGGAATTTATTCGTATTAGTATCCCTCACTACTTCCTGTTTTCTACTTGGCTGAACTTTTTGGAATGAAACTTCATCTGTTCCCTTCAGTTTCTTTGATTTGCTGGCTTGGCTTTAATGTTTACAATAAAAACAATCAATGAAATTCAAAAGGTTAAAGAAAAAACCGATTGTAAAACAAAATTGTTCTCTAAATACCAGCACCCCAAAAAAACAGTTAGGGATATAGACTGTCACTCCTATAGATTATCTGACCCCAGGTACATAGTAGGGAGTTGATGAAATCAACATAACACTGATCAAACTAATGCAAGAAGAAAATTTAATCTTGAACTGGAAACAGAAGCACATGTTCCTATTTTGGCTCATCAAGAGATGAGAGATAAGCATAGGACATTTACAGAAGGTTTCTTATAGTGCCACTTCTTGTTCCTCTTTTCACTTGGGCTCCTGAACCAATTAAAAAGGTAGGAAACCAGCTGATGGCAAACTATCCTTAAATAAATAGAATTGAGCTCAGATTGGACATAGTGTTCATGTTTTTGCTTAGCATGGCCATAAAGGTTTTTGTATTTGTTGGTGTTTAAAACTACTATTATCAATTACAAATATCTGTGATGTGCTATTTCACCTTTGTCCTAGGATATTGCGAATTATTTCAGACATTTTCCAGAATGAGAACTGAAGTTCAGTCAATAGATAGGTGATTCAATCAGGCTAAGATGGAATATTTCCTTGATTGCTCTTTTCTGTCTGATAAAAATACCCTCATGAGAATTTGCTAACTTTTATATACAATGTGAATACATGGTTTCTTCCCTCTTAGATAAGAATACCTACCTTCAATTCCAGTTTATCTGAACCATCCTAACACCTCAAAACACCTTGAACCTAGTGCCTACCTGACAGTTTCTATTTATTCACACATTAAATGTGATATGCTTATTAGAAACATCATCTCTATCTCCAAATTTGCTTAGCATTTTACTGCTCACTATATTCTATTTCCAGGAAATAAGATTTCATAAGTCATTATCAAATAGCAGATATTCATCAAATATCTGGTCAGTCTTAAGAAGGGAACTATAGTAGATTGATTTTTTTTTCATTTGAAAGCATTGACTTCAGATACATTTATGATGCAATGATTTATTTTTATTGCCAAACAGGGGAAATTGCTTTTTTAAAAAAATAATAACACTCTTTTATTTCCTACAAATAAATAATTATGGCAGCACATAGGATGTTAAGAAACCCTACTGCCATCTCAAGTTCACTTCTCCATCCTCAGAATCTTTTATTGTTTTAAACAGTTTAAAATCAGAATACTCGAGCTAGCATCGCCGAAAGCTGCTTTTTCTTCTTTTGTATCAATTTTCTGGGGTTGTTCAGTGTATGCCTCACTGCCAACAATTGTCCTGAAGCAACAGAGGTAAAAGAAATGACATAGCTAAAATTCATTTTTGCCTCATAAATGTTATACCTCGTCAATTAAAACAAATACTCATTTTCTATGCCAAGAAAACATTTTCTGCTCCATTCACAATCTGCTTCTGTTGCCATCAGGTACGAGCAAAACCTCCAGCAGGTGCGAATCAGTAAAAGGCCATTTCAGCTGTAACTGACTGAATGGGTAACAAATGGAGAACAGGTTCTGCAAGTTACCCTGGCAGGTACACCCTGTTAGGAGAGCTTTGGGAGACATTGTGCCGCTAATTCTGAGGATAATATCAGGGTCTGTACATCAAATACAATGCTGCAGAGTGTAACACTTATTATATATGAGTACATGTGTACACACACGAAATTATCACCCATTATATCTCATTGTACAAAGTAAAGGCTGTCGAGACATTTCTATTCTTTTTGGCATGAAGTCTTCATCAAAAGCTGGGAGGGCTTAAACGGCCATCCTCCAAATTAAGGAGTAAAGTAGTCTTAACTTTATAACTTATTTTAAGAAGGCATATACAGAAATATTATTCACATGGGTAAATATGGTGATTCTTTTTCTTCCAAGGAGCACACATTTTATTTTATTTATTTATTTTTTATTAAAGATTTCTGTCTCTTCCCCACTGCCGCCCCCCTTTCCTCCCCCTCCCCCAATCAAATCCCCCTTCCTCGACCGCCCAAAGAGCAAGCAGGATTCCCTCCCCTGTGGGAAGTCCCAGGACCACCCACCTCTATCCAGGTCTAGTAAGGTGAGCATCCAAACTGCCTAGGCTCCCACAAAGCCAATAGGTGCAGTAGGATCCAAAACCCATTGCCATTGTTCTTGAGGTCTCAGTAGTCCTCATTGTCCGCTATGTTCAGCGAGACCGGTTTTAACCCAGGCTTTTTTAGACCCAGGCCAGCTGGCCTTGGTGAGTTCCCGACAGAACATCCCCACTGCCTCAGTGTGTGGGTGCACCCCTCGCGGTCCTGAGCTCCCTGCTCGAGGAGCACACATTTTAGAATGTGGTGTCAAGAGAAAGATATTGGTCATAGGCAGGAAGAAATAGTATTTGCCTTTGATATGCGCCTAAAATACCCAGAGAAACATGTGACCTCGACAAAGAAAAAACATAAAACTGAAATTCTCTGTTTTCTACCCCTTGCAAAGTCTTGCTAGGCACAATAATTTTGACCTTATCTTGTGGTTCTGTCCAGTACCTGCTTAGAAATGCCAATGTCAACAGGAGGGCTTCTTACAGAGAAGGAAGTAGCTGAGTGGAAGTTGGAATAGAAGGGAGACAGGAAACACAGGGTTTCTGTCTCAGTGGCTTTGGGTTTTTCTACAGGTTTTTCCTCTCCATATATGTAAGGCCCAGAATTTAGAATAGAGCATCCTAGCCATCGTAAAACAGACTGATCATAACTGAATTTTCGCTTGCCCTTGGAGTCAGAGACATGGGTCGTGGAGACTCACCTTAATGGAAAAAAGTCAGACTGGAAGAAAAAAGGTTGCTGTCTTCTCAAACACTGATGCCTCTCCCTCCCAATCCATGATTGGTCCCTGTACCTTCTTCTTTTTAAATATATTTTTCCACTAGATGTTAGCTAATTCTTAAAGGAAGCATTGTCAGCACAGATGAGAGTATTTTATTTATATTTATAAACATTATTATGTGCGTTATAAGAACTATTTCAGGAAGGTAGCTAACAGCATGATTCCTTATGAATTTTCAGACACCCTTGCTATTATTTTCCCACTCTCCTGCCTACTTTTGTATTTACCTCTCTTCCATCTTTACCCATTTCCCTGATCAAATTCCTGGTACTTTATTATCACTCTCTTTTTTGCTCTCCGAAACTCCTACCTTAGCAATGGTCCCTTTTGCTTCCCTGGTTTCTACAATGACTCCAGGGTATGTACTTATACCTGAAGATAAAAGGCTGTGGGAGAAAAGCATACATTGTTTGTCTTTCTAGATTTTGCCTCAATGTGATTGCTTCCAGTTCCTTCATTTACTGACAAAGTTCATGCTTTCATTTTTCCTTTAGAGCTAACTAGTATTCCATAGTGTAGATGTACAGCATATTCATTATTCATCAGATGGTGAACATTTAAGCTGTTTTCATTTCCTTACTATAATGAATAGTGCAACAGTGAAAATAGCTGAGAAGTGTTGGGCTACAATTCTCACATCCTAGACTCCCAACATCTTGCTTCCTTTAGTCTTAAAGACTCCCAACCACAAACTGAAATGCTATCAGCTAGGGATCAAACTCACAAACACGTGCACCTATGTGAGGCACTTTATGATTTGCATCAACCACTATAAGCACCATTCAATACGATGAGGATTCTGACTTTTGCCTACCTGCTATCTGGTCATTACCACCTCCAAACCTTTGTTCACAGAGTTCTGTTTAGTTGGAATTTAATAGGACCTATAGCCAGAAATACAGACCTTCTCTTCACTGACAAAATTTATTATCTTTCCTCTCATTTCCATAATGTTTTATATAGATATGACCACCTATTGCTCCAATGCTTGTAATGTCACAGGACTACTTTCTTCTTGTCATGCTCTAATAACCATTTATAACAATATTGAAATGAATATAAATGTTATGTATATAATCAAACACAGTAATAGGTTATATGCTTCCTTCTCTATATGATACATGCCTATTAAATTTTATAGCCATTTTATTACAGACAGATAACTTTCATGCATTGAAAATACTGCATAGGTGGCTTCATGCCATAAATCCATCTACAACTTCTATATAGAAGGAGGCTTTACTGCGAAAGCAACATAATGAAGTCTGGCAAAAACACGCATAGTGATTTCATCCTAACAGCACTATTGATATTCAGTATCCATATGTTCACAGAAAATGTTACAGTAGAAATATAGGCTGATCCTAGGACAGCACATACTAGACTTTAGAAGAAATCAACTTTGTAAAAATAGAAATAGCTTTTCCTGGATCAAATAAAACTCTGTTTTGTGATTTGGGGGGAACTTGTTGTTTATGAACATGATCTGTTAGAAACTAAAACGAATTTGGTCTTTTAAGTTACTTGAATTTGAAAATCTGTTATCGAAGTAGCAAAAGCAGCAGGTGAGGTGGCTCATGGCTATAATCCCAGCATTCTGGAGGCACAGGCAGGAAGATCTCAATGATCTGGAGGCTAGTCTGTTCCATATAATGAGTTCAGAGCCAGTCAGGGCTACATAGTGAGACACTGTCTCGAAAACTTATTGAAAAACATAAACAAAAAATTACCAAAGGTGAGAAAAGATGGAACAGAAAAGCAGGGAGAAAACTACAGAGCTGTCATAAGTGTTGGAAGGATGCCATGACCACTTCTTGGGAGCAATGGAAAAGCTAGACTAGCACAATGATAATTCCACACAGAAGTGACGCTGGGATGCTGTGGCCAAGTCGCGGCTGCAGTCAGTACAGCCGCTCATGCTTAGACAATAGCAAGGAGTGTACTCTCTCATAGAGATAAGTCAGAAGCCCGCCTGACCTGCAGGAGTCAGTGTGCACGTGATAGATGCTTACTGCTGCAGCATCCACAGCTGTTCTGGTGGTAGACTGTTGCAGGAGCAGCTCAGGCTTGCACATGTATTTTTGCCATGTGATAACCCAAAAAAATGCATATTTTTCATAGATAAAAATACCGGTTTTTCTACTCATCTTCCAACTTCTAGTCCATTGCTTTCCAGTGTCAAAGAATTAAAAGAATTTGAACACACACACACAAAAAAATTCAGAAACAATATTTTACAGATACGCACACCCTACAGCACAAAGTAAGAACGCAGAAAGGAAGAACAGGAGATGAGCAGCAAGGAAAAACAAACTCGGGTTTTCTAAAGAAAATATATAAAGAGTACTCGGCAGCCTGGTCTACAAAGCGAATAACAGGACAGGCACCAGAGAAAAACAAAAACAAACAAACAAAAAACAGAAAAAAAGAACACTCAGTAAGACACATCCCTCTCCCTACGAATTTCGGTTTCCACCAGCTTCTAGTGCAGAAGCATTCAGGCATATTTTCTGTGTTGTTCCTATCTCTCTGCACCATTCTCTAGTCTTGATTTCTCCGGTGACATCTGGTTTTCCACGGCTTTTAACCGGCTATGTCAACCTCTCTAAGCTGGAGGGCCCCGTGCGTACCACGTTTCCCTTTCCTCTGTCGTAAAGAAAATGTGTGGCTCGCCAAGGAGACCACGGATTCTGTTTTGGTTTTTACTCCATTTGATTGTTTTCCTCACAAGAAATCGACCTTCTCACAGTAAGAACACTTAAATTAGAGAGCGGAGTCTTGCTTCTGACTGATTGCAGCTTGGAAAAATCTTACACTTCACTGAGCCTTCGTTCCTTCATGTGTAAAATCAAGGAGCTGCAATCTTGAAATTCCTGTCCCACTCACTCTTGTGAGGTTTATATAATTTAGTTTTTTTTTAAAAAATAGCCGATTACTGCCTTACTCATTTTGAAACCCTTTCAAAGCTAATCCTATAACAATATAATTCCACACCAAATCACACACACACACACACTTGTTTACATGATCAAAAATATTTAAGACATCAATTCTTTCTTTTAGTGCATGTAGCACCACATCCATCAAATAAGTAAGCCTCCTTTTGCTAATTTTGACCATGATGTGCAGCACGAACTCAGGGCATCGTCTTATCTACAGCTCTTTTTCATTTGCTTTTTTTTTTCAAATTCTTTCTGAAAGTTTCATTTTTTATATTTGTTTACTTTTTTTCACCTGGCTGCAGTTTCCTCTCCATCTTCTCCTCCCATTTTCTCCGTTCGCCTCCCCTCAGCACCCCGTCTCCTAAATCACTCCTCCTCTATGTCTGTTCAGAAAGAGTCAGGACTCCCATAGTTATCACCAAAGCAAGGCACATCAAGTTGCAGCAAAACAAATCACCTCCCCTTGTCTTAAGGCAGAACAAGGCAATCTGCATCCCTTTAAACACCTGCTTTGTTTAGATTTCTGTGTCAGCAGCCATTAAAAGACAGGCCATGGTATATAGCAGAGATAAGAATATGCAGTCTTCCACACTACAGATGTAAATATGGCTGGCACTGTCATAAACAGTAAAAGGGAGAATATTTGAGTTTGGAAATGTGGAAATCTATGCCACGGGAAGAGGAAGAACAGGATATACATTCAGCTTCTTTGAATGTTTAACCTATGGCCTTGCAGCTCACAATCCGTGATTAGTTACCCTTTTTTCCCCTCTTGACAGCAATGGATGCTTCAAGATGACATATAAGTGACGGAAGCTCAGAATAGGATTTTAAGACAGAGTATATAACGTTAATATTTATTGATAGAGTTTGTCAGAAATACAAACTAAATAGTTTTGGAATGAATTCTTATATTCTGCTTGACCAAAAACAAGCTAGACTTGTATGATGGTACAATGAATGGCCAGAAATTGTTCATGATTTGTAACAACTGTTTTGTTGTTGTTTTTTAGGTTCAACACTTCAAAAATATTTATATTAGGAACCATAATAATACAAATACTCATTTTTAGGGGTTGAAAAATCTTGAGGGACTTCTAGCAAAAATAGAAAACTGGAAAGCAATAAAAAAACAGTAATATGTTCATTTTAGGACCACCTGTTTAAATATTTCTAAGATGTTAATTACATCTGTAATGTTTTTCCTCTATAACACATTAAATTTTAAAATGCATGTAAATATTTGAAGCCAATTTTTATTTAAAATATATCTGAAGCTAGGAAAAAAGAAAGGAAGGAAGGAAGGAAAGAAGGAAGGAAGGAAGGAAGGAAGGAAGGAAGGAAGGAAGGAAGGAAGGAAGGGAGGAAGGGAGGAAGAAAGGAAGAAAGTTAAATTGGTAAAAGTAGGGTCAAAGGGTTTTAGACGGCTCTCCCTCCAAAGAAGGTTCAGCAAGGCTGCTAAGAAGACATTGAGTCAACTTAGTCATCAGAGGAGACTGTGTCTTGCAGGAACAAGCAGTTTTAATATCCTTGCTTTTCTCATTGATTGGTCAGAAAGCATCCTCTCAGATGGGTGGACAGTGCAAACCATGAGTGGGTTTCAGAGCTTAGCAGTCATATTCAAGATGGATAACTCTCCCTGCAGACAGAGACTCGTAATAGGTATCTTTGGCCAGCACAAATCACTCCTTCTCAGCCCCTATGCTCTGCTATCCACCTCAAAGCCCACCTGATACCCCAACAGCTCTCTCTTTGATGCACTCTCCCAAGCGCTACACTCTCAAGCCTCCATCTCTAGAACTTTTCTCCACCTCTTCTCTATTATTAGGCACTTAGATGCCTATTCAAAGTTTCATTATTCATCATTATTTTCAGGTATATTAAATGCCATGATTTTGTAGGTACACTGGAAATTAAACCCATCCCAAAAGACAGTGGAAACAAGATTATGCTGAGCACATTGTTTCCTGCTGTACCAGTGTTGAGTTGTGCTGTTACCAATCTGTTGTGTTCCATTTATTGGCTTCTGTATCCAACAATATATGGAATTGCTTCATAAAGTCATCAGTGTCTTTTTAACTGCCAGTCTATAGACAATTTCACAGTCATATGGTTGACTTTCCTATTCGTTTTATATTACTGATCATTTATTTCTTACATTGTTGCTTTATCTAGACCACTGTGCCATAACAGCATACTTTCTTTTTGTCTAATGGTTATTTCTTTTCTATATTTCCTTATATATCTTCCTCTATTTTTTTAGATATTGCCATTCCTCAAGACTATAATCTTATTCTTGTATATTTTTCATTGTGCTTTCATTCCTGAAAACCTTATTTTCTTCTGTATAAGGACAGCTTTCATTTATTGATAGAATGTTACAAGATCTTAGCTTGACACGCTATACTATGTTATATTCTCAGGGTTAAATTCTGCTGGGGAAGGGAGTCTGTGGATTTTCTAATGCTGCTACCAGAAGACATAGATTTTTTACATGAAAATCTCAATGCTAGACACAGGAAATTTCCTTATTCATCAAGGAGCTCTCAGAGGCACCTAAGATAGCACACACTATTGCTATTGGTCTTGGTACTCCCTGTAAGTGGATGGTAAGGTCCTATTTCTAAAGATACTACTCACTTGGGATGCATGACACAGAGATATCAACCTCAAGCTGATCAGGAAACCCTCCTATTAACTAACTTAAATAGTGTCAAAAAGTATCATGCAGGATGCAGGAAAACAAAAGACATCAGGGTTCGTTTCACCCAGCCCTGGACCCGGAATGTTAAAGTACACACTTGCTGCCAAGATGTGCCCACTGGTTCAATACTGATATGATTGTAGGGGTTTCACCCACTTTCTGATTGGATATGAGGCCCACTACACAGAAGGATCCAATGACTGATATTGTGAACGTGGAGAAAATCCATGACTGGAGACATCTTAAGGGGACTCTGCCGTGCATCCTATTTTGTTTATTGGTCATGCCACCACACAGCCTTCTGAATATTTACTTTTACACGCATACACCTGAGCTGCTCTAAGACTGAAAACTGGTTGAAGTATCAAGTATAAACTACTCTGGGTGCTCAGCTGTGGGTGGATCATCCTTCTCAACCTCCCATCATCTAAAACTCAAGAAACCTCACAGAAGAGAGGGTAGAGAGAATTTAAGAGCTGGTGGGTAGGGGGGAGAAATGTGTAGTGTTGACTTCTGAGCATGACATCGCTGTTGTGTACATCAACACACAACAGCGGTAGGTGTCTGCACAACATGAAGCCGATCAAAATTCCAACATAAATTGGGCAAGAGCCTTAAAGCTCCACCCCATCAGAGGAACTATCGGCGGTTTGTAGTTACTGGGAGAGGAAGAGTCACTCTCTTTTGGAAATGTGTCTGCTGGTAGGTTGCTCACGCCCTTGTGAATAGTTACACACACGTGTGCATATTGAAAGCCTTAATTTGGGCTATGTATAATAAAACAAAAAACAAAAGGAAGACATGAACTTGGGAGGGAGAGGGAAGGGTAATTGGAGGGAGGTAACTGTGGCTAGGTAAGATTAATGTACATTCTATAAATGTTTGAAACTTTTAAATAATAAAAATATTTCCAAAACAAAAGAAATATTATTTAAAAATGTGATATAAAAGTAAATAGGCACTTATTTATCAAATACATTCTAGTATGATAAAAGGGTGTAGATAATTCATAGAATACATAGGTAGGGTAGTTAACTTAGATTTAGGAAAGTGGAGAAGTTTCTCACAAGAAAAAAAAATGTGCAGAATATAATGATGGTCTGAATAAGGGCAGAAGTGTTCTGAACTAGGAAAACAGCTCGTTTGAGTAGTTGCCATTCTATCACATTCTGTTCTATTAAAACAGCTCACGTTGTTGATGGAACTAAATTAAAGAAAAAAGAAACTGTTGGGGCAGAAAGATGTTGTGTTCAGTTCTGCAGCCTTCTGTTCTCACATTGCAGTGGTAACAAACCACTGACATGTTTCATATTAGATCGAGTTTTGATTTCTAGGATTATTTAGGAGCTTATTCTGAACTAAAAACAGCCTAGAAACAAGATATATTTGAGGTGAGTAGGAAGCATACCACCTTAGTTGGTCGAATATTATTGAACACTACAATGTGCCATGTGCATTAAGTGTTAGATGATAGAGCTTGCCTTAACTATATATGCATAGTCATATTAAAACGAAACTGTAAGTTAAAATAAAATAAAACAAATTTAGACACAGGTATATGTAAAATATGTTTCTATTGAGTAATAGTTTTCCGAACTACCATATTATTGAGTTTTATGAGCAAGAAATCCTTTCCCCTTTGATTTCTCTCTCCCATCACAGCCAATCGTTCTGTTCTAGGCACAAAGTACTCCTCGTACAAATTTACCTCTTCTTCTCCATTGTCACCATCTAGATCAAATGTTCTCAACCTATGGGCTCTGACCCCTTTTTGAATTGAAACACCTGTGTATGAGATATCCAGCATATCAAATATTTGCATTATAATTCACAACAGCAGCAATAAAAATAATTTTATGGTTGGGGGTCACCACAGCATGAGGGGCTGTATTAAAACATTAAAAAGGCTGAGAACCACTGCTCTAGACACACACCACCATCTCTTTCCAAAGAGCTCCTATTAAATTATTGAATTGTTATAGCCTCTTACTCCTCTTCCCCTGTCACCTCTTTTCTCCATGTTAGAAAAGCTTCCTATCAGCACTTCAGATAAAGGTGATCTGCATCTGAAATCTCCAGCGATTTAGCATTCATCTAAATATAACTACCATGTATTCTACGAAGCCTCTTGTAATCTGACTTTTTCCATATCGCCAATCTCATCTTGGAATGCTCAACGCCACTTCTCTGTCCCCACTACTTAAAACATATTAAATTTGTATGACTTTCTCACATATTTCTATACTCAAGGCATACCCTCTTTTCTAAATTTCATTCCATCCATGTTGCCATACTGGTCCATACCACCCCATTTCTTTTTTTTTGTTTTGTTTATTTATTCATTTATTAAAGATTTCTGTCTCTTCCCCACCGCCGCCTCCCATTTCCCTTCCCCTCCCCCAATCAAGTCCCCCTCCCTAGTCAGCCCAAAGAGCAATCAGGGTTCCCTGCCCTGTGGGAAGTCCAAGGACCACCCACCTCCATCCAGGTCTAGTAAGGTGAGCATCCAAGCTGCCTAGGCTCCCACAAGCCAATATGTGCAGTAGGATCAAAAACCCATTGCCATTGTTCTTGAGTTTTCAGTAGTCCTCCTTGTCCGCTACGGTTTTATCCCGGGCTTTTTTCACACCCAGGCCAGCTGGTCTTGGTGAGTTCCCGATAGAACATCCCCATTGTCTCAGTGTGTGGGTGCACCCCTCGCGGTCGTGTTCTCTCTCCTGCTCCTGATTTGGACCTTGAGATTTCAGTCCGGTGCTCCAATGTGGGTCTCTGTCTCTGTCTCCTTTCATCACCTGATGAAGGTTAATATTCAGGAGGATGACTATATGTTTTTCTTTGGGTTCTCCTTCTTATTTAGCTTCTCTAAGATCATGAATTATAGGCTCAATGCCCTTTATTTATGGCTAGAAACCAAATATGAGTGAGTACATCCCATGTTCCTCTTTTTGGGTCTGGTTTACCTCACTCAGGATAGTGTTTTCTATTTCCATCCATTGGCCTGCAAACTTCAAGAAGTCCTTGGTTTTTTACTGCTGAGTAGTACTCTAATATGTATATAATCCATACTTTCTTCATCCATTCTTCAATTGAAGGGCATCTAGGTTGTTTCCAGGTTCTGGCAAATAGAAGACCCTGACTTTAACCCACAAACCTATGAACACCTGATTTTCAATAAAGGAGCTAAAAGTATACAACGGAAGAAAGAGGGCATCTTCAACAAATGGTGCTGGCAAAACTGGATGTCAATCTGTAGAAGAATGAAAATAGACCCATATCTATCACCTCGCACAAAACTCAAGTCCAAGTGGATTAAAGACCTCAATGTCAGTCCAAACACACTGAACCTGATAGAAGAGAAAGTGGGAAGTACTCTATAACACGTGGGCACAGGAGACCACTTCCTACGTATAACCCCAGCAGCACAGACAGTAAGGGCCTCATTGAATAAATGGGACCTACTGAGACTGAGAAGCTTCTATAAAGCAAAGGACACTGTTGCTAAGACAGAAAGGCAACCCACTGACTAGGAGAAGATCTTCACCAACCCCGCAACTGACAAAGGTCTGATCTCCAAAATATATAAAGAACTCAAGAAACTAGACCGTAAAAGGCTAATCAACCCAATTATAAAATGGGGCACTGAGCTGAACAGAGATCTCTCAATGGAAGAAGTTCAAATGGCCAAAAGACACCTAAGTTCATGCTCAACTTCCTTAGCGATCAGGGAAATGCAAATCAAGACAACTTTAAGATACCATCTTACACCTGTCAGAATGGCAAAAATAAAAAACACCAATGATAGCCTTTGCTGGAGAGGTTGTGGAGAAAGGGGTACACTCATCCATCGCTGGTGGGAATGCAAACTTGTGTAACCACTTTGGAAAGCAGTGTGGAGGTTTCTCAGGAAATTCGGGATCAACCTACCCCTGGACCCAGCAATACCACTCTTGGGAATATACCCAAGAGAGGCCTTATCATACAACAAAAGTATATGCTCTACTATGTTCATAGCAGCACTGTTTGTAATAACCACCCCATTTCTTGATCAGCCGTTAACTACTTATATTCAAGTTTCATGTTTCTATTCTTTCCAAGATGACCCTTTCTAAAAGTGAAGTAGAATATGCTAACCTCTCGCTCAGAATTTTTTAATCACTTTTAACCATATTTAAAATGAGAAATATCACCAATCTGTAATTACTCACACTATCAATTTCTAACTAGACTCCTTCCTGCCCTCATCTTCCTGTTGCTTACCTACATTTTACCTTGAGGACTTCCTCCATATACTTCAAAAACAGTAACATGCCTAAGGACCATGATGTGTCTACAGCTATGAATGCTCAGTCTCCAACTCTCTGCAGGATTTCCACCTCCAATTTACTTCTATATTCAAACAACATTTCCATGGGACGGTCTTGTCTTGCTAGCACATCATCCTTTCTTACCTTTTTGTGCTATTTCACTGTTCTTCCAAAGGCTGTCACCACTTGAGATTGAAGTATATGTTTATTTATTGTCAAAATCCTTTCTTAAGGTTTCTCGAAGGTTCTGTCTTTGACTATTTTTTATTGCTTTTTTAATATTTAGAATAATTTTCAATGCATGCTTAATAGGTATTTGTTGAATGGAACATTTGCAAACTGGAAATCTTCACTAAATAACACTTTAAAAGTATAGAGATTTATTAATTAGAATAAATTAGAGAGCAGTATTACCCATAATTTTGGCAAAGCAGCTAAACTATTATGATATGAGAGGAATCTAGTATATTAATGAGTATATGGGAAAACGTATCGGCAAATTACTATTTACTAGTAACAAATTGAAAATACTTAAAGAATAATTAGCCTCTCAGCATTCTTACATGCTACTCTTCTCAAATTTATCACTTAATGTGTCAGCAATATACTTTGAATACTAGTTATATATTTTGTCTTTTTCCTCAATCTCAACACAACTTCATAAATACAATTACTGGACTATCAATCAATATAGATGCAAAGTCTACCACTTAAATGTTATCTAAGATTAGTTTTATGGAACAAGGTGAATGTTAATGCAATGTCTTATAAAAGATTAATATTTGGTGATAAAATAAATCTTGAAAATCTATACATATATTTCAAAGCAGCTTTAAATTGTTCTTTTTTGGCAGATTAGTAGGTTACATCTTAAGTCCATAGATTATTAAGAAAAAATAGTAATGAAAGCTCTGATTTGTTTAGATTTTGAAATATTTTATTTTATAAAATTAACTTTAATAATGTAATTTGCACTGTATTAATTGATGATAAGTCTATACTAGTTAAATTTAGAAAAGATTTGAATAACAGTATTTTTTTCAAAAGGGCAGACTTCAATCATAAATTGAAGATATAATAAATTCCAGTTATTTTATACAAACAAAGATGTCACTCTTTCTAAAAAGAGTATAATGGCCATCACTTTAAGTCAAGAGCCTATAAATCAGATTCTATTTATAGTCCATAAAATTTTACTACCTATCATATGTTGTCAAAATATGCCATACTCAAAATATCCTCTAAATATCGAGTTGATAAAATTCTCTAAAAGTCAGTTAATTTATTCACAAGTCTTTTCTTCAGGAAAGATGAATTGTTTGAGGTACCAGGCTACCCAGAGTACAGAGCCCCTGGTGGTCGTGTGAGCGTGGTGCTGGTTGCAGATGTGCAGGTTCGTAGGTTTTTTGTTTTTGTTTTGTTTTTTTTTTTGACCAATCATTTGATGCCAACACGTTTCCTATGAATCTTTCCACTAACCTTCTGATAAAAAATTCCTAATGAGACAAAAATATTTTCTACTGAAAGATGAGCTAGTATGTTGTAAAGTGACAGTGGGCAAGGTTTTCTGGATTACCGATATGATAATCTTCATTTTCAAATCGTTTTCTGCTTCTTTGGTGTCACTCAGAGACATGACGATCTAATCTCGAAAGGTAGAGGGAGAATGGAGTCCAGGTTGGCTCCCTGAATTGTTGATTACATTTACGGATGTTCCTTAGTTTTTAATAGGGCAGTGTCCTGATAAATCTAGAATATGTTAAGAACTAAAACTCCATTTAATATGGCTAACCTACAGATAGACCATGCGCTATCAAGCAATGGTCACCTACCCTCTTCTATATGGATTTCTGAGACCTGCGGCTCGCTCGTCAAAATTCAAAGTTTAAAGTTGTGGCCATCAGTATTGGTTATCAAGTTTAGAGGATACAGAATCACCTAGTAAACAATTTTCCAGGCACACCTGTGAGATATTATCTAGATTTGCTTAGCTTCTAAGGATGGTTATGAGGGATTGGCTTGATTAGGTTAAATAAGGAGGGACAAATCTTAAATGTGAGCAGGTCTGTTTCTGTGGGTTGAGGTCCTAGAATGAATAGAAAGAGGAAAGAACACTGAGCACAGATGATCACCTCTCTCTGCTTCCAGCTTGGGACTACTATGTGATACTGGCTCACACTTCTTCCTCCAGGCGTTCTTACCATGACGGACTGTATCCCAAGAGCCAGGACAGCCTTTGTCTCTTAAATTGTTTGTGTAAGGGCATTTTGTCACAAGAAAAGGAAATTAAAAAATACACAGGTAAAGTTTTTAATGTGTGAACATACACTTCAGATGTGAATACATACCGATTTTGTTTTGTCAGACAGTTGGGAAACCATTTGCAAACTGAGGCCCATCTCCATGAGAAACTGAGCAAGTTCAGTTTAACACCCACTAAAATGCCTGAAGTTCAGTTGTCAATTTTGTGTAAACATCCTGGGTGAGGCATTACAATGTTTTATATTAACTATAATTATGAAACTGATTAAAAGTTGCAAATGCTGAATTTTAATAAAAGCTCTGGAAGCTAGCAAAATATCTAAAAACATTAAAAAACTAATTAAAACAAATATGGTAACAATTCAAATTTTCTGACTCTAAGCGTTTTCTAGCCCAGAAGAATTCTGCAGTATTTCAATAATTCTACTGAAGCATCTAGCAAGAGCATTCTGAGGTTAGAAGACAACAAAAACAAAATATGAAAGCACTTACATTTAGTACCAGATGTTATCTTATCTTGATTTCCTGAGAAGAAAAATATGTATTGAGTGTCTGTGTAGAGAATTCTGTTATACACGTACAAAAAAAAAGATAAAAGGAAGAAAGAGAAAAACTGAGCAAGGGGAATACAGGAGTCAGGAATGGGGAGCTAAAGTGACCATAAAGAAGCTAGTCCAAAGTAAATGAGAATGGCAGGGACCAGTCAGAACTGTACGAATTACAGAGTAGCTCTGACATGATATGCATGCACTTGCAAGTATATGTGTGTGCGTGTGCATGAATATGTGTCTGCACATGTGTATGTTGTCATAGTGATAATAAACCAATAAGGAAAAATTTTAAAAAAATTTAAAATTTATTACCAATAGAGTATAATATAGCCCGAGCTGGTCTTCAACTCACAACCCTGCCTCAGCCTCCTAAGTGCTGGATATACAGGCAAATATCACTCAGATGTAAAGTTATTACTATTGTTCTGCCAACCAGACATAGTTACAAACTGTTCTCTAAATTGTTATCACTCTACCCATTGATTAGTTTAGTCCTCAGACCTCATCAGAGTTGTTCTTTATGCAATGGGCAGTAGTTAACCCAAAAGCTCACAGCTGGTCCAAGTGTAGAGAATAGCTTTTTACTCTACTACAATGAATTAAAACCTTACCCAGTTGTTTGCCGGTTTCTATGGGATACAAGCTGGTGCACATAGCCTGGCTCCATTGGTTCTCTGTTTATGGTCACAGGAGGAATACATCCAGCTGTCAACTGGCCCAAGCTCTTTAGGGATCTGGGGAGAATCTGTTTCCAGTCTTCTCCAGGTCATTGACAAAACTGAGTTCTGTCTTGTTGTAGGGCGAGGGACTCATTTTTCTTGTTGGAAACAGACAGAACTCAATCCTAGCTTCTTGAAGTTTCTCCCACTCCAAAGACCTCAGCTCTCTTAGCAGTCCACCTTAGTATGACATGTGCAACTCTCTCTGTTGTTCACCTCCATCTTCTTGTCTCAAAGGCCATGTGTTTAGATCAAGCCAAATTGGGTTAATTATGTACTACTGGACTGGAGCCATTTCCTTAAAGAAAACTGACTCTCCCTCCCCTAGAAACCATCAACTTCTATAACTCCTCAGTTAGGGATAGAGGCTCCAGAATGTCTTCCAATTTCTTTGGAGACTTATTGAATGATTTAATCACATGCGGCAGTGAGTTCCTAAATATGGGCGTCTTTTCAATTTCAAAAGATAGTGTTTCATTCCAGTTCTTCCTAACCCCTGAGTCTCAGAATCTTCCTGCCCCCTCTTCCACTGTGGTTTCTGAGCCTTGGTAATGTGGATTTTTGTGGCTGAGCACTCACTTATTCTCTAAACTTTGGCCAGCTGCGAGTTTTTGGGTTAACCACTGTCCACCACACAAAGGAACATCTCTGATGAGGTCAAAAGCTGAACTAATCAATGGGTTGAGCGATAACAATTTAGAGGGCAGTTTGAAACTATGTCTGGTTGGTAGAACAATGGTAATAACTTTCATCTGAGTCCTATGAGCCACATGTACTTTTTTTTCAAAAATATATTTGTTTACTTATTATGTATACAATAGTCTGTCTACATGTATGCCTGCAGGCCAGAAGAGGGCACCAGACCTCATTATAGATGGTTGTGAGTCTGTTGTTGCTGGGAATTGAACTCAGGACCTTTGGAAGAGCAGGCAATGCTCTTAACCACTGAGCCATCTCTCCAGCCCCAAGCTACAAGTACTTTTAAAAAATAAATCAGAAATACAGTGTGAGAAAATTAGAAGGAAAGAAATTAAACTAATGTTAATTCTTTATTCTGAGACAATTTTTTACATGGCTCTCAGTAGTTGCTTAATTTTTGTGAGCTGTATTCTCTTATATAAATAAGGCACCATGACAGCTATCTCACAGGACCATTGATCACCAAGCAATAGAACTAAAAGGACCAGTGAATATTATATCACTATCCTTGTGGATGACTGATACTTCTCATTAAAAGCACAAAGCTATCTTTTATCTAATTCTTGCAATATCTAGATAGGAGAAATATGTTTTTATTTAACTTGGATCATTTAGACAAAGTGTCGTAGTACCTATTTGGTTTTAGGGTTGTAGAAAGAATTTTTTTTGCCTTATTTTGTTTTGTCCTGGTCTCCAAGATCAGTTTCACAGAAGATCTATGAAAGCAACATAAAATTACAAAGAAAAACAATCAAGTTGCAATTGACTTAGAGTGCAAACTTATTAAACTACTTTCGCCTAGTGTGTTGAATAAATCACTATTTTTGACCATCAGACTTCATATTTTAAGAGTGAAATACCTGGCCTTCAAGAAAAGTCAATTAATCTGGGTGAAAGAATGCATAGAGAACTTCTCAAAATGCTTCAGAATAAAGCACTAATGTTGCAATTATGATAATGTTATTTGTGGTATCACATGATCTTGACAACTGTGGGTCATTTCCACATGGCATTCCTTCAGTACACGTATAATAACCATGGATGGATTCAGGTCTATGGTATATGGCTTCCTTAGTGAGCAAACTTCTACAAAAGGTGCTATAAGGCACCCAGTAAAATGCTGATGTAGACACATTCCTTCCTATGATCAAGTGAGTGCACAATGGTGACTGGACAAACCCAATAGAAATTATTAACAAGAGAATGATGTAGAATACAGTACAGACGTGAAACAAGAGTCTTTGATATGTTTGCCATTGACTAGCTAAAACAATTCAGCAACCTTTCTCAGCCTCAGAAAAATATGATTATCGTTGCCATCACGCATTCCCTTTGATAAATGTTTCATATAAAAGATTAAGAATATTTCAGTCAAAATGGGAATAAAAGGTTTTTTTTCTGAAAGTCTAGGCAAATGTTAATATTTTGTTTCCCATATGAAAACAATCTGTATTTCAACTTTTCTGGTAGATAAAAATGTTCTTAAAATACTGGATTATCTGTTTGCCCGCAGAGATATCCAAGGAATGAGCATGAAGATACTGTAATTCTGAAATCTCTTTTTATCTTTCTTTAACCACGTAATTGATGCTGTGAGTCCCTTAATGACAACATGGCTTTGGTACCTAACCACTCATGCTTACGTGTCAATATTTTGCCCACAGACTTAATGAACTGAAATGCATGAAAAATCTTGTGGTATCTTTCTATTTCTGAAAATATGACTGACCAGAAAGTCTACATAACTCCGGAGTTTATAAAACAAGAATGTTCAGTGAGGTCTGACAAAGGCATGTGTAACTGTAATGGACAAACCAACATGAAAACGAAACAAGTTTAAGTGAATAAGAGATAAGTAGAAGAGATAAGAAAATGGCAATGGCCCATTATAACCCGAAAAACACACCCAGAACTCTGTAGAATACAGTTGATCTGAGACCATTTTCAAAAAGCCAAAACCCAGAAAAATGAAAAAAAAATACATAGATGTATTCTTAACATGGGTGACAGTAGAAGGAAAATATAAACATTGCCCCTGCTAATTGAATGTTTAGTAGCTTGCCCTTGGCTTGAAGCCTGAATCCATTGTGTTTATGCAGACCTCAACTCCCAAACCCCAAATTACAATATGGAGTAGACGTAAGCCTGTAATGCTCACAGGGACCTAAGTAAACAGGCACAAATCCTACCAAGGTGTATTTAAAATGACAGCTGGCTTACCCATAAAAATAAATGAAAAAAGCAGGAATATAGTGGAATGTGCTCCTGATGCTTAGCAAAAATAATAGTCAATCTAGAATTGTTTACAGAGCTAAAATAATCTTTGAAAAAATGAGGACAAAATAACAATAAATGAGCAGGCAGATGAGTCTGCTTCTAAATATTGCCCCTCATTAAAATAACTCCCGAAAGGTGTGTTTCTAAATGAAGGAAATGGGCCCTATAAGATCTGAAACATGAGGGTAGACAGAGGAGACAGGAGGCTAAAACTTTGTGGAATATGATTAACACTGTTTAATTTGTGGGTTGTGAAAACTCATCTACAATTTCAAAGCATGACATTTATAAACATGCTCTAAAACGGGTGATGGAAAATAAAGCTATCTAAAGACATTGAATTTGAGGAGAAAGGTATTAAATGACTTTAATTTAGGACTGACATTGTATGTATACCTCTATTTTTATTTAGCTGTTCCTTGAGAATTTCATACATGAGTACTGTATTTACATTATTCCCACCGTTCCCACCTCCAACTTCTCCCAAGTCCACAAGACTCCCAAGACAATATATGATATTGCTGTTGCTTTCCTTGCCATCCACGATGTGAAGGCAAGTCTCTGTTGCTGAAGACACCACACACTTGAGACACGGGACTTGGAGAAATTAAGCTGAGAACTAATTTTCATAGCAGAGAGAACTCTGCAAGCTTCTAATGCAGGAAAGGACGCATCCTTACCAGTGTAAAGCTGGGCGAGCACAACAAGGACGAGAATGGCATGATACTCCCAAAGGTACAGGAGTGGCACTAACATACCGACAGGAACCAACAGAAGAGCAACTGCACGCACACATTCATAGCAGTTGTGGCCACATGTACAAGACTGCTGCAAGCCTAAATCAGACAAAATTCTAGCATGGAGACAGAAGTTGAGCATAAAACTCTACCCCCAGAGATGGAGCTATAGGCAATTGTTAGCTGCAGGGAGAGAGAAACTGTTTTCTCTACGAGTGTAGCGCCTGGGGAGCTGATCATACTCCTTTGGTAGCCGCATATTCCAGGATATTTGAGCAACACAAATTGTTCTAGATGGGTTCAAACAAGACAAAATGTGGGTGAGGAAGCAGAGGTGGATTTGTAGAGATCTCAGAGAGGGGGTCAGAACGCATTTTAAACATTCTCAAGGACCCAATAGAAATTTTCAATAATTAAAAAAATAAATAACAGTTGTATCAGTGTTGTAAAAAATAATTAATAAATGTAGAAACAATCCATGCTAGGTGGTGTGCACCTCTAATTCAGTCACTTAGGAGGCAGAGGCAGCTCAGCCTGTTCTACATATGGAGTTCCAGGACTACCACAGCTACACAGTAAGACAGTTCCTGTCTCAAAACAAAATTTAAGTAACTAAGATTTTCATCTTGATTTGTTAAACTTATGAGAATTCCTTTCCATGAAACAATTAAAAATGATATTCTTGATTAGAATTAAATGATTTTGCAGAAACTATGGAGACTTTTTCTTTAACAAACAGGACACTGATTTGAATGGGATTCAAGCAGCCTTTAGCGGAAATAACTTACGTCATTGATGGGCGATTGTGTTAAAGGAAGGCAATTTATAGCAAAATAATAGCCTGGCATGTTTTTTACGTATGTAAGGACGTTATTTTAAAACTTTAGATTTATGTGAGTTTATTTCTAATGTGTTTTATCAGAAAAATGTAATGTAATTAACAAACATTGTATGTAAGCCCTATGAAATCCAAGAAGGCATATCTATTATGCATGACAGTACTGACATTGCCCAGCATAGGACCCGCATGTATTCGTCATGTTTCTGCCAGTAGCTATGCACAGTCTAGACAGGAGGAGATTAGAAGCAATGAATGCTTTTCCTTATGTTCAATACCATTGATCAAATAAGCTGTCTGTGTCCATATAACAGGCCTGAGAAAATAGTGTAGTTTTGTTAGTGGGAACCTTCCAGAATCAATAACTTTTCTAATGAATATAAAAGCCTGCTTGCCTTGCAGTCCAAATTCATGCAGTTGTATTGCTTGTTGTAATCAAGCGCTGGCATTAGCATTCTGTTGTAATAAAATAAGCGTTTAGCAATGCAGTCCTCAACCGCTTATGGCATTGCAACTCTTTGTTGGAATATAAAGCAAAAATGCCTCCTGCCGTAAAAAGCAATTCATTGGCTTTTCTTTATTTTTAACTTTTATCACCTGTGATGAGCAGTCGCTGGCCTTGCCAGCCTATCTATTCAAATATCGCTGGGTAAAAGTTAGCTCCTTCCCTTAGCAAACTGAAGTTAAATCCAAAGCAATAGGTTATTTTTTTAAACATTTATCCAGTTGCTGGAATGAAAACAATCATTATATTTTATAACGGGCATAAAAGATTTCAATTGTATAATATACATTCATTTTGTATAATGTCTTTCTTATTGCTTGGAGTTGGTAGATGTATATGATAGGTACATGACTAGCCAATAGCTATCTATCTGAAATGCAGAGGTGGCCAACTACCTAGATATAGTAAAAGTATGATACATGTCATACTAGACTTCTAAATATGCTAAGCCGAGAATAATTATATTTATAATTGTATATAAAAGGTGAGGCATAATGATTTTTTGACTCCCGATAACAACTATTTTCCCTCTATGAAGTATTTCAAACCCAGGAAAATTACAAAACCTGTGTATAAGATTAAGAAAAATAGACGTTTCTTTTCGTGAAAGGGCAGGCCTCTCACAGATATCAACAAAACATGTCATATCAAGTTGCATTAGCTCAAAGATTAGGAGTGGATTGGGGGCATGGTAGAAGAGAGGTTGAAGGAGAGGAGGGAGAGGAAACTACATTTGGGATGTAAAATAAACAAATAAATTTAAAATTATAAACAAAAAATATCCTATTATAAGTAGTTATTTGAATTGAATTGGTTAAATACTTGATCATTACCTTTTGCTGTCTAATACATTACCCAACCTTGCTGATTTAATATGACATAATAAATGATAATAATATTAGCTCTCAGAAGTCTGAAGCAAGATAATGAAAACATAAGATCAGTCTAAAGTACATAGTGAAACCATATGTCAAACAAAGAGACAAAAACAAGAAAACTCTACCTTGCTTTTCATTAATAATCTTATTATAACCTTACTTTGCATGTTTTACAATCAATAGTCTTGTTTATAAATTAGCTTCAGGATGCAGTCTATGCGGACCTAGCGCTTCTGATTAGTCAGCTTTCCCTGTAAAATAATTTCAAGAATAAGAATGACTCTGGTAGGTAGAAAGGTAGATGGTAGATAGACATAGATAAATGATTGATAGATATATACTTGATTAATAGTAGGCGATTGATAAAAACAATGATAATGGATGATGCACAAATAAGTGATAGGTAGAATATATATATTTACATATATATATGTGTATATGGAGTGGTACAAAGACAGAAATGATAGATGGATAGGTAGATAGACAGATGATATGATAAACAGTAGAGCCATGTACAAGTATTTGAAATTAAATTAAGCAACCATCCTCAACATTAGAAGAGTTTCTTCTGTTCAACATCTTTAGAGACATACTCCTTCTACTTCTGGTTGAAGAACTGTGTATGAATTCTTTGCATACAGATATTAGAGCACCTCCTTTCAGTGTTTACCATCATATTTTTCAATTTACCAGTGACTTCAATGTATGAAACTTCATGAAATCCTCTGCATGAGTTCTACTTCTTCTCTTCTGACACACTGAAGCTTTCTCAGTCCCATTAAGACAATTGTTGATGGCAGGTTAAACTGTCAATGAAACAAGCCACTTCTTACCTTCTAATCACTCATTCTGTAGGTCCCATGGCTTTACTCATTTCACAGAATTCCTTTGTCTCCCTTAAGTATATGTTTTTATAAAGGCCACATAATGAAAGTGGTCAAACTTCCAAATGTCAACACAGTTCTGATCAGAAATAGCTACATAAGGAACTCCATGTAAGATATTGGGTGGACAATGAGGACTACTGAGAACTCAAGAACAATGGCAATGGGTCTTTGATCCTACTGCACTGCACATACTGGCTTTGTGGGAGCCTAAGCAGTTTGGATGCTCACCTTACTAGACCTGGATGGAAGTGGGTGGTCCTTGGACTTCCCACAGGGCAGGGAACCCTGATTGCTCTTTGGGCTGATGAGGGAGGAGGACTTGCCTGGGAGAGAGGGAGGGAAATGGGAGGCAGTGGCGGGGAAGAGACAGAAATCTTTGATAAATAAATAAAAAAAATTATCCAAAAAAAAGAGTTTCAGTTTTTCATTTCTTCTAAAAACCTTAAAATATTTTTATTAATCTGTTTTGTTTACATATTTGGTTTGTGTGTATGTGTGCACATGCGTACATGTGTGGGAGGCTTTGTAATATTAACTTCCAAAGGAAAAGGAAAGCATTTCAGTAAAAGCAGAGAAAATTCAGGGAAAATGTTGGAATCCAAACACAGTAATCTGGAATTGGGGTGCTCCATGAGTCTTTATGTAACAATGGTCTATACAGTGCACAGTATGTGTGCTATGTGTCCAAAACCAAATCTACACTGGAGTCCTGTAGGAATTCCTACTGCCAGTAGCCTTTAAGTTACCCATCCACTTGGACATGGCCTCTTATACTATTTATGCCAATGTAAAGCATGCATCTGGCCTCTTTTCTGGCTGTGGTATTTGGTTGTTGTTTTCCATTCCAGCAGAGGATGTTGACTTGTGAGTCTACCCCTAAATAAATAACCCTCTATTCTCAATTATTCTTAATTCTGAGCTAGTGTGGGACTTTCTGAAGCATCCATCTTCACTGGAGCTATGCAATATAACATAGGCAAGCACTGGCAGAAATTGCATAATTCATTACATGTTCAATTTTTAATTAGGTTTTGGTGGCTGAGTGTTTAGAAAAGTTTTTACTGTTGTCTACTGTTGTCAAGACCTCCCTCTCCTCATTTACTTGTATGAGTTGAGACTCCCAGTTTATGAAAGTAAGGTACAGTTAAGACCTGCAAACTAAGGAGATCAGAGAAAATGGTCCATATTTCTGCAGATGCCATCATGGAGAAATGATCAGAATTCTCTCCAACTCTGTTTCTGTTTAAGAAGTGTCTTTAAGATTTAGATTTAGCCAAGTGTGGAGTTCATTCCTATAGCAGCATCTTGGGATATTGAGGATTGCATGGTCAAGGCTAGCATGAACTCAGTCTCAAAAATCAAACAAAGTCCCCAGATGTTACCTTGGACAAAGAGTATGTCTAAATTTAAAAGAAACTGAATTACATGGTACTGATGTTCTATAATCTGGTGAAAGCAATACACATAATGTAAAAGTGTCATGTCATTCAACTGAAATTTAATCTGATTGTGGGGTGGGGTTGGTGGGTGTGTGTGTGCGCACACATGAGCATTTGTATGTGCTGGTACACGTGAGCATGTATGGGTGTAGAGGGCAACCTTATGTATTGTTCATCAGAAGTTTTCCATCTTATTATTTGAGATCAAGTCCCTGACTGACCTGACAATTGGCCAAGAGGTAAGGTGGCTGACCAGTAATCATTGGGATCTGGTTGTCTCTGTCTCCCTCAGTGGGATTGAAAGTGCAGATGACTCTGGCCAGTTGCTTCTTCTTGAGTTCTGGGGATCAAACCCAAGTCCTTGTGCTTGCAATGCAAGCACTTTATTAACTGAAATACCTCCTGTGCCTTGGCAATTTATGCTAATATCTGCCATATGCACAAATCTTTGACTAAATGCCCTTCTCTACCTAATCAGAAAGTGAAGAAAGTCAGTAGGACAAGAAGCATATAGTGCTGTCCTGTCCCATAATGATTGTAATAACAATTATCCCAGGAACTTTATGTCTTATATTTTAAAATGTATGTTGGCTACTATGAAACAATGCTATTGGGGAACATAGACCAAAAAATGAACCTGTTCCTTGATTTTTTTCTTGACTCATAAAATAGAAAGATAAAAGTGTCTGTGAATTAGCTTGTGGTTTTATTAATACTGAGAAAAAATTAATTTGAGAAAAGTTTAAATTCTTCATTTTTATATTTATTCTACCTGAATTTGACTACCAGATCTCCTCCTTTCCAATTTGAGGTCAACCAAGATACATAGTCATCATTAACTTAGTGACATTTTCCCTTTTACCTTATTATTGTTTTGAAGAACTTTCTCATATATATATATACACATATAATTTTAGAGAAAATATTGATTTGTTGTCTTAAAATACTCATGCCAAAAATCTACTGAAACTATTTCAATCAGATAAGTTATGTATTATGTATTTCTAAGTTATGTATTATGGGTTTTTTAAACCATGTTTGACTGAACAAAGATTGATTGTTAACAAAAGCATTGGAGTACAGAAAACCAACATTTTTTTCTTTAAATAAAGACAATTAAATACAGCAGCATTTGTTGAAAGAAAACACTAGTAAAAATGAATGTCGTATGAATATAGAAAAGTCCCTGAAATGAATATGGCAGAATCAAGCAGAAGATAAAAGCAAACACACAGCAGTTAATATATCATTAAAAATTATGCAGCAGAGCTGTATATAATTTCCACTTTAAAACAAATTTCTTATTTGTTCCCAATTTTGGGTAGAAGCCAGAAAATAAATCAAAAATTTAAGTCAAGCTTATTTTTCTAGTAATGTTTGGCCAACAATTGCTTTAGTGATCATTGGGGCTGATCAATTTAATTGGATGTCAGAATCAATGAACCATAGGCCAGTGAGGTGAATTATCTATGTAAGCATGGAGTTTCTTTCCCGAAGGGATACATTGAGTATCAAGAGTTCTGTTTGGCTTTTCACAATGTAAACACAACATCTAAGTTGGCAAACTTCTCCATTGAAAACCTACAGTCCTGCAATGTCTGGGGCTTGTGAATTATACCTGGTGTGTTTACAGATTTCATCTGAATTATTGAGTTGATCATCCAAACTCATTTGACTCCTTCCCTTATAGAACCCCTCAAGGCTAAATACTCCTCAGATATTTGCCAGCATGATTAATCCGGGACAGTGAAGGGAGACTCAACTCTAGAAATAATGGATGGATTTTAGCCACAGCCTATCTGATAGACGCACACATTGCAGATAGCACCTTAGTTGGGAAGTCAGACTGATTAATGAGTGCAGGCAGCTGAGACTAAGTGGCAGTTCAAAGACAATAAATCTTAGTGTGTACCCAAGATGTAGCCAGCTCTTCTGAAGAAGACAGGGAGGCAAATCCTGATGCAGAGGAATGAACTATAAAAAACAGAGTTATCTCCAAGAAGTTGGTGTACATGGCAGAAAAGTTTTTAGAAAACCCTCAGTACTTTTAACAGAATACAGCAAGACATTAAACCACAGAATCAACCACAGGAAATTGTATGTTACAAAAAGGCCATATAATGATTTAATGTACTATTTTACCTTTAAGAGATTTTTGAGATTCTAATATTATAAAATCATTCCTCCTTCAGTTTCCTCCCCCCAACCCCTTCTATGTTCCCCTCCCTTGCTCCCTTTCAAACTCTTTAACTGTTGCTATACATATGTATATGTGTGTTTTATACATAATATATTCCTAAATGCATAAATTTTGAACATAGTATTTTAATACATGTCCAGATTAAAGACAAGCACCAGAATTAAGGAAAAACATAAGTTCAGCAAATATCAAAGATCAGAGCATTCTAGAAAAACTAACAGTTAAAATGAATGTTTTCTTAAAAGATTTGGTTTAAAGATGATATCGCTATTATTTTATTTTTGGTTGTGAACCTAGCCTTCCAATGGCTGAGCCATCTCTCCAAAATATAATCAAAATATCTATAAATTAAAAAATTGTTTTAAATAATAAAAATGACAGTAATAAAGCTATTTTTAAGAGATTATGTGGCTCATAGACTGATTATATTTTATGTTGAAGTAATTTTTCTGTCTTTAGTCTATTTGGCTTAAATTTCTTAATTAGTTAACCAACTAATTGATGTTTTTGAGACAGACTCTCACTTTATAATACAGGCCAGTCTGAAACTTGCTATTAGCCCAGGCTAACCCCACAACTTACTATTTAGCCCAAGCTGGCCTGGAACTTCCAATCTTCTAAGTCTACAGTCTCAGTTGGTGGTCTGGATGACAGGCATGTGTCACACCTAAGAAACAAAGCACACTTTAGAGATAAAGGTATATCTGGAAAATGTCTCATATTATTCTGTTGAAAACTCTTCTCTCTCTTCTCTCTCTCTCTCTCTCATCTCTGCCACCACTCTGTGTGTGTGTCATATTATGTATGTATGTTTACAAGGTGCACATGTACTTGTGTGGTGCATGTATGTAGAATATGGAAGCCAGAGGTCTTTTCCTCAATTGCTGTGGGACAGTGGTCATTTATCCTGTCACTTGTATTATTTTTAATAAATGCTGATGGGCCAGTAGGCAGGCAGGAAGTATAGGCAAGGTGACCAGGCGGGAAGTAGAGATAGGGCAATGAGAATTCTGGGAAGAGGGAAGTTTCAGTCTGCAATCATGACCCAGACACAGAGGATGCAAGATGTGACTGCCTTGCCAAAAAAGGTACCAAGCCACATGGATAACTCAGACAAGTATTATGGGCTAATGTGAGTCATAAGAATTAGTTAATAAGAAGCCTGAGCTAATGGGCCAATCAGTTTATAATTAATGTGTGTTTGTTTGGGACTTAATGGCTATAGGACTGGGCGGGACAGAAACCTCAGCTAACATTCTATGGCATGGTGCCTTAGTTTTTGATGTAGAATCTGTTATCTGGGATGCATCAATCTCTACCCACTCAGGACTAGAGTTATAGCTGTGTGCCACTGCACCTCTCCTCTTGTGGATCCTGCACGTCTAAACTAAGGTCTTCTAGTTTCAGCAGCTGGCACTTTCCCAACTTAGCTGTCTACCTAGTTCTCCCACACACTGCTTTCATATTGAATGTTCGCTCCTCAAATTTGATAAAGGTTTTGATCATCCCTATAAGAAAAAGATGGTCTTTAATTTCATCACACTATCCCCGAAGATTTTAAGAAATCACTTGACACCCTAAACCTTGAAAAAGAGATCCACTTTGCCATGGAATGTGTAGTGGAATTGGTCATGATCTGACATTCAACACTAATTGAACTACTTGAAAACTGCAAGGGTTGATGCCTTGAGATATTGGGGATCAGGGGAATAGTCATTCCCGATTTCTGGCAAATTTTTCTGCTTCCCTCCCATGTCATTCTTGGAAATAACACATGGCATATTTTTGAGGTTGCTCTCACTAATGCATATCTCAGAGGAAGAGTAAATAAATTCATTTTCAAACTATGTATACATATATAATGTTTATATATATTCTATAATGTTTATTTTCTTTCTTTTTCTAAAATGTTACATTTTTACTTATTTATTTGTTGGTACATGTTGAAGCACATATGTGAAGGTCAGGGAAACAGTTTTGCAGAGTCACGTGTCTTCTTTCACCTTGTGGCATCCCAAAATGGAGCTCAGGTTTTCAGGGTTGGTGACAGGTGCCATTACTAATTGATCTACCTCTCCAGTCCTTTCTCTTTTTCTTAAGAGACAAAACAATTGCAAAAGTACATAAGCCAGACAAATCTCACTTTGAGAAATCTTTTCTCATCTCCTGGAAATGTTTCATCAACACAAATGCACAGGAGCAAAACTGAATTACAGAGCACACAACCCCAGCCTGCCCTGGCAGACAGTAGCATCTAAACAGATGGTGAACTGGATCCTTCTTTACAGAAAATTCACATCTACCAAATTTTTTTAAGCAAAGTCCTTAGTCATTCCCTTTGAGGACTCTTGCAGACAAAAATCCCTGTTTTAGAGTTAAGGACAAGAAGGAAGTTTGCTAGTGTTCTAAAATGGGTCAACTGGCAGGAGTCAGGTCCATGTTGACACGCAGAGCAACCTGCTCTTTCTACAGTAAAGTTTTTGCTGAGAGGATCCCCAGGAAAGGATGCTGGTAGTGGAAGGACTACAGTCAGATGAAAAAGACATCATTTCCAACCTAAACTATAGAGCCAAACCTTTCAAAGACAGAGTAAGGAAAAGGCGTTGTGCCTTCAGTAATACCATTTAATTAGGAAACTCAAAAATATTTGAAGAGGAGAAAATAACTTCTGCCACTGGTCTCCTTGAAGCTCATGTCCAGAGGCTCTGAGAGTCTGGGAACACTGAAGAAGTATTTTCTCTGGTACTCATGGCTGTGAATGGGCCCCTAGAAGGGACTGCTGGTTGCACGAAGCAGATTACAGTGTATTCAGTGAGTAAGACGTTGGGATTTGAAGACTGAAACAATTTACCTTTGAATTACCCACGCTGGACAAAATGAGTACAAAGGAGCGAGGAAGGCAACATGAGGTGAGGTAATAACCTTAGCCCGAGATGTTCCCACAGAGGAAGGTTGAACAGACAGAATGGGAGGTAACAGTGGGGCATAAAGTGCTACTGGCCAGCACCTCAGGAGTCCCTGGCTTTAGAATTAGATTTCATTAATTGGAAACAATAAAGTGAACCAGCAGAACAAAAGCCTCAAAAAGAAAGAAGCACCTCCTGGGCATGGGTAAATCTCAAAATGTAAGAGTCTCTGAGCGCATTTGGTTGCTCTTCAGGTCATAAAAGTAGAGAACCTTTTACCATATAAGACAGGAAAGGAGGGAAGTCTAAATGTACCATGGAATATTTGGAAGGGATGGTGTCTACATGACATGGAAAATAAAGGAAAACACGTGTCAGTTACCTGAAAATGCATATAAGCAGCAGTCTGATAACTCTTGATAAGCATCTCAAGCCTTGGTGCAACGTTGGCCTTAGGTCCTTTCAGGATGCAGTGACCCAATGATAGAGAAAACCCTTCCATTCCAGGCATCAGCTGGAGTGCGGTAGATAGCCTGTGTCTGTAATGGCCTCCTGGCTGGATTTTGAAAAGAGCTCCTGTTTTAATGTTCTTATTGTTTTCAAGAGTCCGTGGTGGAGTAGGTGAGCATGACCTGAAAAGTGGGACTCCCATGGCAGTGTTCTGTATCGTGAGCGATAGAAGGAAGCCTCTTCCTCACTGGGCTCAAGGTTTTATCATCAACGCTGGAAGGAAAGGCACTAGAGACAAGTATTTAATATTGGTGAATAAAAACAATCTAGCAAACTGAAGGGTACCCAGGAGGAAGGAGGGAGGCTGCAGAAAGAGGTGATATTTCTGAGCCTGTTTCTATTATGCTTGAAGACACAAGGAACCCTAAGACAAGAAAAAGATAATTAGGAGAGTAGTCATCTGAAGCCATGAAAATGTGGATGGGAAAATTGTAAACATAATTAAGACCTGACAACACTGAAGGGAGGAAAGTTTCTGTTATTAGGATTAGAACTGGAGGGTCTGTGAAGAACGGGAAAAACAGATGCCCAGGAAGTTTCTGAGATGCTGGCCATGCAAATTCTTGGCAAGTACTGATGGGGTTGTATCCTAGCAAATCCATCACTAATTAAAAATATAACCCGACAATGCTTTGCGTATCTGTGATGACATTATCGTCCATGTGTGTGTGCGTGCACACATGGAGATGTGGGAAACTGACATTTGCTCTTTTCCTCTACCTTATTGTGTTTTCAAACCGAATCTCTCACTGAGCCTGAAGTTCAACAGTTGGCTAGACAGGCTGCTAGCAAGCCCACTCGGGCAACTTAAATTATTAGTATGCATGGCCACACCCAGTTTTTTCCATTGGTGTTAGGGGTCTAAATTAGGTCTCTATGCTTGAGGAGCAATGATCTACCAAATGAACCAGTCACTACGCTTCAATGGCAAATGTTTTCTTGTACACGTAATCTACAAAACGTTAAACCATAGGCTAACCTATCTTAAATTTGCTAGGTATAATTACATTAGCCCAAACTTGAGCCAAATCACCTAACAATCTATCTTAAAAGGTACTTGATATTTTCTGTAACCTCTTGAATACTGTACATAAAATTTTTAATTTGTATAAGTAAACTTTCACCCTATCACAATGGAAAAAATTAAACTAAACCGCTGGACAGTAAGCAGGAACTGTCTGTGTTTAATTTTTTTACCTGTATTGTTCTTACATTATATTTCTTTCTATGTACCTACTCATGTCCATTTAACTTTGCATGTCTTATTACATGTATGTTACACACCTTATATACAGGCACACAGACAATCATGGAGGACAAAGCAGGACACACAAGAGAACTTCTGAAAGCCTCAGTTTTGACCATGTCTTCTCCATTTCCACCCAACCACAAAAAAAAAAAAATGAAGATAACAGACTAGAGGTTCAGGAAAGAGAAGACAAAAGGCTGTGTTTTCACTATGAAGCTAGAATTTCCCGAAAGGAGCCCACAGAAAATTAAGACAGAAAATTCCATCTTTATGAAAATAGGAATGGGGTGACACACAAAAACCACCCGGCACCAAGGGTGTGAGCCTAGGGCACCCTGAGCATGGCTGCTTCTGGGAAGGAGTGGGAGTTGCATTCTGCACTTGCAAAAGTGGTAAGCAGAGACTACTTGCTCATTTTCCTTGGTCTGGGGTTAAAGTCTAGAAGCAGGTGAGGTTAACCATGGAATTCCATATACGCAGGATATTTGGAGGAAGCTGCTTGTTCCCGATGCAGCAGAACTTGCCTCCTGATCAAAGACAGCAGCACGGAGCTTCAGAAGCTGGGGCAAAGGCACGGTTGTCTACTCGGACAGAGCACTGGATGACTTCCTAACTTAATCACTCATCTGACCCCTCCGGGAAAGGACTTCCTCTACTTAGAGCAAAAGACTAGCATAAGAAAAAAGAAACCATATTAAAAATGAGCTAAAATCTTTTATAAGCAGCATATTAAAACATTAAAGAAACAGCACAGCAATATAAAACAAATAGTTAAAAAGAAAGTTCAAAAACAAGTATGACCATTGGACAGACATTATGACCTTCTCTCTTATTTTTCTGCTTTCTTTCTTCCTGCCTCCCTCCCTTCTTTTTTTCCTTCCTTCCTTCTTTCTCTCCTTTTCTTCTGTTCTTCCTTTCTTTCTTTTTTCAAAACAAAATCGGAATTGGCCTTTGTATCCTGCTTCCCCAGCCTTTCAAGTGGTGGAGTGACAGGCATGCATAGCCATGCCCTGTTGGATAAAATGATATATATCAACACTGATTAACAATAGCACACACACACACACACACACACACACACACACACACACGTGTAGAATATAAGAAAACAACCACCGCACTAAAAGATTCAAGGGAAAGAAGATGTGAATGTAAAGAAAAGACGTGAACATCAAGAAACGCATGTGTTGACTTCGCCACTGTTGTGCTCAGGTGGCTGAGAAAACTAGAGTGAGGTTTCAGTTCACCTAAAGGGGAGAGATTTACCCCAGATCCTGGAAAGCAGGAAGCAGCAGAACTGTAAAACGGGGAAGTGCAAGATATGGTCCCCAAAGGACATGCCCCCAGAGACCGACTTCTGCCAACAAGGCCCCACTTCCCACAATCCCCCTCCCTTCCAGTACTCTATTCTTAAAAATGCTTTTTTGAAATTCATTTATTTTATTTTTATGTGTTTACCTGCTTGCTATACACAGAGACCAGGAGAAGGTGTTAGGTTCCCTGAAACCCATTTCCTCCGATACGAGTACTCTTAAGGACTCAGTCATTGTGGTGGTCTGAACAGGAATGGCGCCCATCGACTCCTGTGTTTGAATGCCTGCCTGATAGGGAGAGACACTATTAGGAGGTGTACACTTACTGGAGTAGGTGTGGCCTTGTTGGAGGAAGAGTGTCACTAGGAGGGGGCTTTGACAGACCTAGTGAGGCATTATCCCTTCCTGCTGCCTGGCAATCTGGATATAGAACTCTTAGCTCCTCTGCAGCACCATGGCTGCCTGTACACTGCCATGCTTCCTGTCATGAGTACAATGGACTAAACTTCTGAAACTGTAAGCCATCCCCAATTAAATGTTTTCTTTTCTAAGAATGGATGGATCTAGAAAACATCATATTGAGAGAGGTAACTCAGACCCAGAAAGACAAATATAATACATACTCACTCATAAGTGGCTTTGAGACATAAAGCAAAGAAAGCCAAGTCTACAGATCGCAATCCCAGAGAACCTAAACAACAAAGAGGACCCTAGAGAGACGTACATGGATCTAATCTACATGGGAAGAAGAAAAAGACAAGATCTCCTGGGTAAATTGGGAGCATAGGGAATCAAGGAAGAGAGTAGAAGGGAAGGAGGGAAGAAGGAATAGGACCGAGGAAAAATTATATAGCTCAATAAAAACAATTTAAAAAAAAAAGAAAAAGAGCTGCCATAGTCATGATATCTCTTCACAGCAATAAAACGGTAACTAAGACAGCCATCCAGCCCTGAAAGAGTATTTAAATTTCAAACTCAGCAGTAGGTTAAGTTCATCACAAGCTTGGAACCCTCCTGATTTAATGGTGTCTTGAAAGCCCCTCACATTATCAGGGATATGTTTTTCTAATCCTCTTGGGTAAAAGTCCTCAATTTATACCCACTTCTTTCTTCACAGCTAGCCCAAATGTGCAGTGGGTGAAAGTCTCTCTGTGTGTCTGTGGGTGTATGATCAAATTGAACCTGTTATCACAAGGTCAGTGGTCCACTAATATTCAACCCTAGGACAAATGACATCCATAAAATTCTGCAGCAAGAAAGTACACTGCAGGGATTTTATATGAAATCGCACTTTAATTCAAGGAGCAAGGCATCACAAACTGATTTGGAGTGTCGAAAGATAAGAGAACATTGTTTCTATAGGAACTGCTCAAAACATACACTACTAGAGCAATATCAGTAAACCAAAAGTCAACATGGTAGGAAAAGATGCAGCCCAGAGCCTTCACTATGCCAAATTTTAGGAGAGGCGAAAGCGGGAGGCATGTGGGTTGTATATGTTAAAAACACAGCTCTAATAGAACTTGGGAAGGTGGGCATTTCCTGTACAATCATTGAGCTCCTGATTAAAGAACTGGTAAGGAAAAAAGCAGTGTAATGGGAGGAAAGGCTGCCAAGAGAAACACGGGTATAAGATTCACTGTGGAGCACAGTCCAGTTTTCCAGGCTCAGAGCCGATAGATAAAACTGTATTGTTATCTTATAGCACACAGTATGGACATTGCCTGCGTAAGTAACACCCACAATACACATTAGTATCTGGAGAAGTTAAGTCATACTCATCAGCTGGTGTCGAAGAAGGAAGAATGACGTAAGAATGTGACATACCTATCTTTCCAACTGAGAAACGCCAAGGTGTCACCTTCAAACTACAGGATACTGTTGTATTCCAACTCTCAAAAACCATAGAAAGATCAGTTTCAACCACAAAATGTCTTAGGTTTCAAGAAACCACAACAAAACAAGCCTATAAACAAAATCAACGTTCCTTTCATGAAAATGCAGCAAGACAGCGGAAGGCGTTGGCTTAGTCCATAATCCCAGTGCTGGAAAGGCCGAACAAGGAGCACGGTGAGTCAGAGACGAGCCTCAGCTGCAGAGACACCCTATGTCGCAAATAAAACAAAACCCAAGACAAGACAAAATAAAGTGAAATTTGAAAAAAATAAAACTTTTTTTTTAGAACTTTTTCTTTTAACATTAAGGAAAAAGAAATAGTTGCTGGATAATTAATGTAGCTTCTATAATGGAACTATTATAAAAATAACTACCTATGTTTTAAAAGTCTGTGGGGATACATGAATGGTTCGGCAATAAGAGGTCTTTACAATGCCCATGCCTTTAATCCCAGCACTTGGGAAACAGAGGCAGGCAGATCTCAGTGAGTTTGAGGCCAGCCGGGTCTGCATAGTGAGAGAAGACAGATGTGGTCATAGGAAGACCAAAGAGGAGACTGTAGTCATGCAGCCTCAAGCTAAGCTTCACTACTTCTTCTAGAAACAAACAAACAAACAAACAAAATAAAATTTCTTTTGAATCCTCAAGGGATCATCACTGGCCTTTTTAGCACCTTACACCTGAATAATGGCTTCCAGAACTTCGAGATGATAAATTTCTGCTATTTCAGTGCCTTGGCCTAGTGGTAACTTGAAATAGTAAAATAGTATGTTGTCTATCGCAACTGGCTAACTCTTTGTCATTGAGGCTCCGTGTGCATTCTGTAGGATGTGTGTAAGTATCCCTGATAATTGCCCTATATGCATCACCTTTCCCTTGAAAGCTGTGACAATCAAAACTTTCTCTGGATACAAAATTAAATGCCCACATAGGTGGCAAAAAAAAATAAAAAGAGCAGTCAGAATCACCCATAGGTGAACGTCACTTAAGATGGTAAGGTTAAGCTTTTGAGCAAATTTATGTTTTTTATTTTATTTAATTATTAAAATAATATTGAACCCAGGGCTTTGCAAGCACTTATCAAACACTCTATTCATGAGATATATCCCCAGACCTTTATAAAATCTTGAGATAGAGTCTTACTATATTGCCCAAATTAGGATTAAACTCACTGTGTAGTTGGGACTAGCCTTGAACATTCAGTCCCTCTGTCTCAGCCTCTGAGTAGCTAGGAGTGTGGGTATGCACCACAAGCTCAAACCTAAACTAAATACTTAAATTAAAATCGAAGACTAAACTATGTATCAAGAGTCAGGGAATTACAAAGATGTGTTTTTCAGATGTAGGTGCTAAATTATTCACTCAAACACATCAGTGAAAATACAGTTTAAGATGCTTCATCATTAGTATACAGGTATCTTTAACATGATAGTTGTTAGGATAACATGAAAGTTGCTCTCATTCCCTTAAGCATTCAAGAAACATTTATTGGGAGTCATGTCAGTGCCAGCTAGTAAGCTATACCTAGAACAAACAGATAAGATGTCAGCCCTGAAGGAACTGATAAAGTTATTACCTTTTATCTATCTCATACACCACAGGCTGCCGTTTGCCCTGGGCAAGCCTCCAGCTCTGACTGTGTCTCGGGCTTCCAATAGCAGAGGATTTTCCTGCAGGAGGCAGCCTCCAGCTCTTCCTATTGATCCAGTCCATGAAATTTCTAGTCTCCGAAGGGAAGGCAACCTTACCTTCTGCTCATTATCCACAGCCTACAACTCCCTACTATAGAGGAAAATGATTAGATGTCATCGAATCATAGGAACTTCTTTTCCTTGTTACTCTTTTTAGAGGAAGGAAATCTTAAGCTCTCCCTTGGGTAGAGATTATGTAGTTAATAACTCTATTTTAGAGGGTTGTTGTAACTATTAAACAATATGTGTTTATTGATTAAATGGCTGTGCAGGCTTTCATTCAGATGAACCTTTTATGGTAGAGCCTAGGGCTGGGAGATGGCTTGGTGAGCGAAAGGGATTGCCATACAAGCAAGGAAAAGCTGAGTCTAAACGTCCACAAACAAAGCTGGGTCTCATTGAATAGTTGTCTGTCATCCCAGTACTCCTATCTGTCCAGGGGAAGCTGAGGCTAGCTTGGCACCACTGCATAAAAGCAAGAAACGTTGTCTCAAGCAACACGTAAGGTGAGAACCGACTCTGAGGTGGTCCACTGTCCTCCATACACACACTGGAGCACTGGAGAGCCCACATTCACACACAAATGTGTTCACAGCATACACACTACACACCAACCACAGAAGAGCGAATCTAAGCATAGGTTAAAATATACTGCACAAATTTCTTGCTGGTATGAACAACTTACTGCCAACCATTTTAGCAATCAAACCAGATCCTGTTAACAAAGAATGATGTTTGTTTCCCACATATACTATTTGAAAGCTTAAATATTGTGCCAACTGTGACATGACGACACATAAAACTTAGCCAGTTTTATGCAGAGATTAAATATGTCATTATCATATAAGTTGAGTAACAATGTTGTTATCTATAACTGTCTTATTATAAGAGACCAACTAATTACTAACAATTTTTTTCGGTCTTAGCACATTACCCAATTATAGTGTAATTGCTGACTGTATTTTTAAATTAAAAGTACAGTTACTATATGGTGACTACTGGCCTAGCACTATTTTTAAAAGATGCATTTTATGAGTTTTAAAGTCTTATTGATTTTTGGTTAGTACACAGAATTGACAGATTTCACTATAACCATATATACATGTATGCAATAGGACTTCACTCATAAGACCCACTTGTTTCCCTCCCTTGTTTCTTCTTCTGAAGGAGCAGAACAAATTCCATTTTGAGAGAGAACTTCATTTTAAACAGGGTCTAACTATGGGTGTGTTGGGGGGAGGGCAAATGTGCCCTCAGCAAAGTCATAAATATTTCCAAGAAACTGCACCAGCCCTGGTCAAAGTGACCCAACCAGAGTGTCCAAACATCTGTTTACATCTGTTGGCTTCGAACGTCCTTGCATGTATCTGAACACCACTGTTTTTTGAAATTCTTGCCTGCTGACAGTTGCTGTTTTGAAATTCCCCTATACCCTAACCAATGAGTTCGAAGGTTTGTGCCAAGGCTTGTGCCACCCTGCTTGATGTTGCCCCCTTAAAAAAAAAACCCTACCCTGAGAGCTCGGGGCCACTTCCCCCACCTGCTGCATTAGTGTGTTGGATTACAGTCTGAACTAGTTTGTATTCAGTAAACCCCAGTGTGTTTGCTTCGGATACCTGCTCTGTGGTGGTCTCTTTTGGGGGTTCATGTGATGTGGGCACAACACTTTCAACATCCATGGGCTTTCTTCTTCCTTCTAAAACATTCCTTCCTCTGTGTTCATGTCATATACTTACATATATATATATATATATATATATATATATATATATATACATATACGTGTGTGCCTATGTATATGTGTATACATCTAAGTCTACAATTTGCATATGAGAAAAATATGTGCTAGTTATCTTTCCTTCCTCTTAAATTCTTGTGTCCTATCCTCCTCCCTTTTGACCCCTTCTCACCCCCCCCTTTGTCTGCCTTTAATTTTACATCATGTCTACACACACATACATGAAAATTTATTTATCTCAGGGAGGTGGTGATACTTTCCTGAGCAGGAAACAGTGTGTGCTCATTCATATTTGTTCTAAAGATATATAAAATGCTATTAATAGATTTGAGATGAATTTAAGGACTTGATGGGGAAAATACTAGATACGATTATTATGACACAGTTTCATGGAATTGGTACTCATCTCTCAAGGTTATTAAATGATAAGCAACTTCTATTTTAATCTAGATTTCCATTTACAGTCACAATAACTGTCCAGTTCTTGGTTTATAGCCCTCTGCTAGATGCCAATCCTTCTGCAGAGGTAAAAGAATGTGATTAAAGAGTTCTTGTCTCTGTATTAGAAAGCGGCTCTGACCACTGCAACAGCACACTGAAGGGTTTTATAAATAATTTATGAACCACCGAGCTCTGTTTGAAGAAGATATTTACCTATTCTCCATCTGCATGCCACACCTCATTCATCAAAACCAAACCCAGTCCACGCATTTCTTCCTGGAGATGGGTAAAGCTATATATTAAACATACAAATAAATAAACACAACAATGCAGTTCTGTGGCTGTCCAAGCCCACTCATGGTTATTCCAAGAGCAATCTCTTTTGACCATGAACTCTGACTACTTGCAGAATATAAAAGAAAGATTGGGACTCTTTTTTTTTTTAAGTGATGAATACTACCACAGATGGCAGAATTGAAGAAAGTTTTGGATTCTAGCAGTATTGCCTAAGAATTTTAAATATGCAAATATAATCCCAATGACTGCTTTAAACACCAGAGCTTTTTAGATGCTCTTTAAAACCTATGGGATGTTTGACACTTGTTGGGAATTCTCCAGTAATAAATTCTCTCAAAGGAAATTCAGTTGCACATAAATTGAATTTTTTTCTAACTTATATAGAATTTTCAAGATTTTTTTTCATGACCAAACATTTTGAATACTGTCCAAAGTTTGAACAGAAGACACAGAAATCAGGATCAATTTCTACATTATTCAAAAATTATTTCAAGTTTCTTATTGATATTACTTAGTTCTTCCTAGAAGAGTAAATGGTAGTATAACCAGATGCTTCCCATACTTTGAAAAGGCTGTTCTTCAATTATGAAGTCTTTTCACATTGTTGTAGATTAGAAATTTCTAGTTCCTAAAGTAAGGAATCATATCTTAACCTTCACCTGCTCATGACCTCGGCCCTACAATGCTAGTCCTCTTAGAATTCTCAAAAGTTAATTTTCTCTTAAGAAATTATTTGAACATAAAGCTTATATAATAAAATACAATTGATCTTCTATGTAACTTCAAAATACATAATGTATTATATTTATGAAAGTAACTATGAAGAATTTTCCAAAAGCAACCAAAAATATGGGAGATTTATGGGTTTTTTTCTTTAAGCAAGCTTTTGTTTTATAATTGGAAAAAAATTGTAGTGGTATTTATTTACACATTTGTTTCTCACATGAATAAATATTTATAAATTAATAATTAATATAATCATATTGATATCTTATGATTATATAGTTATATAAACTTAAATAAATTATATATAATTAGTATAATTAATAAGATAGGTAAAAGTATAAAATTAAGTAAATGGACACAGTTCAGACTTTACAAGTATGTATAATTTTTTAAGAGATTAGTTAGAAATTATAATATAATGAAATTCTCCTAGTTACATGTCTCAAATGAACCCTCCATTTGCCTCCATAACTTTGTGGAAAAGGATCCTTACTTTATCACATCTGATCCATTTCAGTAACTTGGTTACTCCTCCACCGTTGATAGATTCCCTCTACCTTAGCTTGAAATGTTGTGGGTAGAATGAGTATCTGAAACAGCAAATCTAATTTTCCCACTCTAACCTTTAAAACCCACCATAAACACCATAGCTAATAACAAGTCACATGTGAACTATTCATACATATATACATACAAACATACATGTGTACATATATACATACTTGCATACATATATACATACACGCATCAATTATGGGTGTAAATATAATACTAGAAATATCTTTTTCATTTTATCTGACAGTGAAACAAATTACTGATATTTATTAGACATAGACAATATAATATGTGATATTTATAAATATGGTATATATGTTAAGGTGACTACTTCAAAAAATTTACCAAATAAGTAGATAATAGGAAGAATTATGGAGGTAAGACACATAAAGATAAGTATGCACCAGCTTCCTCTTCTTCCTACTCCACACAAAGAATGTGGCACAGTAGTGATGTCAGTTTGTGTCAGGTGTTGACTGCACATTGTACTTGATCAAGCTTCTCTATATTTGCTCTTGCTGTCTAATATCTGAAAGATTCCTTACACTTAGCATCATTTGTGACAGTCTGTCTATTCACAACTGCATTCAATAGCCATATCCACCAACAACTCTCCTGACCTTTCAACAGCACTAAGAAAGCTACTCTTCCTTGTGTTCACTGAGACTGTTCAATCTTATTGTCATTAGACACATTCTAGAAGAAACAATATTTATGTGTTACATGTGTTTATATGTCTGCATCTTCTATTTATTCAATGCATTCTAAGATCAAGAATCATATTTGGTTTATCTTCAGATTTGTATACCCTTGCAAAACATCCGACAGATGATTAGGACATAACAAACACTTATTGAGTAGTATTGTGAGCTGGACAGGTAGTTATGAAAAACTTCTCCATGAAATATACAGAGAAGAAACAAAAGCTATGTGCCTTGGCTCTTTAAGTTTGTGCAAGCAGCAAAAATGTAGTGTCAACTGCAGAAGGCCTGAGGCTTTACTCCACTCTTAACCAATAAGTGAATCATTATCATTTTGTAGCTGTTGGCAGAAGACACAAGATGCCTAAGTCAACAGACTCCATTACTCACGAAGCCACAGCATTAGTCACATGCTCACATCAGTTTTCTTTGTTCCACAAGTCCCTGCAAGTGACGTGGGGTAGCCCAAGCAGATGCTAGGCACAAAATGGTCTTGAACAAGGTAGTTCAAGCATTTACAATGGACTGCAAAATAAATGTGTTTAAACTTTTTCTGAAAACTAAACATTTTTTTAGACAAGAAATTTCATCTCTGCCTCAGAAGACAACACTCTTTCTAATTTTCAAGAATTCACCATAAAAACAATATTGGGAAAAAATAATCCAGAACAGAAGCTACTCATTCTATTCATATAGCATGTGGAAGACTTGGAGACTCAATTTCAAAACACAAGTTCTTGAAATGTTTTAAATGGCGTGACTAATCCTAAGGCAGGTGAATTAGCCATAGCTATGAGATGTTGCTTTTAAAGCAAATTTATCTTATTCTCCCATTTATTGTCTTAACATTTTTATTTATTTCTTGGAGAGTGAATACAAGAACGATACTGTGCCTGTGCAGATCAGAGGATAATTTGCCAGAGTCAGTTATCGCTACCATGTGGGTTTCAGGGATTGAATTCGGGTCATTAGTCTTGGAAGCAGGCACATTTATCTACTGAGCAATCTAGTCTGCTTTCATTATTCAATTTTAACTGGTATTTCATTGACTTTAAATATTACATGTATTCAAAAGTTATTTTGAGGATTGAAAAAATAAATTTTATGTTGAGAAAAACCTTTTCTCTCTGCAATATAGGTTATTTTAATATCCTTATTATTTGTGTATATATCTATATAGTCTTACCCGGTCTGGAACCCACAGAGATCTTCCTGCTCTGTCTTTTCAGCCCTGGGATTAAGAGGTATACCAGCAGGAGTGACTTTGTGTGTATATTTTGATCTTTGGGTCTCTCATCACGAATACACATAATTTTAAAAATATTTCATTCATTATTTGAGTCTCATGCATATATACATTTTATCTTGATCATAAACACTCTCTACTACCCCTCCAATGGAAGTAAATGTCTTTAGTGTAAGTGTTCTGTTTTTTGAGAATTTCATTCATGGATACAATATTCACAACATTTCTACCCTTTCTACTCCCCGCCCTAACTCTTCCTATATTCACCCAACTCCCTCTCAATCTCATAGCCTCTTCTTCTATTGGCATCATTTCAAGCACAGATACACCACACACACACACACACACACACACACACACACACACAGAGAGAGAGAGAGAGAGAGAGAGAGAGAGAGAGAGAGAGAGAGAGAGAGAGAGAGAGAGATGTTTTTATGTACATGGATTTAAAATTGACTGCTTGGCACTGGATAACCTATCAATATATTTGTCCCTGAAGAAGACTGATTCTCCCTGTTTCAGGAGCCATTGATTGCCTGTAGCTCTATTTATGGGGGCGGATATTGAGATGTTTCCTTTATCACATTGGCATGTCAACTGTTAATGCCATAATGCAGTACTTTTTTAGACAACCATATTGTTGAGATTTAATAAGAACAGCAACCTTATCGCATCTAAAAAGTCTGTCTCATGTAGGCATCTTGGTCCTCTCACTCTTACTATCTTTTTCCTTCCACTTCTGTGATTTTCCCTGAAACTTGTGTGGAGGCATTAGATTATAGAGGTATCAGTCAGATCTCAGCACCCACAGTCACTTCTCATTTTTATCAGTTATGGATCTCTGTAGTAGCCCCTATCTACTGAAAAAAGAAGCTTATCTGCTGTTGAACAAGAAATACACTTAGCCATGGGTATAAGCGTAAGTATTTAGGGTACAGTTAGAAATTATACTGATTAGGAAAATGGTAGTAGGCTCTCCTCTAAGTTATATGACCCAATTAGCTCTGGTGGGTGACTAGGTGAATTCCCTGCTATTGGCTGGGACTTAAGTGCAATTAGACAGTTGTTGGTTACCCCCAAAGCAATAGTGTTACTGTTACATGGTTGTGTTTATATGTCTGGGTAGGATGAGTAACCGTTTTTTTTTTTTTTTTTTTTTTTTTTTTTGGTTTTTCGAGACAGGGTTTCTCTGTGGTTTTGGAGCCTGTCCTGGAACTAGCTCTTGTAGACCAGGCTGGTCTCGAACTCACAGAGATCCGCCTGCCTCTGCCTCCCGAGTGCTGGGATTAAAGGCGTGCGCCACCACAGCCCGGCTTCCATTTTTTTTTCTTTTGCTGCTTGCATAGCACCTTCCTTATTTTCCTTTTTCTTTTGTTTGCTTTGCATTTGTCTATTTAACTTATTCCAGAGTGCTAGAATATGTATTCACAATTTTATCGGTGCACCATATATTCTCTTCCTTAATAGACGCAGAATACAGACAAGTAATAGAGATATCAAATAAGCGAAAATTTCAAAGTAGAAACTTAGCAAATCTATAAAGGATACCTTTTGCTATCCTCAGTAGTTTAAAATCAATTGTTCATCTCACATTTATAGATAAGCTCAATAATGCAGATTCTGTATGTGTGTGTATATGTGTGTTTGTGTGTGTAGACAAAAAAATAGCTACTACTGCCCTATCTGCAATGCAGGAGTAACAAGTCTTTCATGTTACCATGTATAAAAATCCCTGATCGTACATGGGGCTTGTGTTTTTAATAAGATTTTCATATGGTTCTGAGTTAGCCTTATACTTATAAAACGAAAGGTATTATTATTAAAACTTTTGAAAACTAACTTACCACAAGCTTCAAGTGAAGAAAAGTGAAGATTTTTTTTATTAAAAACTGGTAGAAGTAGTAATACAGAAGATAGAAGTCTTGGGAGAAAGGCTGCGATTAATTAAATTGTACCAAAAATACAGTATCATTGGTTCAAGTATCAATAAGAGATTAGCAAAATGGCTCAGTAGGCTTAAGTACTCTCTACCAAATTCAATAACCTGAGTTCAAACCCCAGATATGAGAACCACTTTCTTCAAGTTGCCCTCTGACCTTCACACACATACAGTTCATATCTGCCCTACACTAAACCGTACAAATAATAAATAAACATAAAAACAAAAAATAAGACAAAAAAATTTAAATGCCTGAAATGACATTATAAGACAAGGAACTTCCAAAGATGTCATTACGTTTGCTTTCTGTTGGCCATCTTCTTAATGCAGGGCACGTAGTCTACCATTCTGAGCAGTTTGTTTTCCCCGTGATTCTCCCTTTGAGACAACTAAGTTTTCATTTGCAAGTATATCAGTTGGAGATTCCTTCTGGATCAGTAATATGGGTCTATTTCTCCTTTCAGCTCTAGGAACCTCATCTGAGGCAGGTCCTTTGTAAGCTGCCTCAATCTCTGGGTTCATATGTATATCAGCTTTGCTGGTTTAGGTGGTCTTGTGTCTTTAGTGTCCTCCATCCTCTCTGGCTCTTACATTCTTTCTGCCTCCTCTTCTGCAGGGTTCCCTAAAGAGAGGAATTTGATGGGGGATATCTTATTTAGGTCTGAGTACTTCAAGGTCTCTCATTCACTTCATATCTGACTGTGGATCTCTGTATTTACTCCTATCTACTGCAGGAAGAAGAATCTCTGATGATGGCTGAGCAAGTCCATGATCTACTAGTGCAGTAGAATGTGATTAATAATCATTTTATTACTCGTTATTTTAGTACAACAGTAATATTTGGCATTACCCTACATTCCTGAGTTATCTAGTCTCAGGTTCTTGATCTCAGGAGCAATGCCAGGTATGTGTTCTATCTTTTACAGCTGGCCGTAAGTCAAACCAGATATTGGTGGGTTATTCTCACAAACTTTGTGTTATCATTACACTAGCATATCTTGGAGTAGGACACCACCGTAGATCAAAGGATTTATAGCCTGGTTAGTGTTGACGTTTCTCCTTTGGTAGTGTGCAGAGGACCTTTATATAAATAGAAATATCAAAATAAGCAAACATTTCAAGGTAGAAAGACATCGAAAGAATTTATAAGGTTTACCTTTTGGTGTCCTCAATAATGTAAAAGGGTCAATATGCTTCTCTAAGATGGGCAAACATAGATGAGTGAGATAAACAATAGATAGATAAATGATAGATAGATAGATAGATAGATAGATAGATAGATAGATAGATAGATAGATAGATAGATAGATAGATAGATGGTGGTAGGTAGAGAAAGAGAAAGTCCTGCAATTCCCAGAAAACACATTGTGGCTCACAACTGTCAATAGTGAGATCTGGTATCCTCATTCAGGCAGAACACTGTACATACAATAAATAAATAAATCTTTCTATAAAAGAAAATATCTAGCTGAATCCAGTGACATTTTTCTTATTTTTGTGAAAATATGTTCTTTCTCTGGTATCTTACTACTCATCCCATAATAATATCATTATGAAGCATCTTGAAGTCATTAAATGCAAGCTTCTATACACAAGTGTGTTAAATATTTCCTCACCTCCATGATGGTGTCTATGCCTTTGATTTGTGCACATCTTTTATCAACATCTCTAGCATGTTCTTTTCTTCTTTTTTTATTTTTTATTTATTTATTTTATTTATTAAAGATTTCTCTCTCTTCCCCACCGCCGCCCCCCTTCCCTCCCCCTCCCCCAATCAAATCCCCCTTTCTCGACCGCCCAAAGAGCAATCAGGATTCCCTGTCCTGTGGGAAGTTCAAGGACCACCCACCTCTATCCAGGTCTAGTAAGGTGAGCATCCAAACTGCCTAGGCTCCCACAAAGCCAATAGGTGCAGTAGGATCCAAAACCCATTGCCATTGTTCTTGAGGTCTCAGTAGTCCTCGTTGTCCGCTATGTTCAGCAAGACCGGTTTTAACCCAGTCTTTTTTAGACCCAGGCCAGCTGGCCTTGGTGAGTTCCTGAAAGAACATCCCCACTGCCTCAGAATGTGGGTGCACCCCTCGTGGTCCTGAGCTCCCTGCTCGTGTTCTCTCTCCTTCTGCTCTTGACTTGGACCTTGAGATTTCAGTCCGCTGCTCCAATGTGGGTCTCTGTCTTTGTCTCCTTTCATTGCCTGATGAAGGTTAATATTCAGGAGGATGCCTATATGTTTTTCTTTGGGTTCTCCTTCTTATTTAGCTTCTCTAAGAACCCGGATTATATGCTCAATGTCCTTTATTTATGGCTAGATGTTCTTTTCTTCTTGTAAAAATCTGTGATTGTTTTCCCCAATCATTCTGGGCTATTAACATTAGAAAAGTAAAAGTGATTCCATGGAAAGTGTTTGCTTCAACTCCACAGCTGAAGCGAAGTTATTGAAAAATAAAATGATCCTTGTATTTTGGGCTCATTGTCTTGCATGAAGGACAGCTATAAAAGTAGGGGAGGGAAATTCCGTGCTTTGTACCACAATGAAAAGAAAGCTATTCCCTTTATAAGAGAGAGCCAGGCTTACTGTGTAATTTTCTTTGTTTTGATGACCATTGGCGCCATTAAATTGATGGTTAGACCTGACCGACTACTGCTGTATGAAAATAAAATAGTCAAAATATTTGTGTTGAGCTAGTGGTCAAAGTACCTTAGAAGACCAGACAAAACAGAGGGTTATATAGTGGGCAGTGGCCATTGCAGCATCATTGCTCATCTACACAATAATGGGAAAGCATGAATTTGCCAGCGTCGCCTGAGAAGAACTGCATTGGAGAAGCCATGCTCCTTCTCAATGGCATGCATCTGGATCAACTCCCATCCGCCTCTGAAAGAACATGTTTATTATTTACCTCTTGCCTGCTATCTCAGAATCAAGAGCCGTAGAACAATTCTATCCCCCAAACCACTACATACATTCATGTCAGACCTTTAAAGAGATTTGGGTTTGAAATTCCATGTGGGTATCAATCCATTCTAAGCTGTCTCATATAAAAAAACTAAGATCAGGGACTTTAATAACAATAACCTAGAATCATAGCAAACTGATAGGGAGGATCACGTGGGGCTTGCAGCAGAAGACCAAGACTGAGACATGTTCATTCTCTGAGCCAAAGAGACTACAGAGCAGATTTCCCCATTCTAATTCTGGCTAATGGTAGGGGCTGGCATATGGATTGAGAAACTCATTAAGAAAAGTTTGCTGCTCACTCACTGGGCAGAAACAAAATTAATGCACCCTTCTATGGCAAACAATAGAACGGAGACCTCCCTGCTAGGGCCTCTGACTTCAGCTTTTTATCTTTCATCATAGTGGAAGAAGTCAAACAGTGGGGGAATGTTATGGCAATCAGACACTTCAAAGAAATCCCACACTAGCAAACATGAACTACAAGTCAGGAGCATAAGTCTAGAGTGCATCTTATGAGTGCTCGTGTAACAGTCTTTTGGTGAAATAAATTGTTTTGTTCTGCAAATGCCTGAGAGGAGAGATGTCTGAGATGATATGCTTGTTGGCTTCCCGACCACTTAGCAAGAGTAAAGATGGGGCATCTTAAGAAGGATAAAAGAAAAAAAATTAGCTAAGGAGTATTTATATTGCATCTTTTGGGTTTCTTTTTCAAAAGAAAGAAAGAGAGAGGAAGGAAGGAAGGAAGGAAGGAAGGAAGGAAGGAAGGAAGGAAGGAAGGAAGGAAGGAAGGAAGGAAGGAACAAAGGAAGAGTCAAATACTTTATAAACCACATGTGACTAATCCTAGCACATAGGACATAAAGGCAGGGGGATCATGAGCTTCAGAGCATTATGCTAGTTAGTTAGTTAGTTAGTTAGTTAGTTGTGACTTAGTTTTGAAGAGCTTCCATACTGAGTCACACAGTGTCTGGCCTTGTTTAAGTTCCAATCAGTTGTGTATAGGGCTCCCTTTTGAATGCATCCTCACTAGTACTTATTACTTATTTATTTTTATTATTTATTATTGTCTTAATTAGCATTCCAACTGGAGATTTATGAAATCTAAACATAGCTTTAATTTATATTTCCCTGATGACTAAGGATACAGAATATGTTTTCATATGTTTATTAGCCATTGTACAAATTAAATTTTGAGTAAAATTTGGTTGTCATACTTTCAAAATCTTTTCACTGTAGCCAAAAATTTCACAACCCAGAGATTCAGCTATGTTACCCATGTGGCAACATGACATACAGTATGTAAATTTAAAAAGCCTCAAGCTAGCCTGACTCATAGCTATCATTAACATCCCTTCACATTTGCTCTCTATCCCATTTTCCAGCTTCCTGTGTTTTTGCTCTAAACCACAACACTGATAAATACACCCTGTGCTTCTACCTTGTCAATATTCAAGAGATTAGAAATGAACAGCATATAGTAAAGTTGTTCGTTTATGTCACCTGTAATATGAGAAAATAAGCAAGTGGCCATTTATGGTGGCCAACAATATTGCTCCATTTATTTATCCAATGCCCTATTTGTTCCATCCTCCATTTTCACAATGTTCCTCCTCAAAGTTCCACCATTTACATGGTTCTTTCCATAATTACAGCTTTGATCCTTATTTTACTGTGAATTTTTATAAACTTCCACTTCTACAAAGACAGTTTTCCTGCAAATTCTGCTTTTCCTTTAGTTAATCAACAATAACTGTTTAGTAATTGATTTTGAGTTGCTATAAAAATATTTGAGATTAAGTACTTTGTGCCTATTTGGATCGCTTGTCTGATACTCTATCTGCCTTCTTAATGTGACCATGAAGTCTACTCCTCCAAACCATTTCCATCTAAAGAACCATGATAATCACTTATTTACCCATGATCTCAAGTCAAAAATCTCTCATATCCCAGTCTTTATTAAACATTATTGGTACTATCTTAAATTATTGGACTCTTGACTACTACCATGCAAATCCAAGTCCCCTAGATTTTGATATCCACAGAGATTGTTGATCACACCCTGAGTCAAGACATCCTGCTCTTGAATCTTCCTGTTCAAGTAAACCTGCTTTCGAATAGGTATTTTGAGTCTGTCTACCAAGCCACTCTTTCCTGAGGCTTATTACAGATGACTAGGTTTAGAGAATACTAAAATAGAATTGATACTGCCTGATGGGAGGTTGCTCAAAAGCATCTTCCACTAGGGACTTCTCAACAATCATGCTGATATCTTCCTAAACTATGCAGGTCTTTCTTTGTTTCTCCTTTTCTATTATAGTTGTAAAACTATCTGAAGTCTCTCTGCATCTGACTCTGCTCATATTCAACATGGAACTTGAGCATCCAGTCTCATTTTGCTTTAGCCCTTATCTCTTATACTTTCCTCTAAAATTCCTTACACCTATCAATCATGACCAACTACAACACTAAGTGGTGGCTTTTAAAGCATGCCATAATCTTCATTCTTTTGCTGTGTTCTCTAGTGGCTTTCTATTATTCTTATCACCAAAACTATCTATGGTGTCTATTACTTAAAGTTTATAGCATAAACCTGATTCACATATGATTCTTTGTAAGTCTTTCTGCTGTCAGGAGTTAAAAATGCTCTCCCCATCAATATTTATATGCAAAATACTACGCTTTAGCTGAATTTGTGCTTTAGTTGAGGGTAGGGGTTCCCCTTCAGGTACACATCTATATAAATCAAGAAGAGGTTTTCATTGATACTACTTCAAAAGAAATCAAATGTTGAAATGTTACAAATATGTAACATTCCTTCAACAACAACAACAAGAACAAAAAGATCCTTGAAGATATCCCAAACAAATGTCAAGTAAGGGGCCTGGAGAGATGGTTAAGAGCACTGACTTCTCTGGCAGAGGACTCAGGTTCAATTTTCAGCCCTCATATGGTAGCTTACAACTCCTTGTAAATCTAGTTCCAGGAGACCCTACACCCTCACACAAACAAACCAAGAAAAGATACAAAATAAAAAATTTTAAAGATGTCAAGTAAGTGTAATGAGTCTTTCTCTCTGCAAGCCTGCTCCCAAATAATGACACAGAAACTTATTATGAATGTAAGCTTGGCCTTTAGCCGAGTCTTGGTTTCAGCTAGCTCTTATCACTTAAATTAACCCATACTTTTATCAATCTACACTCTACCACGTGACTCTTACCTCTACCCTTATTCTGCATGTCCAACTCAATTTGCATTTTCTGATATCTCTCGAGCCTAGATTCATCTTGTTTCCTTTCACTGCCCGGAAGTCGTGCCTATCTCTCCTGCTTAGCTATTGGCCATTTAGCTCTTTATTAAACCCATCAAAGGTGCCCTAGGCAGAGACGCATCTTTACAGCATAAACACATGTTGACAACAGCAAGTGTGCAAAACAACAATACATCTATTTATTCTTAATTTATATTTAAATTGCTTTTATTTTTAATTAAAATATAATTATATCAATTTTCCATTTCCTTTCCCTCCCTCCAACCTCTCCCATGTACTCCTCCCCTTGTTCTCTCAAATTCACAGGCTCTGGGTTTTTTTCATTAATTGGTATAGTGTGTATGTATGTATGTTTGTGTGTATACATATTCTTAATTATATAGATATAGGCCCACCAGTTCATATAATGTTATTTGTATGTATATTATTTTAGAGTGGTTTGTAAGAATTAAATATTAAGATACTCCAAGAAATATTTTTCTTTGAGATTAAAGTTGAACTTCCTTTTCCTTCAGAATATGTCAGTCTTAGATAGTCTTTCCTCTAATATGTCCATTTAGTTATTTGCAAAATAAAATAAATCCATTGTGCAAATGGATATAAATGTGTTTGGTTTATATTCTCAGTTCATTTTATCAGAGTTTGCATTTTAGTAGCCTGCCTAGTAGGTCTTTAAGAGAGCCATTAGACTCTAATCACTCCTTAGTAGAGTGCCCGTTATGAAGAGAGGAGTTTATTTATTCTTTGGCGCCGGAGGACTCAAGTCTATTATACATTTAAGAGAATTTCCTAAAACTGGACAAAGAGTGATTCATTTTAAATGTCTTCTGATGTGCTTATTTAATATTGTGTACAACTTATAGTTTCCGATCATTAAAAGAAATAGTAAAGGACACTGAAATTGTGAGCACAGAAACCTAAAGGAACACTCGAAGAGAAAGTATGGCTGTCAGGAGCGTCTGTGAAGCTGAAGTTAAGGCAAAGAGCCATACACAGATCAACTCTAAAGGAACAAAGAAGATAGAATTGCAAGTGTCAAAAATAAATGTTTTATAGCAATTTTCAAAAGTTAAAATAATTCACATTCAGGAGAACATAAACTCTTATGTACCTAACAAGATAACTTCAGAATCAATGAGGTACAATGGGAGAAGTAATAAGAAAATTACAAAATCACAAACAAAATCAAATACTTATTTGCAATTTCTAAATTCACAAATGGAGTAGAAAAAAATCAAGATGGCATAGGGGAAAAAAAAACTTTAGTCTTTCCTCTACTTAGTTCAAGCTGACTACAGGTTTGAATAAGAATGCCTTTCATGGGCTCCGATGTGTGTCCCGACTTTGTGGTGTTATTTCTGTGGGCTTAGAAGGTGTGGCCTTGCTGAAGGAAGTATGTCACTAGGAGCAGGATTTAGGAAATCAGGACCACAAGGGGTTCACCCACTGAGACATTGGGCCTGAGCTAATGGGAGCTCACCAACTCCAACTGGACTAAGAGTGAAGGAGCATGGGATCAAACTAGTCCCTCTTGAATGTGGTTTACAGTTGGGGCAGACTCAGGGGCCAATGACATTGGCATTGGGATTTCTCTACTGCATGTACTGGCTTTTTGGGATCCAATCTCTTTGGATGTATACCTTGATCAACCTGGATGTAGTGGGGAGGGCCTTGGACTTTCCACAGGGCGGGGTGTCTTGCCCTCTCTGAAGATTGGAGGGGTGTTGGGAGAAGGGTGTGTGGAGGGAGTGGGAGAGAAGTGAGAGGAGGAGAGGAAGTATGAATTTGGATTGGTATATTTTTAAGTAATAAAATAAAATAATAATAATTAAAAACCCACAGGTTATTTTCAGTTTCCTCTCTGCCCCTTGCTTTTAACTTTGAATGAGAATTCTTAAGCTCCTGGTTCAGGATACCATGGCTGCCTGCTGCCCTGTCTCCCTGCTGTGGTGGTGATGAACTTATATCCCTCTGGAACAATAGGTCCAAATAAAGTCTGCCTTTTCTACCTTGCTGATGATAATTTTCTATCACATCTAGAAAGACGTAACTAATTCTAAAGCACATAGTATTCCCACCTCACACTACCACATGCTAGGATTACAAAACAAACAAGCCACAAAAATGAGTTTGTACCACCACACCTAGCTCTGAAAATTTGTAATAGCCACTGATTTACTGATTAGAAATATAAGAATCATTTTTCTGAGGAAAAAATTCATTTTTTCAGTGCTTGGTTAGCATAAGTGAGTTCCTAAGTTCAATCCCCAATACTAACATCAAAGGAAAAAGGAACAAAATCTCTTTCTAACTAATTCAAATCCAATTTCAAGAGGAGTTTGTGCTGAAGAACACAGAAGACAGGCCTTAAGGTTTCCATTGAAGAAGGCTGGAGAGATGGCTCAGCTGTTAGAGTGCTTGCTGCTCTTGCAGTAAAGCCAGGTGTGTTTCCCAGTAATCACACGGTGGTTCATAACCATCCATAGACCCAGTCCCAGGTGATCCATGAACCTCTTCTAAGCTTCATGGGCATCAGGCACACACACAGTGCACATATAAGCAATCAGGTAA